>CM055819.1:11863560-12463560 GCA_029582265.1 Zoroaster sp. YZ-2022
TCTCACTATCTGCAAGAACAAGGGTGAAAGAAACAAAGTGTGAGAGGTGCAACTTTGGTACCCAAGTTATGATTTTTTCAACCATTGATGGCAAAAAGGCCTAACTGGAAATTTAGACTTTTATTGAGGATTCTTTTTCTTTCCTGAAAGTTTTAAATGGCCACCACTGTACATGTCATTTTTTTAAATAGCACTGCCTATCTCACACTTTTACAACATTCATCAATAGTTACATGTAGATGGTTTTGACTTAAACATTTATTCTAGTTTTAAAGTTGATTCTTTAAGTCTTGAAGATTGGCTGGCGGCTGGCTCATCCTCCTCCTCCGGGAGTATACACAGCTCAGTTGCTGCCATTTCAGCGCATATGGTCTAATCAAACACAACAACCAACACTGCCCTCACAGGTACCCATTTACTCCTGGGTGGAGAGAAGCAATTATGGTAAAGTGTCTTGCTCAAGGACACAAGCACCACGATCGCGGCTGGGATTCGAACCCACATTCTGAAGACTCAGCCATCAGAACACAAATCCAATGCACTAAACTGCTCGACCATGGCACTCCATGTGTTTTCTGTAAAAGATTTTGAATGCTTTTCACACTTTTCTCATGGCAAAGACTCCACATATTGTGCTGAAAATTTCACCGATTGTCTTAAATGTATAACTTCGATTCAAAGACAGTATTAAAGCATAACCATAGTTCTAAGCAGTTACATGACAACATTACCAATGTTGTATTTTACATGTTCCTTCCCTTTAATGTGTTTTTATATTGACAATCCTCAAAAAATCCCATCAACAGGTGGACTCCTGTAATCTTTGAACAATGAGACCAACTCCAGGACTTCAATGCAGGTGCACACATTTGTTTGCCTATAGTATCAAGTGAACACTCTGTGACAGATTAAGGCATATCAATGATTGATACTTGAGAGCCTCTTGAAGAAAAACCTGGACAAATTGTGGAGAGGAATCCTCTCCATTGAAAATACTCAATTTAATATGGAACTGCATGCACACCGTTCAGATAAAAAAAAGGATTTGTGATAATTTATTTGTGTGAAAAATCTTGCTTCACTTATTTTATTACCTGGAAACAGGTACTGTTAATTTTAAACAGCTGCTATTAGTTGTAAAGAGAAAACACAAAGAAATATATGTACATATTCAAAAAGTTGCTAAATGAGTTTGATGTAAAAGTTGTGAATGTCTTTTTACACTTTTGTCAGTTCAATACAGATTCCGTATTGAACTGAAACCTTTAGTTTGGTTGTATGATCTTGATTTAAAGAAAGTAAGTATACTCATAGAAGAACATGTATTTCAAACAAACAGGTAACACATAAATTATTTGCATTACACAATGTGATACTTTTATGAAGAAGTAATGAATAATTTCTTGTGGTGATAAGACTTGTATCATTGCAATCCTATACATATTTGAAAAAAAAAAATGTAATTTGCATTGCCAGACATCTCATTAATGACTTGCAAAAGGCTTAACAAGCAATGTTTTCAATTTGATGCTAATCATTAACCCAATATTATTATTATGGTTTATCTTGAGCCGCTTTAATCTTTAACTATCTACAAATTATGTGCACATTTTACACTGTACATGTACATAACATCCAACCATTATGACGTTTCTTTATTATCATGAATAAGTTGATTAACTAGAAAGAAATAAAGTCAACCTTTGTACCGATCATTCTACAAAATGAATCATTTGAAAAATGTCCTGACAACAACATAAGTTTTGTTTTGTTCTGACCAAACTGTTATTGTTTTTATCAAAGTGTATTCATTCAACATGAAGAGGAACCAAAGTTTTCAAAGGACTCACAAAGTTTGTGTACATACACTATTTAACAATAGGTTAAATCTGGTAGCCACAGTGCTTTGTGTCAATTGCCATGGGCTACATGTATAATCAGTTGTCCTAGTGCCCAACCAATAGTCTGTTTACCAAGTAAACATACTAATACCTTGATGATCAGGTGTTAGTGGATCCTATTGCAAGTGGGGCGACCAGCAAGGATTGACACTGACACACTTCATGAAGGGTTTTTACAAACATGGGATGCCTGTAGAATGTTTCAGGTCATTATGATTTTACTTCCCTGATGACATCACATGAGGAGGGGGAAGTTTGAATAAAAACCTTGTGGCTGCCTAGAGACGTAATTTAACACTATATGTATTCAAGGGAAGACAGTTTGCAGGATTTCGCACAAGTGTACTGCTTGTACATGTATATCAGTGTTAAGCTAGGAATTTAATTTTGCAATTCACTGAGAGAAGAGAAACTAAACTGGTTTCTTCTTGGGATACTTGTCCTTGGATTTTGAAAGTGTCAAAAAAATGTTAAGGTAAGTTTTTTGAGTTTAAAAAAAATATATATATATTTTTCTACCTTGATTCTACCATTCCTTCCTCCATGATTCTACAGAGTTTTTTCAATGAAATGCTTTTTAACAGTGAAATTATCTGTACATTGTTTATGGTGCAAAGAACTTACATAAATGGTGTTATATTGATGTGTGTATAAACTAACCCCCCCCCCCAAATAAAATAAAAACATGTTAAAGATCAGGCAAAGAATTGGTAATTCATAAAAAGTGAAAGATTTGAGAAATCTTTAAAGAAAGTAAAATTCTTGCCACGTTGGAATTTAGCAAAAGAAAACTCTTAAAGACACAGCATGACTACAACAAATCTTACTGAATACATTTCTATTTTCACATAATGACACAATGTACATGTACATGTATTTAGTTGACAAAGAAAATTCATAAAATGTAAGCACATGTAAGGCCAATAAAGATAATCTGGTTGGACAAGACATGATCATGTGGGGTTGCTACTGGTAAAGCCTGGCAGTCATTGCATTAAGACCGACTATCAAGTTTACATAGAGTGCCAGCCATTTTTAGGCCTGCGATCTGGGATTGAACTAATCACAGTGATGTCTGATTCGTGTCACATGTAATGTATGTACAGTACAGTATGTATAATTGTGTACTGTGCACTGTGTGGTGTGTTGCGTTCTCGTGGGAAATTCCTTTTCATTATTTTTTTTTCGTGTTTATAAATCTTTATGTGTTGAATTTCCTGATGCTAGTATATTTAAAAAATAAGAAATTATGGCCAAGTGGATTAAGATTTGTAAATACAAAGTAAAAATAACTATGATTTAGTATAGGCTTAATACTTTGAAAGGCATTTCAACCCATAATATGTTGAACCCTGATTTATGTTTCATAACAAAAATATACAATTTTTTTATTCATACAAATTAATAACAACAGTGGAATAAACTTTCATAGATAAAAAAGTTGATTTGTAAGTACTGCCCTCTGATTATACGGTAAAATAACATCTGTAACATGTCATATTAGGACTTTTTCTTTTCTTCACAAAATTTCACGGTAAAACCGAAAACCGCATTTTTTCCCCTGGCGGTAAACCAGCTAGCCAAATATTTAAAACCACCCAAGCCTATCGGGGTCTTGGATAAAAACCTTAGTGTCGTGACAACCACCCTTCTTAAAGACTAAAGGCCCTTTCACACGAGACCGTTTTAACAAGGGACCTTGACTAAAAATCGCATCCATGTTAAAAAATATCAAATCTCAGTCATGTGAAAGCTATCCTTGTTAAATAATTACCACGGACCCTCGTTATTTATAACAGAGATCAAGATGTTGATCAGTGAATGAAGCAGTTTCATCATAACTCAAGAGACTTTCTTGGCACGGACACGTTTATTTTTCTTGTTGGATGGCCTTACGTTAGAAATCTGGCTCTGTGAATCCGTTGGAATTGTTGCAAGAATACTTGATTCGATATCCATAATAAAACGAGAATAAAATTAATAATAATAATAATAATAATGTGTCTTGCTCAAGGACACAAGTGTCATGACGGGGCTCGAACCCACACCTGCTGCTGCAAATGGGAAAATGAAAATAAAAGGTGGTAGAAAGTAACGTTTGACTTCGCACAACATGTCTGTCTATCTTCGCGGGAAAACCACTGGTAACATAGAAGAAAGCGTTCAGTGAATAAGCTCGGCGCGCGGTACCAGTGAAATATTGAATTGCACAATCATGACCTTTG
This sequence comes from Zoroaster sp. YZ-2022, assembly GCA_029582265.1. Lineage (NCBI taxonomy): Eukaryota > Metazoa > Echinodermata > Asteroidea > Forcipulatida > Zoroasteridae > Zoroaster > Zoroaster sp. YZ-2022. The sequence goes on from CM055819.1 coordinate 11,867,687, forward strand.
ACCCACCATGGAAAACGAGGGGCGTGAGTGGAAGCCGTGTGAAAGTTTGTTAAAAAATCGCAAGCGACCGGCGACAGACAACTGGCGCCATTACCAAGGACCTTTGTTATCGGTGCTCGTGTGAAAAGGGCTTAAGCAACAAATTTCTATCCCATTACCATCTTCAAACAAAATGTACTTTCAGATCAACATTATATCAAAACAAAGTCAGAATGACTGTACGATACCCTTATCAAAACCTAACCATGCGGAATGCAACAGAAAGCAACAAATGTTAAAATCTTGTTGAAGTGAGCTCAGAAAAAATGTATAGACATCCTTTGCTTCCTGCTGATGGATCTTGTTGCACTCAGCAACTGGTACATACTGTTGCAATGAAAAGGGTTCATCTAGCCAATTAGTAAAGAGGGTTAGGGTCAAATGACTTACATGTACACATGTAGATGAGGGTTTTAATCAATGATATCAGCAATTATTTCACTGCTAATCTTCCTACACATAATCTTCCCACATGAATCGAGTGGATCGTGTACTGTAACACCATTGTCTGATGGTATAATTTCTCAATGACCAATGTAAATGTTTTCATTATAATTCATTAATATTGTAATTGGGTAAATGTGTTGAAATTGATTTGAAATCAAATTGTCTTTTTTTTCCCTACAACAGTTGTGCCTACATGTACAGTAGGTACTAGTATAATGTACATGTACAATACAGTTCCTACACATTTCAAAAAGGCCCAATTATTAAACAAAACAACAATGTCGGCACTTGATTTCAATAGTGTAGGATTTTCCCCTTTTGTCAGACCTTAAGCCCTTTTATGAAAGGTCAGCAGGGTTATCTAGGTGTATATCTGGAATAAAAAAAAGGGAAAAAAACAATTCTTTTGTCCAGCCTACAACTGCTCTACTTTGATAATTTATCTACAAGTGTACACACACATTAACCTAATTATTCTTCAACAATGTAATTTATATTTTGACTTCTTGTCAAGGTTCAATCACAAGCCAAATAAACCAGCAGACCTTAAAGATAATCAAGTCTCCAGATAATCTGCAAATGGGGGACTTTTCTTGGATCATTTTATTACTTTTTTAATTGTACAGTGTGTATCAAAATAAAGGAAACCCAAATTTAATCATCAATTATAGGAAAACTGCAGAATTATAGATAAAGCGTGATATGTCTTAAGAAAGAACTGGATGTCCTCTTTCCAATGACACCCTGACCATGAATCCATTGTCACGGCTGAATGAGTAACAATGCATTGTTTACATGATATGAAAATCCTTGCTGTGACAAGTTCTCAAGGGATGGAGAAAAGCTGTTTTTGACGATGGGAAAGTGATTCCATTGACAAAAAAAACTGCTTACTGGTTTTAGTCAACAGCTTACCAGTGTGTAATTATGGCGCTGGTCCCTCCACATGACCACCATTTCTCTAAATGCAAAGCCGGCATCGTCTCTCCATGTCTCTCACAGCACGTCTTACCATTTGTTGATCATGCCGCAAGTTCTCCCCAGCCTCAGTGATTCTTGCTCTTAACTCATGCAAGTCAGCTGGTGGCGTGGTGAAAACGTTTCCTTTCAAGTAACCCCACAGGAAAAAAAAAAATCGCAAGGTGTGAGATCGGGGGACCTTGCGGGCCACTCCACTGGATGGTGCAAAGCAATGACTCGTACACCAAACAGTTCTGCTAACCGATTTCTCACTGCTCTCAGTCTGTGTGCAGGAGCTCCATCCTGCGCCCACCAAGCCCGCCGGAAGACACCATTCTGTTGCATAGGAAATACCTGCTGCAACTGTGGGACCACAAAGTCATTTATCATATCAAGATATCCCTGTCCGTTAATTAATGTTTCCATTGAAGAAAAAAGGAGCAAACAAATGTCTGTTGCCACATAGCCCAATCCAAACATTTAACTTCTCCTTACTCATGTTCTTATCGAAGGTAAAGTTCGGTGGATGATGCAGTTGAGCATATTCATGAATGTTATGAGAGTTCACTCGCCCATCGAGAGAAAATGTTGCCTCATCACCAATGTTAAAGGATTGAAGGAACTGTGCATCTCGTTCACACTTATCAACGAACCAGTGACTAAAAGCCAGTCTTCGGCCAAAGTCATTGGGGAGAAGTTGGTGTCTGGTGTGCACAAACAGCTTTTCTCCATCCCTTGAGAACTTGTCACAGCAAGGATTTTCATATCATGTAAACAATGCATTGTTACTCATTCAGCCGTGACAATGGATTCATGGTCAGGGTGTCATTGGAAAGATGGCATCCAGTTCTTTAAGACATATCACGCTTTATCTATAATTCTGCAGTTTTCCTATAATTGATGATTAAAATGGGATTTCCTTTATTTTGATACACACTGTATATTAATGGGTGTTTGTAGAGGTTGCCCAAATTAAATTGAAAGCTAACACCTTTGGTAAAATGCCAATATTTACACTCATACATACTTCATTTTATATCCATAAATACAACGTGCAATGTACATGTAGGTGTGCAAAAGAAATGAAATGTTAAATACATCATGTATTTAAATGGGGAGATACAGTGTCTCAAAAGAGAAAAAGAATGTGGGGTACAAACAAAGACATGTATGGCACATGTACTGGGGCACATGCCTCTTTTTCTGCTTACACAGCTAGCACAAACATTCTACACTAACCCTGTAACATGTTAGCAGAAAATTGTGAATGTGTGCAATCTGTGTTAAAAGCAGCGAATTCTGTGTTAAAGCAGCACCATGAAATTGGGCACAGAACTTTGAAGGAAGATCTTGCAATGCATATTGTACACATGCATAATGTAAAAATATGCATAGCTACCATCATTCCAAAAATAAACTAGGAAGTCTTCTACTGTCTTGACTAATCCTATACTCGTATTTGATTTTTGTGTATTTTTTTCTCTCTCTTTTACAGAGACCAGAACAAAACAAACTTGAAATCTTCTATGCTTTGGGAAAACAAAACATTAAAGCATACACCATGCATGGATTGATTTTTCGTTGCGACAGCTACATGTACGACACCTTTAACAGTGTTATGTTATTGTAATCCGTGTTTATCAGGACTGTATATCTGCTTGGGCAACATCTCACACACCATAAATACTTTTATGGATGCCTGGGTAGATTGGATGAGATACTGTGCACAAAAATACAACCTGCAACACGCTTGAAGTCTCCCAGCTTTTATTATACGTATATCATAACACAGATATTGCAGTCGACCCCCTAGTGGGCATTCCAAAGCAGCTGTTGCAGTGAGCTGCAGTGAGCCATTTATTTTACATTACATGCTTCGTGTACAGCAAACTCAGACTGTTGGTTGAAATGTATCTTCCAGCTTGACCTCTGACCTCTGGATCTGCCCCATGCAGATTACCCAAGATTGAACATTTAATATTTTAAATTGTTCCAGGAAAGAGAGATTTCTTTAATGCAATAGAATCAATTTGGAGCTTATGCCAGCATGTATCACTCATCACACAGTGATGAGTCAGGGTCCCTGACCAATTCAGGTACACCGTTTAGCACTCCCTCCCCACAACTGGATAGATGGAGAGCAACGTCTGAAACTGGAACCACTTTCAGCACCTTGAACCTCTCCCAACACAAACAGTATAACAGCATTAATGCCACTGTGCATACAGCTTGGCCTGCTTTGGGTGTACAGAGTGTATCTGATCATCAATTGCACACTGGATCAAAATCAAGAACTTCTGATTCCCAACAAGACCCTACCAAGACCCTTGTGTTCTCTTCAGGATGCCAAAGCTTTATCAACTTTGATACTGATAGCATCCTGAAGTCATCTTACAACATGACTGCGACAAAGCAGCAGGGTTTTAAAAGTACAGGCAGAACCGACCCACTGGAAAGAGGCTCATTCTTAAATCCAGATTTTGAAGGACACAAAGAAACAAAGGTGTTGGACAACAACAACAACAATTTTTCTTCTGATGATTGGCAGGATCTTGATAAAACACAGAATAGAAAACAGTCGCTCATTTTGAATCCACTTCCAAGAAAAAGCCCCTACCCCATACAGAGGTTCAGCAAATCCAGGGAGCCTCCTGAGACAGCACTAGACATCGCGTTCCAGACGATGCTGGACTACAAACAGCCCATAACGCTCCACAGACCATCGAAGGCCAACCGCCAGATGAGACACTATGACTACCTTCCCAGTATCAAGGTCGTCTCCAGCAAGGATCAGCGGCGACGAGATGCAATGCGAAGCCAGCTAAAGGAACAACTACTGCTTGCGGAGGAAAAGAAGAGACAAGAAATCCTTGAGATGGAATCTGACTTAATTATCGACGAAGACAGGGAAGAAGAAGCCTTGCAGAAGAACATCTTCCTCCCATCGGGAGAGGAGTATGAATTTTCAGAGGGCAACATTTTAGCAGCTACTCTACCTGTACCATTCCTGAAACAAGAACAAGCTTCAAGTCGTCAATCTTTGGAAAATGTGCCTACAGTTAGGACATCAATTTCACCCAGGAACAGCTTATATGATGGTCGAAGACCAAGTGATGTGTCCCATGATGGCCACAGGCTTAGTAATGCATCCCATGATGGTCGAAGGCCTAGTGATGTATCCCATGATGGTCAAAGATGTACATGTAGTAATGTGTCTCTTACATGTAATGTCAACAGAGTCCCATATTCACGCAACTCTACATGTACCTCTCCGTCCATGCGGGGATCCAAACGTCGACACTCCATCAGTACCATGGTCCGACAAGAGAAGATGTTCCAGGTGGTGAGCCACTGGCCGGGATTACAGAAGCCACCAAACTTTTTTCAGACCCCTCTAGAGCCTCCAAATGAGGATGATGACACCCTAAAGGAGGAACCTAGACCTCCACGTGTTCATTATAATAACAGGAGAAGACAATCCAGAGTACCTAATAGTAAGACTACACAAAAGAGAACGCAATCTTTGTCTAAAGGATTGTTATGAATGAGGAAGAAATGTCACCACAGTAGTGATACAATGGACAGACATTGTAGGGCAGCATCCTGATTCTTGTCAGGATTTTACATGTACATGTACTCTTCCCCTACACAATTATTTTTCAATAAAATATTTTGGTTTGATTAAAAGGAAAGGTATGTACAACAAAATGTTGCAAGACTTGAAAATGATTAAACACTTTGTGTACTTTTGACTATCACTGATATTGATCAGCTCTTGCACACAACACATTGCCTGCAATACACCATATTACACTTAAAATATGTCATTATTAGAATATATCCAGGGTAGCAGTGTCGTGGAGTCAATCAAATGGGTGGGAGATGTAATGGGGAATAAATATACCCCCACCTTTTGGGCCTGTGTAATATTATGTTTGAAAATTATTCTTGAATCAAAATTTGTCAAATTCCAAAACACTTCTATTTGGGAGGTGGAGGTCATTGAAATTGAACCTTTAACAAATTAATGCCATTGGTTAAATTAAGGTGCCTATTTGATTACGTGATCACAGAGGATGTTATACATGCTTGATCAGTGGCTGATTTGGGACACCCTGTTTTAATTGTAATACACATGCAAAAGTATTCTGGTCATACACTGTGTATTTGGACACTATTTTTTCAAACAATAACCAATTTTGAAACCCTATTTCCAAAGTCAAGCATGAAGTACCAAAACCCCTAGAACTGGTTACAATAATGACATGTTGCTTTAACATTTATTTTGAGGATTCTGAGCTTGTTTTGTTTGAGTGCTTACAGTATTTTTGAAAGATTTAATATTTTGCATGGTATCGCTATCGGTTTGTTTTGTGGTAACACCATGTGGGTTATCTCAACTACTGCTCAGTGAGATTGTTGCTTCTGATTAGAACCATATGGGTCTATTCTATAGTTCAACTGGCCTACTTTAGTCATCAAGAGACTCTCTACACATGGACAATAGCAGTCTAGTCAAAACATAAAGAAAACCAATCAATCTTATTTTAGCAATAGTTGAGATAACCCACATTTTTTAAATTACTCATTCAATATGCTATGAAACATGCATGTTATTGTTGTTCAATGTATATAATTATATAATATTAAAAAATTAACAAGTGTTTATTATATTGAATTATCAAACATCTTGTGAGTGATAAAAACTCTTTATTTTGAAGAAATAATAAGTGATAATTTTGTGCTCGTGATGCACACAGAGCACAAAAATTTGTCACACTAATGAGGCACTGAACCATTTTGTATGTGTTGTAATCATGACTAAACAATGAGGGCGTGACATTAGTCTTAGGAGCTCTATTGCAGGACGACAAACAAACACGCACAAGTTCAGGAATAGATGGAAAAGTTTTCAAGCTATATGAATGTAAAACAATTCATTACTTTCTTCTCATCTAAAATGACCGCCATAGACACTCAGTCTTCTGGAAATAATGACAAGTTGTCTGCAACTCGATGGAACAATACTACTGTATTGACCAGGGCAAACAAAATACAAATGAAATACATGTACATATATGCTCTGGCACTTTCTTTTCTTCCTGTTGCTTGTCTTAAATAGGGCTTTGCCGGGTATCCGGGTACCCGGGTACCCGACCGAAACTGTCATTACCCGGTTCTATTTTTCGGTTCCAATTACCCATAAATGACTTCTAAAATTCGGACTTAACATTTGGGCGTAGCGAACAGAAATCTGTTACTCTTTAACAATGTAATGTTTACACTTTTACAGACAATTATCTTTAAATTCAAGAGATTATACTCCAATAAAGCCTTCGTAGTATTTTTCAGATATTTTCCATACACTGTTTGTGAAAACTTGTATCAAATCTTTAACAATGCAAAGGGCCTGGCAGCGGCTGCTTCAAACAACTTATCAAACCAGCAGCACAGGAGGGAATGTTTGGCTATTGCTTGCAGTAATTGGATTAGTGGGGGAAAGTGCATGCCGATCATGACTGGGTAATTTATAGCTTGTTATGAGAATACAGGGACCTGACGTAAACGGCTGGTCGACGTCAGAGATACAATGTACGGCAGTGGACAACGTGGTGCATTACGCGAATGAAACATGCGCCAAACGGTGCAACGTGGGGAAACACGCACAGGCTGCGGGCGCAAGTTCGGGTAATGTAACGGCGTGGGCAACTGCCGCGGCATTGCAGAAAAGATCAGGAAAAAATGCTGAACGATCTTTTTCCCCTCTCGCGCGGAAATGACACCATCCGGGGATTTCTAAGGGTGCCTAAGTTATGACAAACCACAAACAAAACAGAGGTGGCCTGAGAGTTACGCCTACGGCCAAAATCGGGGCCAAAATCATGCCAAAATCATGTCCTAAAAAATCATAATCCAAAGTAGGCTTGGGCGATGACACGATAATATCGAATCTCGCGATTTTTTTTTTTACTCGATTATGATATTGAGAACTTTTTAAATCATCGAGATAATCGGCAGATCGCGATGAAACAAATATATCGCGATTAAACAAAATCCTCGATTGTCAGTTGGGTCAGAAATTCATGGAAAAAACTTAGGGAAGTCTTTTCAGCTTTCGTGAGAAACAAAATCTAACTACTTCTATAGTAAACCGACTGTCATATCACAAAGGAGCCGCCTAACAAAGAAATCTATTCAGACTGATTAAGTGTTGGGGATTGAATGGGGTATTTGATCCAACAATGTGTAGACAATGTTTACGTCTCACTGTCTATCCATGGTGGTCTGTGACTCTGGCTGGCGCACCACAGGCGAGTACATTATATCATACATATTTAAATATATGCAGATTATGGGCGTTACCTTAAAAATCTACATTAGTCATGAATTAAATCAAAGCATGGATCGGCAGCGGCTCAATCAAAGTTGAGGGATTAGGACACTATTCTATCATACCATACTGGGACTCTTGTCTAGTGTGACAAAACACATACACGTACTCTTGATAAACCATGTGACGTTTATTTAACAGGGTTGTGTTGATTTAAATCGCGATTTAAATCACATGATTTTTTTCAAAAGAAATCACTGATTTAAATCAATTTTTTGAAAAATTAATTTTCTGAGATTTTTCTTATTTGTAAGTTTAATGTAACATCAATTTAGTAAATATAACCAACTGGATCATACTAATTAAGAGGTTTAGAATATTTAAAAGAACCCCAAAAACCATCACCCCCATAAATTTGACAAGCAGGTGTTTATAATTACCAATCTCATACAGCGTTTTAAAATTTTGAATATAAAATCATTAATGACTCATTCGGACAAACTATTTTTCTATTATCTTCTTTTAATACATAAAACACTTTAATGGTAACAATACTCTAATTGGTAGGCAAAAAGTTCTGGAATGATATCTGTACTCGATCAACATTACACTAACACAAAACAAATGGAAATTTTTGTGGGGGGGACATGTACTTTGAACGTTTTTTTATACATTTTATTCTAAATTTTAAGTAAATACCATATTGATTGGGTTAAGATCATCTTTCTACCATGGTCTGTAGTCTGCACTTTGTATTTGATTATAATATCTTGGGAAAAATCACTTTTTACGTACATGTATTTGGGCTATGATATTATTACATGTATGTCCTCTTATTATGTCTCCCCTTGAATTGTTTGGCATTATACTAATATTCTTCATTCATATCATGAGAAGTACTGTTTTCCATATTTTCCTGTAAAGCTGGTGTGACACCCACCTTATTTTACTCACAAATGCTAAATGATTACAACAAGTGCATGACATTGATTCAGAAATCAAATAATGTTGCCAGAAATCAAACCTATATTTTAGTTATGAATAACAGTTAATACAATACAGGTACTTATTTCAACAAGAGGTTTTACTTTAATAAAAAGGACACAGTGAAGAAAAGATCGATTTAAGTATGGTATCCTGTGTATTATAAAGGTAAATTCTGTTACCATTTACAGTACATGTATTTGTGCACCGCGGGAGGCATGTTTTCAACAAAAATGAAAATGGGTATCCAGGTATCCGAAGTTTCCTGATTTTGGGTATCCGGTTCCAAAAATATCCGTAAATGCCACCTTAGATCGGGGTGGTTATGTGACGTGTCTTACATGTAGACCCTTGATTGGTCATCACTTATGTATGGCAACAAATAAATGCAGTGCCCATCAGACAATCTTGTGTATTAATACACCTGATGCCTGCACAGAAGCAATCCTCAATTTAGTTTTATTCTTTGGTAAAGGCAAGGATGAGGCCAAATGGAAATACTGCATGGTTTTATTAATATCAATTGATCAACAATTGTAAATTTAATGAAACAACCCGAGTTGTTTTTTGTTATGGAGAGCAGCTAGAAGACTACATGTAGTTCAGAATGATTTTTACACATTCATATTCTGTGCATCCTTTTACATGCGTACACAGTATGCCATGCAAGCTCAGGTCAGACAATGCATACTGTACCTGCAACGCTTTCAGTGTCTGTAGTCTGGATAATAAATAAGCCTGGAAAGTTTTCAACTAACTAAAAAGCTATGGCACCTCCAAGGTGTTGGTTATTATTTCTGGTGGCATGCACGACATGACATTTTTAGTTTACTTCATTCATTGTCAAGAAAGAAAATTTACCAATGAAATAAGTATAAGTAGGAGTGTCGTGGCCGAGCGGTCTAGCTTACCGGACTCAAGTTCTGGTGTTAGCAGCAGAATGTGGGTTCGAATCCCGGCCGTGACACTTGTGTCCTTGAGCAAGACACTTAACCATAATTGCTTCTCTCCACCCAGGGGTTAAATAGGTACCTGTGAGGGCAGAGTTGGTTGATTAGCCCTATATGCGCTGTAATGGCAGCAATTGAGCTGTATACTCCCCAGGGAGCTGAGATGGTTTCAGGAATGATTTATGAGCCTTATGAGCAGGGGTAATAATATAATGCGCCTTGAGCACCACTCAGTTGGTGGATATGTGCGCTATATAAGTCCACACATTATTATTATTATTATTATTCCGATTACCCCACAACCCCCACCAATCTTGTAAACCAAGCCAACTCTGAGGATTTCATTGCAATATTACAAGATAAATAAACATACCTTATTTTCTGGCAATCCTGGACCCTATTTTTGGACACACTTTAAAAAAAAAAAAAAAAAAAAAATGCCACCGCATGTGATGGGCTACACCCAAATTTTTTTTTTTTCACTATAGGGGTCATACCAATTTTCCCTAAAGTAGTTAATTGTACTGTAACAGAAAAGACTTTCTTTGTTGTCCTTAAACCTCCACATACAATGTACTGTACACATATCTATACAACGAACGAACAAACAAACAAGCAAGCAAGCCACAACTGACAGTTCTTACCTGACCCATCTTGTCCTGTAGTGACCAAACCACCTTGATTGTGTAATGGCACTTGGGGTCCAGATATGCATATAACTGGGCAGACTGGTTGTCACTGGCCGGCCAGCCAGAGGGTAGCTTAAGGTGAAGCTGGTTGGTCTGGCTGGCCTCAGCCACAGAGAACATGTCCTGGCCCTCAGCCCAAGGGATTCGCAGACGAAGAGTGGTGTTCTCGACTGGTCATGTCAACAAAATGTTATCACAAATTTGGACTTCCCATAATGGAATAAGTAAATTTTTGTACATGGTCTACTTATTCCTACCCTGCGGTGAGTGAGCCCTACTGTATTTTACAGTAGGTAAATTAATTGTTTTTAATTACTCCTTAATTAATTGGTCAAGAAAATCAATTCTCCGGAAGTGCTCCCTCCATACCAATGAAAAAAACATACTGAGAGCTCAGAGAACTGGTTCACTGGGGTCACCATTAAAATCAGAGCCAAAGTGCCATGCCTGAGGGGGGTCCATATGGGAATTGTGTACAGTTTGGCTTAGCATTGGGTTTCATAACAAGGTCATAAGGGCAGATAACATCTATAAAACAAGCCTGAAAGCGGCTGAAGGTGGCTCAGAGTGCCTCTCAAAGGGGTTTGTGATTGATCTTTGACAGGTCTATGGTATTTTAAGCCAATTAGAACTTCCAGGTTGTGGGGGGGGGGTGGATATTGGGATATGGCTGTTGGGGGGGGGGGGTCGGAGGATGGCAGTAGTCTTGTAATTGATAACCTTGGGTGACAGGTGGCTTTTATGAATGGGCCAGGGGTTTTATATATAGCTGGACATGTATTCTGTGGGTTGCAGCATAGAAATTACAGAAACTGTGCTTTTAAAGAATGGTAAGACACGATTTTAGGAAAGTAGTGTTAATTAACTTGTTAATTAACTAATTAATTAACTAATTAATTAATAAGGAAAACATTTAAAAAAAAAATTGTTTGATAAAAAACATCTCTAGACCCTCTGAAACAAGTTGAGATTCATAAAATTGGGGGAAATCAGTTAATTAACCCAGGTAATTAACGATGTACGACCTACTGTAAAAAACAGTAGGTCTCATGGGATGGGATTCAATTGCATTACCACACGCACCGCAGGGTTGTTTTAAATTAACAAAGACATTTGTATCAACCATATAAGAACATTTCCATTAGACTTTTTTTAAACCCCTTTTTGCCACAGTGGATATTGCCATGCGTGCCAATGTACCATACTACTTTTCTCCATTTTTTTTGGGGGGGGGGGTGGTAAAAGGCATGTGTACATTTTAATTTTGAGGTCATGATTTTTTTTCACAAATTTGTTGTACATTTACTTGGTTTTTTCTGACATTCTTTAGCCAAATTCAAATTAAAAATTATTTTTTGATGGAATTTAAGAATTAGTACCTTGGCTATAAAGACCAGTTTTGCAGACAAGTGGTTCAAGTCTTGCTGTGTAAGCCAGGTGGAACAGGTTAAAGTCCACCATGGTGATGTTGTAGAATGAAGCTCCGATGTCGGTAAACTCCACAGCTACACTAGCAGCACCTTCAAACAAGAATGATAATAACAAGACTAAACATGATGATAATAACAAGACTAAACATGATGATAATAACAAGACTAAACATGATAATAACAAGACTAGGTAAAACTTGTAGCTTTGCATGGTGAGGATGATAAGACAGACTAATTGCGGTGACACCATGTGGAATCTCAATTGAGTAGTAATTAGTTCTGAAAAGAACTGGTGGTACAACTCGACGTTTCGATCAGTATGCTCTGATCGTCCTCAGGAGAATAACAAGACTATTACAAGAATAATAATAACAAGACTAAACATGCATACAGCGGTTTCATGAAATTGAATTTAGCAATATCATTTATAAACGTATGAAAGTATATCAAACTAAGGATTAAAATTAAGGAAAATAAAAAATTTTAACTTTTGATTGTACATACATGTATTAATATGGCATATATGACAGACCAAAGGGTCTGTGGCTAGACTTTCACATTGTTCATATTGAGGCATTAGTATTGAATATGGACATGACAGAAGATTTGCACGTATATTGTGAATACATGTGTTAATTTGAGCAATAGCGAAAGCAATCTCTTTGCACCATGCTCACTGATTGTGCAACCTAAATGTATTCACTCATTTCTGGATTGTATCTGATCCCCAAATTTTCAAAATCTCTGATCTATCCCTGAGAACGTACCTCCTGAGAATGGTCCCGGTAAGGTAAAATCAATGTTTCTCTGATTGGTGTCGTAGAGTTCTGCTGAGATGGGCATCTATGAGGCATTAAAATAATTGAGTGTGATTGTAATACACTGAGTAACGATCAAAATTTAGAATTCAGATTTTGAAATGACACTTTCTTTGACTGATATTTAAATGATATAAATTGTAAAGTACAGGACTGGTAACATATACATAAACCAAATGGTTACATTTTTATGTTAAACTTACTTGGAGTAAAGCTGATGGTATTCCCTAGATATAATTTCTTTGAGGTGCTGTCATTATTAACAAACATTAAATAATTTCCAGTTCGAATCAAGGAAAGAATGCATTTTTCTAAATTCCAGTTAAGAATGGATACTAAAAATGTGAATTTATTTTCACTTTTTTTAGTGAACGACACAAAAGCAGAAACTGTCATAGGTTGGTTATTTAATGATTAAAACCTTTATGGTTACAATATCTCATAAAATTAGTCTGTCTCAATTGTGTCATTCAATTGATTCATAAGTGTACTCTTTGCCTAATATATATCACATACTGTAACCACCCAAATCTAAGACAAACAACGTTATAAAATGCATAAGCACATGCATTTGGTTGTGCCTGTACATTTGATCACACACATACATACATGTACGCAATGCAACATATGTTAATATTTCAATGAAGACATGCATGCATTCAACTCTTTTTTTTAAGATTTAAAAAAAAAAAAAAAAAATTATAAAAAAACAGAAATCCAATTTTAATCGAAAAAATATCATGCCTATCTAGTAGACAAGCATAACAAGTTATCTTTAGAATTCTCAAACCACTGTACGTACAATGCACATTGTCACGTCACTGAACAAAATGAACATTGTGTATTATATGCCCCACACATTTCTTTCAAATGAGTTGTCTTAGAGGCTTTGTAGTCTTTGACAGGGATATAGGTCAATCATTGCAGAAAACTTACTGAGGTTCCACCTGGGACTTTCAACACTATGTGTTTTGCATCAGGATACTCATCCAATGTTACCAGGGCCTCCTTCAGGCCAGATTTTAGCGGAGGGACCAACCTCGCCCTGGAGGAAATATCCACCCCCTTGGAACACGATGTGGTATTTCCCTCCTGACACACAAACAGCCACTCCCTAGATGAGATACCTGTGACCACTGCAAATGCATTGTGGGATGCATCAGATTGTTCCACTGGGAAGAGGTAGTGGGTAGTTTTCTTGGAGCGTGCTCTAATGGAATATTTGTGGTAGTTTGTCATAAGTTCAAATGTTGCTCCTGAGGAGGAATACCAAAGAGCAAAGAACAGGTTGTTCCAATTAAAGGGTAAGGTATACATGTAGTAATTGGTAATTCAAAAATGGTCAAATATAAATTTGAAACTTACTTAGTGTAAAAAGCCGCTGATGGTATGAATCTTACCTAGAAATATTCTTGTCTAAGGTTTTGTTATCAATTTAAATATAGAAAAACGTACTCTTTCCTAAATTACACATTAGAATGAATACAAACTATCTGAATGCATTTCACTATTTTCTCATGAACACAACGTAAAATGCTGAATGTTTCACAGGTTGATTGTGTATCCAAGAGAGTAAGCATACTCTTAGAAGCAACCAGTTCGGTTTTCAGTAACACCATGTGAGTTATAATCCCAATTATTTCTCAATGAGATTGTAGTTCACATAAGACCTGTATTGGTCTTCTTTTGCTAATCTCAATAAGAGTAAATAATCACAGCTTTTGTCTTGAGTGCTATATGTACATGTATACATAATTGGTAATGTTAGTAAAACTATCATGGAAGTATTGTCACATGAACAGTGTTCTAGCCAGGCATACAATAGCGTATCGGGCCGATACGCTGTAAAAAAATGCAGATACGCTATAAATACGCTATAATTTATTCCATGGTGGAAAAAAACACCCCAAAATTTCCTTTGTTCAGTTCGAGAACTAATTGTGAACAACAATAATTTGTTGCCACCGAGGGATTTATTTCATCTTATTGATACATTTTAAATGGCCGGCAACTTTGTTTCTTTTCAAGAGAATGTTTTTGATGCGCCGCATTTGCAACTATGCGGCCACCCGCGATCTATTTATTGCATTCAACGTTGTATATAAACACATTGACACTGGTTCCGCTACCACACTGCTTAGGCAAAAACCAGATGAGTGGGGTACCCGCATGCCACGCAGAGTTGGGACAAACGCCGCAAGAGTGAGGTCTAAAAAGTGTCTGTCGTGAGTTACTATGATCATGCTATGACATGTTTTCTCAAATAATTATTTCTGAAACAAAATCTACTGTCGGAAATTTTTTTTGAGTGAAAGTTAAAAAACAACATTAACAACAACAACAACAACCACCGGCAAATGGGCAAGTGAAGACTGAGAGACCGAATTGTAGTTTCACCCGATGAGACTGAACATCTGATGTCCGCCGGGTGCCGGCCGATGTCCGCCAGCGGCCAGCAGAAGTTTGACCTATGGAAACAGTTTTGTCTTCACGGCATTAAAACATTTGTAAATCTCATTCCAGTATCATTTCCCTGCCACCACTGTCACCAAGCTGATATATTTTTGTTTTGTAAATTAAGAAGATGTTATTGATGAGAAAAATTAAAAAACAAAAATCGGAAATGCAAGACTTGATCGGCTATTCCCGGTCCCCAGAATATGTTCAGAAGGCGGGCGTATAGCACAATTGCACCCTGCAAACAGGCCTCCATTTACTTTTAAATCAGGAATAACGATAAACACTTTCTAAAACTGTTTTTCTTCTTAATTTACATACCCGACCGCTATTTATTTAATGCCAAAAGCATTATTTCTGAGCTGAGATTCTCCGCCACAGGTATTAATCCACAGAATTTAATTCCACAAAACAAAACATGTCAAAGATTTCTGAAGCTTTTCCAAGGTAAAAAATTCACCAATAGTTTGCTCTCAGTCAAATAAATAGATGTCACCATTCTTCTCCAACCAGTCATAATTTTTTAAGTAGGTCCAGATTTATTGTTTTAAATTTTAGGCTTTGAAACAACTGATTAAAAGACGCATTTCTGCCCACAGTCCGATCACTCACTTGAGCTCCTTCGCCTTGGGAGAATTTATACTGGTATCCTGTGATGTTGTTTCATACATGTATAGTTATATAGCTTGGAAACCAGCCAAGAACCAGATCCCAGAGGTTAATGTCACCTGGTCTGGGAGTGTAAAACCACAACCTATCAATCATTGTCAAGTGAACAATAGCCCCAACAACTCTTGTCTTGGCTCTAATCCCAAATTGATACATTCAACTTTCCAAAGTTGGGGACAGTTCTTTGATGTGAACTTGTGACCCAGAAATTGTATCTTTTTGGTTGCTGGTTGCCTTGTTTCTTTTTCTTTTAAAATACTTTGAACAGACTGGAGCCAGGATAATTCTAAGGCATCTTTACTGCTGGCCTATGTTTAAAAATAAATTAACTGAGCTTTTTTTAATTTATGCAATAACTGTGGACTTATTAGAATATAGAGCTCTTACCTGCTGTCCAATATAATGCTTTATGAAACTATTTACCTGGGTGAAGCTTGCACTGCAGGGTTTCGTTTGTAAGAACCATTTTATTTATAGTTTTGTCAAGTTTAATTTAAAGTAGGCATAAGCCAAGGCATGCATTGTAATGTATTGTATGGAATTTTTTTGATCATATCTGGCTTTGAATTATTGATAAAAATGATTAACTTTACTGACACGTTTAAAGCTACAATAAGTATATTACTAACAACAATCCAATGTAAAGTGAATAAAACAATAATTAAAACAATAATTAAAACAATAATAAAATGAGTCCTGTAGGCCCTACTCCATTTTAAATTTAAAAATGGATTTGATAATAGTTGAGAAAAATGTGACAGAATTACATGTGCACATGCAAACATGTTAAAACCTACCAATTGAAAAGCAAGAAATATTTTTATGTCTAAAAAAATATGGTTTTGTGTGACAAATTATGCAATATGCCCCTAAGTAGCCTCAGATTGCACCAGAGAGCATCTACAACCTAAAAATTTCCCAGGGCCCTTAAGCGGGCCCCGGACCCCACGCCTTTGTGGCTTCGCACTACGCGTTCGCAGATTCGTGTCGTACAAATGCCACTACGCTATAATTTTATCCTGGCTAGAACACTGCACATGAAATAAATATGCTAATTTGGAATAAATATACCATGCCAATGTAAGTTTGTTGTGAATTTAATCTGAAAAAGCAGACAACCAAATATGCTTTTGTGAGATAAATATTTTATTGTGCTAAAAATGCACCAACATGAATGCCAGTTTTTTCACTAAGAATGGGAAATGTTAATGAAAAGGGAAGGGCAGGTACCATTTGTTTTTAAAGAAGCCCTGACAAATTTTTGCCCGGAAAACATATTGATTGAGATCACTGAACAACTACCCACCTTTAAAGGGTAAAAATGGTGTCATATTTTGTTTCAATTAATTTGTTTATATTAAAAACAAATATATAAAAATATAAAAAGATCCGTATATGGGGAGAACCCTAACCATCGCCATGTGACTGAGTGTTCAAGCTAAGCCAACCCTGAGAGAGAAGCAATCTTCAACTCACCCTCAAAACTTTTTGATTTCGCTCCATCTGCACTGAACTTTTCATTCCCATTGTGTGTCACAAAGTGGTGTCGGAAAACTTTCATACGGAGCTCTGGGTCAGTTGATAACTAACAAGACATATAAGTAACTAAATCATTAATTGCATTATTCAATATTCATACTTTATAATAATCAAGAGATGTGTATAAAAAACCAATCTGTAAAAGAGTATTCTTTCCTAAATTCTTTCACAGAATGAATACAGAAAATGCATTTTCACTATTTTCTTGTTATCAAAATAATGTAATAACCTGAAACTTTCACAGGTTGGTTGATTAATGTATATCTTGATCCATAGAGAGTAAACATACTGGGAGAAGCAGTTTTGTCAACGTTACCAATGCTCTACCTTCACTTTAATACTGGTCAATACACTGACTGGCAAGCACTGGGTGTATCTGGTTGTGACCTCATTTCAACATACATGTAAGCCATAGATCTCTCCTACACATGAAGTGGTTCAAACAATAATATGCTAACATACAAATTTATAGTTTATTCTCGCATTGGAAAAACATGTGCACATACCATCATGCATATGACGATGATGTTTCTACTAAAGAATAAGACAGCCGCAGTTCAACACAAACATATATTTTTGACAGCCAATGATCTCCTGAAAAATTGCTTAACAGACATAACCAGTAGTCTACATCTAGGAGGAAAGTATGCCCTTAGCAGGTCATGCACCAGGAAGATATGGGGAGATGGAAATTAGTAAGTACAAATGTACCTGTTTTGTTTTACTATCCACCATCTGGAATAGTGCTCTCTTGGTGGCTAGAACTAATTCCTTGCACCTGCAATGAAATATCAATTTTAAGTACATGTATGTAAGGTTTTGACAAAGGAACATACACTATCTTCGAGGGAGGAGGGTGGAGTAAGCTTGGGCAATATCAATTTTTTTCATCCACGATATAATTGTCAAACACGTATCACTTTACAGCCGATAAACAGGTATGTATCCATCTACAAGCGTAAAAAACAAATTAAAAAAAAAAAAAAAAATTGAGAGTGCTTGGCTGAGAGACACGTGCAATCACGGCATTTGCACATGCACAATGGACATTGGTAAATTCGTTTCACAAAGTACAATAGAATTGCGTTTTAGAAATGTCATGAGCCTCGATTTTTGATCAAGGAACCGCCGTCAATTTGTGCTTTGATAGACAGGAGCGGGCATTCATTAAAAGCTCTACGTATACGTATGTGTTGCGTTCTTGTGGGGAATTCCCTTATGAGCTGAAATTCCCGATGCTAGTATATTTTTATATATATATTTTTTTAAATCATGAAATTATGGCTCAGTGGAATAAGATTTGTAAATATAAAGTAAAAATAACTAGGATTTAGTACAGTCTTTTAGGGCTGTGCGTTTTCTGATATTTTTGGAACCGGATATCCGAAATCAGGAAAGTTCGGATACCCGGATACCCGTTTTCATTCTTGTTGAAAACATGCCTCCTTTAATAATAATAATAATGTGTGGACTTATATAGCGCACGTATCCACCAACTGAGTGTACAAATAAATGTAAATGTTAACAAAATTGACCTTTATAGTACAGAAGATACCATATTTAATTTGATCTTTATTAAAGTATAACATCTTGGTGACAAAATATATTATTTACTGAAAGTTATTTCTGAAATAAAACCGTAAAAATTGCTACAAAAGTGTCTTTAATAACCCAAGTTACAATGTACCATATACACTGTACAAAAGAAAGCCCAATTAATCACACGTGCGCGAATTTTAGTTAAATGTCAATAAACCTGTCAATAAACCTCGTTTCCTGAAAGAATTAATTTATAAGAGACCTAGCTAGGAATAATTAAAAACAACAACAACAAATACTACTACTACTACTAAAGCCAAACAATGATTTTAAGAATTAAGATTATTTTCAGAACCCAATATTTCTCTTTCAAAATTTCTCTTTCATTGATAAGTTATAAACCATATTCACTTTGGTGCGGTGGCAGTTACATGTATGTGGGCATTCATTGCCAGGAATACCAGCATGTTCACGTTATCAGGAGTTAAGCAGCTCTGCTTTGCTGTGACGTATTTCCCGTGGTGGAAAACACCCGTTTGGAGGGCACTGACGTTGCCGGAATACCAAGATACTGTACATGTACTTCTTGGCGATCCTTGCAACTGACGGAAACCGAACGACATTTGACCGCCACCAATGACATGGATCATCACTGAGCCCGGCTGGTTTGGTTTCAAAGACAATGGCCGACTTAACACCTCCCTTTTTATGTCTTTCTTTTGAAACAAATTGTCACCTTGTCGGCAAATGTAATACACAAGAGAGCTCGGTATTGGTGGGTAAATAAATGTAAATGTTGGTGATATGCTGAGAGATGGTCGGTGGCACATCAAAATAATTACACAACAAAACCAATTTCAACACCACTTTTTTATTAGGACAACAATTAATGTGGACGTCCCCTATAATAAAATCCCCTCTGTTAAAGCATCATGGTGCACACTCCAGTGCAGACATAAAGCAGCAGTTATTGTCCTACTAATCCAATTACTGTGAACAATAGGCAAACATTCCATCCTGTGCAGCTAGTTTGATACTTGTTTGTAATTGTAGCACACCACAGCCAGGCTATTTGAGTCTTAATTATTGGAAACAATGTATCACAAAAAGGTTGGACAAAAGTGTATGGAAAATGTCCATAAAATACTAGGGCTGTGCCGGGTACCCGGGTATCCGGGTACCCGACCGAAACTGTCATTACCCGGTTCCGTTTTTTGGTTCCGAGTACCCGTAAACAACTTTTTAAAATTGGGACTTACCATTTCAGTGGTGTGAACAGAATTTTGTTTACTATTGACCAATGTAATGTTTACACTTTTAGGAGCAATTTTATTCAAGATAACGCCTTAGTAGTATTTTAGGGACATTTTCCATACACTTTTGTCCAACTGATACATTGTATCAAGGGCGCAACCACTGGGGGGGTCGGGGGGGTCACGACCCCCCCTACTTTTATGTGGACCTCCCCAACTTCTGGAAGACCTTATTTTCTGGGGAGGTCCAAAATAGTCCGATAAGCGTTTATTATCGTGAAACATCCATATTTCACAGGTGAAAGTTAAAATAAATAAAAAACCCAGGTGGTCAAGTGAATCATGCTAACTGTGTCACACAGTTAGCACAGTCTGTGTGTAGCTTTACTACTAGCTTAATCTAATTAATAAAACATTTTGGTATTTTATGTATACATGATCCTAGTAATGTCATTCATGACATCACAATTATGCAACACTTCCATCAACATGCTGAAATACGTGATATTGAACCAAGACCCCAGCTGCTAGTGGCGTGCTCGCTTCGCTCGCCCGCAGATCACGTTGCTATTGGCTGCTTGGGACTCCCCCAACTTTCAACACGTGGTTGCGCCCTTGCATTGTATCCAATCATTAAGACTCAAATAGCCTGGCTGAGGCATGCTACAAACAAAATTACTGCTCAGGATGGAATGTTTGCCTATTGTTCACAGTAATTGGATTAGTGGGACAATAACTGCTGCTTTATGTCTGCACTGGAGTGTGCACCATGATGTGTTAATAGAGGGAATTTTATTATAGGGGACTTCCACATTAATTGTTGTCCTAATAAAAAAGTAGTGTTGAAATTGGTTTTGTTGTGTAATTATTTTGATGTGCCACTGACCATCCCTCAGCATATCGCCAACATTTACATTTATTTACCCGGCGATACCGAGCTCTCTTGTGTATTACATTTGCCGACAAGGTGACAGTTTGTTTCAAAAGAAAGACATAAAAAAGGAGGTGTTAATTCGGTCATTGTCTTTGAAACCAACAGTAGGATCCATGATCAGTCGGATTTGAAAGGTATTATTGGTTGCGGGTTTGATCCTTTCAATTGGGCAGCTTATTTTTTACATTCACCTACATGTACATTGTAATCTCCTATCAGTTGAAAAGACGTTTATGAGGGACGAAATGCGGTTGCTTATGATGAGCTGCGAATTATGGATCGTCAAACATTGATGGAGGGGACAAATTGGCTGAATACTAATTAAAAAGTAGACAAAACTTACACCGATACGTTTTGTTAAGTTATTTTTTGATGAGTGCGCATCCTAAATTTTAGACTCATTTCTTGACTGACCGATCAACACGATGCCACGTTCAACAGGGAATAGTCAAGTTTGGTCCCATTTTGAGAAAATGGGGCCCAAATTGGTAAAATTCATTCTTTCAAGAAACAAGGTTTATTGACAGGTTTATTGACATTTCACTAAAGTTCATTGTGATAGAAACATATTAATATTCAAGTTCTGATTTTAGATTCCTAAATTTTTTGCAGTTTGTTAGTTTCATAATATCAAATATTATTTTAGTATGCAAAATCATGTCCTTATCCAAAGCCAACATGACGTACGGGATATTCTTATTTAGAAGGCAGAGGTGCGGCAAGATGCAAGCACATGAATCGTTTTCCCACAACGGGTTAGTTCCGCCCACATCGCCTTTGACCAATGACATTATTCAACACGTGTTTTGTGACATAAACATTAAAGTCAACTTGCTATACGCATGCGCTCTGATCCAAAGCCAACATGGCGTACGGGATATCCTTATTTAGAAGGCAGGGCGCGGCAAGGCGCAAGCACATGAATGTTTTCTCACAACGGGTTAGTTCCGCCCACATCGACTTTGACCAATGACATTATTCAACACGTGTTTTGTGACATAAACATTAAAGTCAACTTGCTATACGCATGCGCTCTGATCCAAAGCCAACATGGCGTACGTGATATCCTTATTTAGAAGGCAGGGGCGCGGCAAGGCGCAAGCACATGAATCGTTTTCCCACAACGAGTTAGTTCTGCCCACATCGCCTTTGACCAATGACATTATTCAACACGTGTTTTATGACATGAACATTAAAGTCAACTTGCTATACACATGCGCTCTGATCACGCACGCACCAGTGATTATTGTCTTCTGATGCATGATGGTTGGTAGTCACTCCCTGACACAGTCACGTGTGAGGCCGCTGTAGCTGCGTGATGCACCGGCCATGCGTGCGCGCGTGTGATAAATTAGGCTTTCTTTTGTAAATTGGGTTATTAAAGACACTTTTGTAGCAATTTTTACAGTTTTATTTCAGAATTAACTTTCCGTAAATACAATATTTTGTCACCAAGATTGTGACAAATAATGGTATCCTCTGTATTATAAAAGTCAATTTTGTTAACGTTTACATGTATTTGTACACCAAAGGAGGCATGTTTTCAACAAGAATGAAAACGGGTATCCGAACTTTCCTGATTTCGGGTATCCGGTTCCAAAAATATCTGAAAACGCACAGCCCTATAAAATACTACAAAGGCGTTATCAGAGTGTAATCACTTGAATAAAATTGCTCCTAAAAGTGTAAACATTACATTGTTCATTAGTCAAATATCTATGTTCACACCGCTGAAATGGTACGTCCCAATTTTAAAAAGTCGTTTACAGGTACTCGGAACCGAAAAATGGAACCGGGTAATGACAGTTTCGGTCGGGTATCCGGATACCCGGCACAGCCCTACAGTCTTTATGATTATTTTTGACTAGCCCGCTGGACTACTTTGAAAAGTGTTTTGACCTGTCATCTGCCATTTTAACTGACAATGTGACTATAGGCCAGCGGACTGCAGTTAAGGTCAAGCTTGGGCAGGTCAGGCTTTTAGACAGCCAGCCGCTATACCAATACCAATTTAATCAAAGGATCAGAGACCACCATGGCTATAAAGTGAGACATAAACCTTTTCTACACATTGTGCAATCTGAAAACACATTCAATTCCCTACACTTAATCCGTCTGAAAAGGTCTCTTTGAATGGCGGTGGATTAAGAGAAACAATGCCATGTGGGCGGCTCCTATGTGATCAAACAGTCGGCTTACCACTGAAGTAGTTCGCTTTTATTTCTCAGTTCCATTAGCTGAAAAGACTGGTCTTATTGTTTTCATGGAATTTCTGACTTAACTCACAATCGCAATTTTTGTTTTAATCGCGATATATATTTTTCATCATGATATTTTTTTTAATCAAGATATATTTTTTTAATCGCGATCGAAAAAAATATTTATTGCAATTGAATAAAAAAAGTATCGCGATATTCGATGTTATCGTATTATTGCCCAAGCTTAGGGTGGAGGGAATATTAACAATATTTAAATGCAGAAACATCACTATATTCACTATATTCACTACATTCAGTTAACAGAGGTACTTTCATTTTGGTATGAACCAGTCTTTAACACTTGATGTCATGTCTGCTGATGTACAGTGTATGTGATTGTGCATTAGGACTGCAAGTTTACAGTTAATTTATGGTGAATTGAGTAACCGTATGTTATATACATGTATTTGGTTATTAACCATACCAGGGGTGTGTTTTCCCAACCGTAACCAGAAACTTGTTTCTGATGTCATATTCTTGACCAGAAACAAGATGGCACAGGTACGCAAAAACGCGAACGTAACCAGAAAATTGTTCTCAGTTTGTGACGTGTTCAATCATTTGGCAAAACAGAACTTACTCGTAGGTGCTAGTATTTTTTTTTGTAGTAATAAACTTGAAAGAGATACTGGTATATGAATAATCATATCATCATGTATTAACAAATAATTAACAAAACTTTTGTTACTTTTTACAATCCGCCATCTTGAAACCAAGCGTAACCGATCACAAACTTTGGTTCACATTAGGTCAGAACAATGACATCATCGCAGCACAAACGAACTCACGAAAACACTTAACCAATGACCGAAGCCCAAACATGTTTCTGGTTACAGTCGCGAAAACACTTCCCAGATGTCTTAAAAGCATAATTCTAAGATGGCTGCCATCGTAGGTACACACTGTATGCTGATTATGATAATTTTGCATTCATGAAATCTAAAATGATACCTATATTTATTTTATTATTTTTTAAAATACAATATAAAGGCAGGAAAATGAGGATTAGATAATACCTTTTTGGCATAGTTGTTTGATTATTTGAAAACGCTGTTGATGGATTTTGTAGGGTTATAAATCTTGGTTGTGGACTATGCTATGTTTTTGATCCACAAGTTAACCGAGTAACCAAGTACTCATTGTAGCACATAATGTACAAAATAACAATTAACCTTTTATATTGTTTGCCTATCAGACGTTTATCTTTCTTAGTAAATGCTTTGGGTTTTTTTTTATGACATATTTTTTACTTGAAATTAAGCAATTTATTTCTGGTCAAAATTCATTTATATTTGTTTGCAATTTCATCACCCGAGTACACATTGAGTGGCACATTCATAGATTGGTTTCTAAAGAATTTACTTATACACAAGAACAGTGACATTTTACCAATGTTGTATGATAATCTTTAGGGTTTAATGAACTTACCAAACTACACACTGGTGATCAGTTGATAACCACACTCTTGGAATAGACATAGCCTGTCAAAACAATCACAAAATACAGTAATTTTTTGAGAAAGCTAGGAAAAATCGACTGATGTTAAGAGTACAAATTAAATTAGACAAGAGCAGGATTTGAGCCTGCCAACTCCAACTTATCGTTCTAGCACTCTACCAACTGAACTATATTTAGCCCTATGTTGGTGGTTTTATCAATATCTTTGTTCGGGGGCACTAGTCAGAAGTGATTAAACCAAAGCATGTCATATAGCCAGGAATCATACGCCTACTGTATGTTATGATACAACCTGGGAAGCTGCAGTCTGAAGCAGGATTTGAACCTGGGACTAGATTACCATAACGGCACTCTACCAATGTTGCTACATGTATCTAGCCCTATAGGTCTCCTGATATCACTGCTTTTTATCCAACACAAGAACTGAAGCTTTAAAGCTGAAAATATTCCCAATCTGATCCATCAAAGATTTACAATTCAACTTACATTGACACTGATTCCCCTACGTGGTGCAATGATAGTCTGCAGGGATGTGAGGCCTGATCGTACCATCGTGTCACGATGTCCACCGCCAATAGACAACACTGTCACATCCTTCAGTCTCGCACCATTCATGTGGTCCTTCCAGTACTGAGGGTAACAAATAATACAAAAAATGTTGATGTTATATTAAGCTGGCCATGCCGATAGACCTAAGGCAGTTGCATACTCATGGTGTTTACTACATCCTTTGTTAACCATTTCCTTACCAATTTGTGTCAACAGAATGTTCCACTGGTTACCAGATTCCTTGCCAGTCATGTATGTATTCGCACATTATTGCACATCAGTGTACATGTACATATCCATTTACAGGCACTTTTTCTAAACCAATTTTTCACCATGAAGAAATATCCAATGAAACTAAAATCAATATGATTGCATATAAAATTATATCGGGTTATCAATATTACCTCCCCTGATGACCATGTTTCAAAAACGCAGAACATTTTGTACACAAGTATATGGCGTTCAACAGCACAAAGGGCTGTTGAAATGATCGGCTTGTATTTTATGCATGTCCAATTTCTGTAATAGCAATGTAGGTTTGCATAATGCATACACCAATAGAAAGATCCAAAAATCAGTCATTCCAACCATGTATAGCCTACATGTAGGTATGGACCAAGAAGAAGGAAACTAACCAAGAAGACAGAAGTATTGACCAAGAAGAAAGAAACTAACCAAGAAGACAGAAGTATTGACCAAGAACAAAGAAACTAACCAAGAAGACAGAAGTATTGACCAAGAAGAAGGAACTTGTTATGATACTCTCAATTTAGTGCTCTGTCTGAGGCAACCTTGGTCGACTAAAGTCGCCAATGGTAAGCAATAAGGGGTGTGGTGAAAGTGTTAAAGGGATGGTACATTTGTACTATTGGCAAATCTGCATAATTTACAAGTATTTGAATTATTACAACCTGAAAAATGCATTCAGGTCTTTCGTATTCATTCTTAAATGGAATTTAAATGGAAGAGTATTTCTTCCTATTAATTCAAACTGGAAATTAATTCAATTTTCTGAAAAGTGACAGCACCTACATGTAACACAAACCGCTTTTTAAGCAAGATCGATACCATCAGCTTGATGCCACCTACATGTACAGTACCCGCCACAAGTAATTCCATTTACCCCCGTGGAGTATCCGTGACGTGGCGGGTAAATTGCGTGCCGGGTACGGGGCGCCACGCAGCCACGCGGGTAATTGCCGTGGGCCTTCGAGCGAAGCTCGTGGCGTGTCGGGTAGTTTTGCGTGGGCTTTGCGTGGGCAACTGCAACGATACACAGCGCAGTACACGGCACCGCACGGAAGCCCACGACACCGCACGGAAGCCCACGACACGAACTGAACGTCATTCAAGAGCATAATGTAGATCGGGGGCCGAACGTCCATTTAAATATGGGTAATTTTAAATGAATGAAATGGTTGCAACGTTGAGCTTCATAGCGGGGTACATGCAAAGGAAGATTTGTTTCATTTAAAATCCCTATTAAAACATGCTTGCTTATCTGCGAGTTTTATTAGCATGAGTCAATAATTGTAGTAAATGGCGTTTTGCGGCTAATGCCTCATTAATCACAGGTTTAGAGTTTTAGGATACGATCTGCTTAACAATACATGTATTTATTAGAAAACTACTGTCGGTTAATTTTCTGATGCCGCATGGTACTGTAAGTTGGGTTCTATGACAAATTGCATTTTAAACATTTTCTTTGTATTATTAAATAATTAAGGCCTGGTTGATTTACTGATATTTCTCCGTTTTCACAGTTGAAATGTAGATTGGTTTTGTCCCGTTCCACCGTTGATTACCTCTACATGACAAGTAAAATGTATGTGCAATAAAACGTTACAGTTGGGTCTGTCACGGTATCATTATGGGAGTTCAATAACATTCCACGAAGGTTTACCTGTAGCATGTTCCTCCATTTCTGTTAGACCGGTTTATTATTTTTGTCAAATTAAATAACATTGATATGTTTGTTTGATGGCACGGTTGGTCTTTTTTGCTTAATAAATATCGTCGATTTAACGTTTTTAAACGTTTTAGGGAATGTTTGCATGACGTTATTATCATAGTTGATCCATCAGTCGAAAAACGTTCATGTAGTGCTGCAATGCAAACTTCATTTACGGAGCCAAGATTTATATTTGTGGATAATGTAATCTTCTAGTTTCTGGCGAGAAAGCTGTGGGATTGAGGAATACAGATACTGCACGTTTGCCGTGGGTGGGGACGAGATTATATAGTCGGAAGATCACAGTACATTTCGAGGCTTGCAAAAGACGCCGTCACTCGGGCACCGGCACGCACAGTGGAGATCGGAACTTATTTAAGTGATAAAGAGTGACGTTATTTGGTAGATACGCCAGCGCTACTCCAGCGCTACTCCACACTGGTTCCGTCTGTATCATACCGCATCATAACTTATCAATTGAAATCCATTTAACGCATGGGCCACAGGGCCAGGCCTGAGGGGATCAGTCTAGTCACATTTTTGTTCAGAAATTGGAGTCCCCACGGTCTACCTCGTGCTTCCTCCTAGACCCTCGTGGAAAAAGCTAATGTGTTACTTTGTACTTCAGATACGAAAACTTAGTACCTCTCTATACTATAATGCCTATATCATGGATATGGAGTTACATGTAGTAATTTTACCGATGAATAAATTCGGATGGCCTATACTCCTGGCTTCCCTACTGAATGCAGCACACGCTTTTCTTACGAACGGTATTTAACTATCGAAATCCCTAGGGACGAGGTTAGGTTGTCCCCCCCCCCCCCACCCATGCATGCAATATCGTGTGCAACACACTGATCACTATAATAATATTCAGTGGAACAAGATCGAGGTTACTCAGTACATACAGGTTTTAGTCTTGCGCAAAGACGTTTGTTGCAGATTTTTTGAAACACTACTACGGATATTTAATGGTCCGTGGCTGAGGCAGTAAAACTAAAACGAAACTAAAAAATAAACGTATGTATACAATGACGTACGTCTACAAATTGTGTTGTTTTAAATTGTGTTTAAACTATATTAAAAAATGAAAACTTGAATTTGGTCAATTAATGAAGGCCTGAATGCAGACCAGAAACCTGTAAAGATAACACCGCGTCATTCCTGTCAAAATTTATACATACACGTAAACAGATGTCGTCCGCCCAAATAAAGAGTGTAGTCATACCCCCCGTTAATAACAAATCGTTGTACGAATCAGTGATCCTCCGCTGGGCAATGGTTGTGAAAACTAACGTTGCTTAGCTGCCTTGGTTTCTCGTGGCCACGCAGATCCCCCGACACGGCCCGCAAGTTTTCCGTGGCTCCCTGTGCCCCCGCGGGTTTTTCGCGTGGCTACCCGCCACGCACTCGATGGCGCACGCGTGTTACCCGCGAGTGTTTGGAATTACTTGTGGCTGGTACTGTATAGGGTTCACATCACAAATTAACCATTTGGTTATTATTTAACCTCACTTGGGAAGCAAAATTGGTTCAATGTGTGTAAACACGCATAAATTAACCAATGAGTGACCTTCTTTTGCCTTTTGGGAGGACACCCTTCAGTTTGTGACATACATTGTAATTGTAATAAGCATAAGGTCTAATGAGAAACACAAAGGCCTTTGCCTTATTGCCTATCATTACCCATTTGTGGAACCTTTGCCAAAGCTAAATGAGCACACTACCTTATTAACTGTGCAGTAGAACTCTACAAGGTGTCTGTCTGCGCCGATGACAGGGCTGACATGAGGTGTAGCTTGTGTAATGATTGTGTGAACAAGAGTATGGTGGAAATGAGGTATTGTGAACAGAGCTCTGGCTATAACACCACCCTGGGGAGAAAAAGTAAACATAATTATCGTCCATGTACGTAATTCGCCGTACCCATGAAATGATGCACTTACCTTTGGCTTAGCATTTCTCAGACAAATTATAAAACTATGGCGTATTACTGGTTGCATAAACTTATCTAGGTCATGCTTGTTACAAAAATAAAAATCATAATGAAATTGTATGATTTACTGGAAAGTTAGTGCTTGTGAAAGTGGAAAAAGTTGTTTAACCACTGATTTTACAAGCTACAAATATTAACCCTAACTCCCTAGGCCCATTTGCTTACACATAACCTGAATCCTCCAAAATCCTTCAGTAGTAAAGCAAGCATAATGACCACTACCATTGTATGCAGATGACATGTAGCACACATGTGTTGCTAATCTGTATACATGTACATGGCCCAGGGCCAGGTACCCTCCCTGCATGCATGGAGCAATAAACAGTGTCCACTGACCCAAGCACTGACCTTGCAATCACTATAACAAACATGGATACTTAGTACATGTACATGTACCATGGAAGAAGGAAGGCAAGTATGCCTAATAACCTCAATCTTCCAAAATCATTTTTTGGACAGACCAACATGTACCATGTAACCTCAATCCTCCATAATCCACCAAGCAAATAATCACATCTGCCCTCAATCCTTCAAAATCCTTCACCACTGCAATTTCCACATAACCTCAATCCTTCAAAATCCTTCACTTTGGCAAAGAGGATTTTGGAGGATTTGGGAAGGTTAGGGTTAAGGGATTTACATGACTTCAATTTTTCTTTTCATGAACATCTACATGTATGATGTTATTGTTCTATGCTGCTGTCAACGAGCTGTTGTCTGTGGAAACCAAAAGATATGAATGCTTTGCATTTGCAATAATTTTTTTAAACAAATACTGATCCCCAAAATGGACATATTCCTTATAGAAGAAACGAACGAAGACTACTTAATTCATTTACTTCATCAGTAGTGGAAAATTTTTGAGAAAATGAAACAGTAATATCATGGTTTTAAAAAGAAATCTATTATTTGACAAAAATGTTAGCAGCATTTTTACATACAATTTAAAAGTTTTAAAATACTTTTTGCAAATATTTTAACCACCTTCCATTTTATTGGTCTTTCAAGAATATTGATTAAAAGTTTTGAGAGCTTCTCCAAATTATACCATTTTATTTTAAAAATGTAAAACAACATTTTTATTTTCAAGATTAAAAACAGTTTTACAACCATCTGGAATAAGATAAAATATGATTCAACTGTTTTTCTCTTTGGGTACATTTTCTGTGCCCCCCATCAACTTCAACAGTTTGGGGGTGAGTCATTATAGCAATTCTGTGCGTGTCAAAAAACGGCACTCAAGACGTCCATGTGTATGATCACGCATTAAAATTCAGCATATTATAAGAGAATCCTTCACTGAAACAAACTAAAACCTCTAATTTCATTTGTAAGTTACCGTTCAGTTAATTATATAACCTTAGGTACACTGTACATCATTTAGGGTAAATTGAGGATACATGTTATACACTAATTCCTTTTAACTAGTACAAGTACATTGCTAATACTGGTCATACTGCTACTGCATTGTATATTGCAATGCTGCCAGAATGAACATGAATGCTTTGTTAATTGAAATATGTCTATTTTTTGTTAAAGCTGTACCCTTAGGCTTTCAGCCATTTTAATATGGCCAAATATACAACCTGGATGGCTTGACATTTCTATCTTTGCAGGATCTTCCTTAAAGTCAAAGATTCAAACGTTAAAAAGTTCATACAGAAATTGGATTTTGACTTTTGTTTCTGTTTGCAGGAAAACAGAAGGAATGGTTTGGATAAATTTGTTTTGTTTTAGTTTTGTTTACTTTTCTACCATTATGCATCAGAATGTTAGTTTTGCTGTCTTCTTTACTGGATACATGCATCTCGTACATTTTTTACAACCTGAAAAACGGATCAAAACTATTAATCATCCACTTTTCTACTAGCAGAAATTTAGGTTTTTATCAAATCCACTTTTATACTTTTCTACAAACTAAAACAGCAGATTGACAGTTTTTGTGAATGAACTTACCATGGAATGACCCACTAGCACAACACTGGTAGACAGGTTTTGCTTGTGCTTATACAATGTCAGAATATACTTGATGCATTCATGGACATACTCTGCCAAAAAAAGGTAAGGCCATTTGTAACACATTCTCACTAAAGCATTCTCACATGTTACATATTTTGTTAACCATTGTCTGTGTTTTCTTTTGTTTGCTGTTTGTCCTAATCAAATCTCCAGGTGACTGGACTCAAATGTTCTTAATCATTAATTTACTGATTTTTGTTGTAATGCTTCACTCTACATTTGTGCAGAAGTATGTGTACATTGTGTATGCTACTGAGATGGAGTTGGATACTGAATAGATGTTTCAACAACATTCTGTAAACTTTCTGGCATAACCCATACTTAAAATGTGGATTGTATGGAGTTCAATGGAAGTAAATACTGAAAAAAATAATAATAAAAATAAACGTATGTACATGTATACATATATGCATGAACTTGGTCATTTTAATAATTTCAACCTGGCTGTAATTTATCTGACACATGTAAGCTTTCCATCAAAATTTCCCCAGCTTTGAAGGGGGTAATGAATGAGGTTTTCACACTTAAAGAATGTAAGAACCCACATGTAATGGCGAATAATGTTAATTAA
The DNA here is from genome assembly GCA_029582265.1 of Zoroaster sp. YZ-2022. Lineage (NCBI taxonomy): Eukaryota > Metazoa > Echinodermata > Asteroidea > Forcipulatida > Zoroasteridae > Zoroaster > Zoroaster sp. YZ-2022. Next base: position 11,899,531 of record CM055819.1, read on the forward strand.
AAAAAGGTAAAGATGTATTGCCTGCATCATTCACCATTTTCCTGCAACTTAATTTTTTATCAAAAGATTGCTATCTTACTTGAGAAAAGGAAAGCAAATGCTTTAAAAATACATATTTTCTTTAAATAGTTAGTGAGAAGCATGGTTTTACAGTAAATATGTCCCTTGATTTAATTTTGCCCGACACCTACGTGTGTATAGCACTGTATACTCAGTGCTTTCCGACTGTCTGAAAAAACTACACAGGCGACTCGGGCGGGATTCGAACCCACGACCTCCTGCTTACTAGTGCAGACGTCTTAACCTCTCGACCACCGAGCTTGCCCGATGTCAATTGGCCGGCTAGAATCCCATATAGCAGGGGTTCCGCGATATACAGGGTGTCCCCATAAAAAGTATACCGAGATAAAAATTACTGTAATGGCAAAACTACTTTATATATGGGAAAGAGAAATATATCTCTAGAAAGGGCAGAATGTCCTCTTTGCAATGGTATACAGCTTGTGATGTTATTGACACAGATGACTGAACAAACTAGACAGATGTTAAGGGTACTGAAAGCAGGACTGTGACAAATTTGCATATTTGAATAACAAAGCTCAACCATGCAAGTGTGCAGAATACCAAATGCCTTTGCTTTTTCAACACATTCTTGAAAACAAGGAATGTACCTAAAACAATGTAATCTGCTTTGTTTTCGCTACTTATGTACCTCAACAGTTTAATGTGCTGTGCCCTCCACATGGCCACCATTCCTGTCAATGCACATCTGACATCTTCGTAACATGTCCCTTACTGCTCGTCTGATCATTCCAGGGTCTTGATGGAGATTATCGACTTCTTCCACTATTCTTGCACGTAACTCCTGAACATTGGCTGGGGGTGTAGTGAAAATTTTGTTCTGCAGGTCACCCCATAAAAAGAAATCGCATGGTGTCAAATCCGGCGAACGTGGCGGCGATTCAACTTCATTGTAAACAGCAATTACTCCGTTCCCAAAAAGTTCTGCCAGACGTTGCCTAACAGCAACAAGTCTGTGAGGTGGGGTGCCATCCTGAGCCCACCACACCCTCCTGAAAGCTCCACGTCGTTGTCTCGGGAAGATCTGTTCCATTGCTGGCACCACAGATTCATTAATCAGATTCAAATAGTCCTGTCCATTTAAATTTCCTTGGAAGAAAAATGGTCCTAATAATGATCCATTACCACACAATCCAACCCATACATTCACCCTCTCCCTGCTCATGTTTCGCTCATAGGACGCAGCTGCAGGTGGATTACGACGTTCAGCATACACATGCTCGTTATGGAAGTTAACTGTTCCATTCATGCAAAAACCTGCCTCATCTCCAATGATAAAGAATTGAAGAAACTGTTCATCCCTGTTACATTTATCCAAAAACCACCGTGAAAATGTGACTCTTCTGTCATAATCTGCTTGCAGGAGTTGATGCTGAACATGGATGTGATAGGGATGAAGGTGTAAATCATTTTGTGTGATGTTGTTGAACGTTGAATGTGGTATACCAGTACCATTTCTCCTTCTGCTAATCCTTGGGTTTCTTTCAACTGCTTCTCTTACCAATTCGATGTTTTCCTGAGACCTTCCAGTCCGTGGACGTCCAGATCGACCTGTGTTACGGTTTAATCTTGTGCCATGTTCGCCATGCTTTTTTACATTTTTCCAGATAGTCCGTTTTGTTGGCGGTTCCCTGTCCGGGAAACGAATCCTGAAGGCATTTTGAGTTGCAACATAACTTTTTGTTTCATGGTACTTCTGGACAACAAATGCCCTCTGCTCAACTGTGAACTGGACCATGTTTGCTGATGAAGTGAAAGTTTCCTACAGCATGCAATGCTTTTGCTGCATCCAGTAAGCACATTACACAATGCAGGTAGGATGAACATTCATGTGTTGAAAAAGCAAAGGCATTTGGTATTCTGCACACTTGCATGGTTGAGCTTTGTTATTCAAATATGCAAACTTGTCACAGTCCTGCTTTCAGTACCCTTAACATCTGTCTAGTTTGTTCACTCATCTGTGTCAATAACATCACAAGCTGTATACCATTGCAAAGAGGACATTCTGCCCTTTCTAGAGATATATTTCTCTTTCCCATAAAGTAGTTTTGCCATTACAGTAATTTTTATCTCGGTATACTTTTTATGGGGACACCCTGTATATAGGTTGGTGAAATTCTTGCGTCGGGAGATAAACAATTGATTTAATTTTGCCCTACACCGACGTGTGTACAGCACTGTATACTCAGTGCTTTCCGAGTGGCTGTGAAAAAACTACACAGGCGTCTCCGGCGGGATTCGAACCAACCTATATATATCGCGGAACCCGCTGCTATATGGGATTCTAGCCGGCCAATCGTCATCGGGCAAGCTCGGTGGTCGAGAGGTTAAGACGTCTGCACTAGTAAGCAGGTCGTGGGTTCGAATCCCGCCCGAGTCGCCTGTGTAGTTTTTCACAGACACTCGGAAAGCACTGAGTATACAGTGCTATACACACGTCGGTGTAGGGCAAAATTAAATCAATTGTTTATCTCCCGAATTTCACCAACCTATAAATATGTCCCAATATGAATTCAAAAGGAAAATTATTCTTATGAAAACATGAATTTCCCAGAAACTTGACTTTTACAAAGATTTACATCACAGTGATTTAAAATAGTAAAAAAACATGGGCAATACTCTTAGATCTTTCAAATCTGAAATCGCTACTCTTTTGAGCATACCTGTTTGTTTCTCTAGCGTGCCTCCATATACTCCAGTAAGCTCCTCATTAAAGTCAATAGTGAAGTAGTTGAAGTGAAAACTATAGGTCTTGGCTTTCCTCAGAGCCACAGAACCGAGGGAACGTACTGCCATATGTAAATCCACAATAACAATCAATTAGTGTCAGTCCATTTCATACTAAATATCAACTATTCAAAACAGTTAAAAACTTTTACATTACTGCATCAATGTTTGTCTGGTTCCTGAACTGTGAAACCAAAGACCAGATGATAATTAATTATAGTCTGATTAAGGCTGTGCTGTGTATCTGGGTACCCAACCAAAACTGTCATTACCCCATTCCATTTTTCGGTTCAAATCACCCGTTAACAACTTTTTAAAATTTTGACTGACCATTAAGCCACACAAATGGAAGCTTCTGATTTTTGTTAACAAAATGTGTATGGGGAATGATGGCTATGATACAAGTCCACATTTATTATGAGTCTAATACAACAAGAGAAACTTGTATTCATATTTATACATTCGGGAGTATTTATGTGTTTTTACAAAATTGTTTATGGGTACCCGAATATCCAAAGATTTCCAATTTCTGGTACCTGGTTCCCGAAATAACCGAAAATGCACAGCCTTAAGTCTGATTTAATTAAGCATCAGTCTATTTTGGACATGAGTCTCATTTTTAATTCCAAATGGTTCATTATCAAATTAAGATGGCTGCAATCTTTTAATGTTTTATGCTAAGAAAAAAGCAAAAAGCAAACCCAACATGTCACAGTAATTATGTATGTAATCCAGTTGTATTAATTACTATTAGTATTCACCTAGAACTTAAAATTTCTTTTTAATTTACTCTTTTGTTTTAAATTAAATTTTTGTTAATATTGTTGTATCTTTTTTTTCAATATTTAAAATCCTTAATTTATTTGAATATTTAATTCCTCTTACAGTATTCTATGTTGCAGTAAGTGCTACATAAGGCAGGTTTCTGCATTGGTATTGTTTGTTTATCATTTAACTATATCCGATGGTACTCAGTCAGCAGACAGGATAATAAACACATACCTTGTTTATAGCTACCAGCATTACCAGGTATGAAAAGTACTGGTATCCCCTTCAGCTTCAGATCTCTGTATGTACAAGAGATATCATATAAAATCACAATCAATATGTACATGTAGTCCCTCACCCTACTCTCGAACCATGTTTAAAAAAATGAACTTGTAATCTTTATCCTTGATTGGACAAAAAAGTGCTTGCATGAGCTGGTGACTGAAATGATGAAGTGGTTTGTACATGTACATGTACTGTTTGCATTATATGTGTAGTACATGCCTTTAGTCAAGGCGCATGCAGCAAACCGGAACACTGTGCCCAAAAAAGACCAACCATGTCAGTGGCAAAGACCAACCATGTCAGTGGCAAAAACCAACCATGTCAGTGGCAAAGACCAACCATGTCAGTGGCATAGACCAACCATGTCAGTGGCAAAGACCAACCATGTCAGTGGCAAAAACCAACCATATCAGTGGCAAAGACCAACCATGTCAGTGGCAATGACCAACCATGTCAGTGGCAAAGCCACGAGTGCCTTTACCATTTCATTCTGTGGATGCTCCTACTGAATTATTCTAAACACCAGCAATATGAATAATTTACATGCAAATTTATTTAAAATAATCACCATAAACAAAATGTTGAGCTCTTTTTTATTAAAATAAGTTATCATAAATAAGTTACCTAATGCATACATACATTAAAGACCATACAAAATGGTAAATATTTTCAATCCTATTTTAAATAGAAAGTAATTCTAAGTAGGAATAACCAAAAATAAGACTTCCATTATTTTTCTTTAACCCATCAAAAAACCTATGAAAATGTACTTTGCCACTACCACAAACGACAGGCCCGAAACTAAAGCCATCGGGGACAATTTCACTGAACCTGTTTTGATGACGTACATTTGTACATTTACGGAGTGTTCTAGCCAGGATGAAATTATAGCGTAGTGGCATTGTTACGACACGAATCTGCGAATGCGTAGTGCGAAGCCACAAAGGCGTGGGGTCCGGGGCCCGCTTAAGGGCCCTGGGAAATTGTTTAGGTTGTAGATGCTCTCTGCAGTGCAATCTGAGGCTACTTAGGGGCATATTGCATAATATAATTTGTCACACGAAACCATTTTTTTTTTTAGACATAAAAATATTTTTTGCTTTTCAATTGGTAGGTTTTAACATGTTTACATGTGCACATGTAATTCTGTCACATTTTTCTCAACTACATGTATTATCAAATCCATTTTTAAATTTAAAATGGAGTAGGGCCTACAGAACTCATTTTATTCACTTTACATTGGATTGTTGTTAGTAATATACTTATTGTAGCTTTAAACGTGTCAGTAAAGTTAATCGTTTTTATCAATAATTCAAAGCCAGATATGATCAAAAAAATTCCATACAATACATTACAATGCATGCCTTGACTTATGCCTATGATGTACTTTAAATTAAACTTGACAAAACTATAAATAAAATGGTTCTTACACACGAAACCCTGCAGTGCAAGCTTCACCGAGGTAAATAGTTTCATAAAGCATTATATTGGACAGCAGGTAAGAGGTCTACATTGTATATGCTAAGTCCACAGTTATTGCTTAAATTAAAAAAAGCTCAGCAAGGTTTTTAAAAAACATAGGCCAGCTGTAAAGATGCCTTAGAATTATCCTGGCTCCAGTCTGTTCAAAGTATTTTAAAAGAAAAAGAAACAAGGCAACCAGCAACCAAAAAGATACAATTTCTGGGTCACAAGTTCACATCAAAGAACTGTCCCCAACTTTGGAATGTTGAATGTATCAATTTGGGATTAGAGCCAAGACAAGAGTTGGGGCTATTGTTCACTTGACAATGACTGACAGGTTGTGGTTTTACACTCCCAGACCAGGTGACATTAACCTCTGGGACCTGGTTCTTAGCTGGTTTCCAAGCTATATAACTATACATGTATGAAACAACATCCCAGGATACAGGATACCAGTATAAATTCTCCCAAGGCTAAGGAGCTCAAGTGAGTGATCGACTGTGGGCAGAAATGCGTCTTTTAATCAATTGTTTCAAAGCCTAAAATTTAAAACAATAAATCTAGACCTACTTAAAAAATTATGACTGGTTGGAGAAGAATGGTGACATCTATTTATTTGACTGAGAGCAAACTATTGGTGAATTTTTTACCTTGGAAAAGCTTCAGAAATCTTTGACATGTTTTGTTTTGTGAAATTAAATTCTGTGGATTAATACCTGTGGCGGAGAATCTCAGCTCGGAAATAATACTTTCAACATTAAATAAATAGCGGTCGGGTATGTAAATTAAGAAGAAAAACAGTTTTTAGAAAGTGTTTATCGTTACTCCTGATTTAAAAGTAAATGGAGGCCTGTTTGCAGGGTGCAATTGTGCTATACGCCCGCCTACTGAACATATTCTGGGGACCGGGAAAAGCCGATCAAGTCTTGTATTTCCATAAATATATCGTGTACAGCTGCAAAAATAAGTTTACCGACTACGACTTCTGAAAGTGTTTTGAATAAGTTTCCAACAGTAGTACTGACCAATTGTGTTGTTCATCATCGTCATTTGATGGAGATTATACTGGTGCCAAAGTTGGTGAAATAAGTTACATAGAATCGTATCAATTTAAGCCCGGAATGTGGACGAAATCCAGGCGAAAATGGTAAAGCTGAAAGAAGGTCTCGAGTCCGGCATAAGCGTACATAATGGTACCCTATTTTTCTTGCTTTTTACGAACAAATATTCTAAGAGCAACCAAAGTTTTTAATGTCCAGTATTTGATTTCGTTGAATTTTGTTATCAGGAAAGTTAATCTCACTGCAAAATGTGTCCAAATTGTTCTTGTTTTGTGCTGATACATACTTGCACGGACACACACACAATACATGAGTTGTATGTCAAGGGGAATCCAATGTACAGCCACGGACAACGCCGCAGAAGCCAGACCGTTGTTAAGACGGCTCCTTTAGAGCTCCCGTAAAAGTACCTCATAAAAACAGGAAAAATGTTTGCTGCCGCCACGGTTCGCAAATGTCCAACAGACGTCGCGGATTTCAACCACTGGAATTTTGGCTGCAAATCATGATTTTTTCAGCAATTTCTGATTTGTTTTAAGGTTTTTTGGAATAGCATATAAATAATACAAAACTAAATACATATGTAACAATTTTGAGTAAAAAAAAAAGGCACGTTGTATGGACTTTAACATTGCTGTATAAAATCAGTAAAGAAATAACAAGAAGAACATAAGACGGTAGACCACAGAACGAACTGGTACAGGCACTTGTGGCTTCGCCACTCATGTGAGTGGTCTTTTTTCGGGTGTGGTGTTCTGGGTTGCTTAAATTGACTAAAGGCTAATGTGTAGTGTTCCAAGAAAGACATTTGACAATAAAGGAGCCCACCAGAAAATATTTTTAAAACCCTAACCATGCTCAATGCAACAAGATGCAAATAATGTAAAATGTTGTTGCATCTTGTTGCCCTCAGCAGAAAAGAAAAGAACCATTGTTGCAATGAGCAGTCTGCACACTTTTTTCTTGTTGCATTTTGTTGCATTCAGCTGGGTGCCTGTGAAATGCCTGTAGGGGGTTAAGGTTAATGAAATCATATTTACATTGTACCATCAACAATTTCTTGCGCAGAGGGGGGGGGGGGGGAGGCTTTAAACATAGATACATAGATTTCAAAACTACCCTTGAAAGAAGGTATATTGACATAGTGTCCATAGGGATCACACCATACAGACAGCATACATGTATATGCACATATACACATGTACATGTACCTAGCCTTTAGTCAAGGTGCACGTAGCAACTCAGAACACAACACCTGAAAAAACACCATGCATACGAGTGGCATCTGCTTCTCATGTGCGTGGTGTTTTTCCAAAGGCTTGAGAAACAGATTTCAGACTACTTGCTTAGATTGTTGGATGTATTCTCCTTCACCGTAGAGAGACAGGGAGTACTGTGGAAAACTCAGCTTGATCTTGTCATCCATGTTGGTGTGCTGTTTAACAAATAAAATGTTCAGGTCAGGTTATAATGCTTGCTTTATTCTCAGATCAGGACATAAATGTACATTGATTTGTTTTTACAAAAGGTCATTGTGGCAGTTATCCGTGACGTCAATGTGTAGTTTGCACTATCACACCAGAAAAATGATGCAGCATTTTGACAAGGCATTATTTTACATTTAGATGGGAAATTAATTCTTTGTATCTGTTACATGTAGGTACATGTAAGTTTTTCATTAGGTGTTCGTGCTGTTGCACTAAATCAAATTTTAATATTTAAAAAAATCATATCTCATGAACCACCACAGACATTTATACAATTTTTGCATCATGTTACACTTTCCGAGGTCAATCACACAGATTTTTTTTTTACTTTCTAGGTTTGTTCAGTTGTATGAGAAAACTCTAAAACTGAAATTTGAGCATTTTTGGTCATGTGGTTTGTGAGTTACAGGTCGTTGAACTTTTTACCTTTCGTTTGACCTCTCCAACTTTAAAAATCTTTAACTCTGGTTAAGAATATCAGAAGAAAGTGATTTAACACTAAAAAATGCATGTCCGGATTTTGGGCAATGTCAGCGCCGCACTCGGTGTGAACCCCGCTGGCGGTAATGGGACCGGGGGCAGAGTAAATTGGAGAAAAATACTCAATGAAAACATTATGAAATTATAACAATGCTAGACGTATCTTATCTTAAAAAGCTCACAATAATGATCTTCCGAATTAGTAATCCATGCATCAGTCACGTTAGAAATTTTGATTATAATACTAACTGTTCTCTTTCTTGGGGTCTCGAAGGCAAATAACAAATTGATAGCCTTAGCTAGGCCTAGCCCTAGCTCACCTGGGCCCAATTTCATGGCGCTGCTTACCACAGAATTCTGTGCTTACGGCACCATAAAAAGCATGTGATTCTATGCGCCGTAAGTGCAGAATTCCGCAGTAAGCAGTGCCTGCATGCCTGACACTTAAGTCGCATTTGCAAAGAAGCTTCGAGAAATTAAAAGGTAATGCACGTGCACGAGCACAATTATGCGCGCATGTACACGTGTACACACAAGCTACCTCACAGACAACCTCATTCCCCACGGGTATGCTCATTATTCCCCATTATGTAATAGAGATCAATGGGTACGATCTTGCAAATAATGTACAGATGTACAGGCAGGGTATATGTGGTAGGTAGGCAGTCGAATCCAGCGCGCTTGCGCTTGTGTGTGATACGTACATAATCGTGTGAATTCGCCGCTAATCCCGCTATCGTCGCTTTTTACCACCACTGTGGTTTATATTTAAAAGGTTGTTGTTTTGTTTTTTCATTTTTAAAATTACTTTTCATCATTTTTATTTCCACTTAATAGTTCATTCATTGTTTGCTTGTAACTATATACAATTATACTGGGACGGCTTGTTTAGCGTATTTCAATGAAGTATTATCGTAGAGTCGTATTCACGGCTCAAAATCGTATTTGCTACGCCCAAATCGTGTATGTTGGCATCTCTGAAGTTGTGACAGTGACCCGCCGAAAGTTCGTTGACGCGCCCGATAGTACGTGTGAAAATGCATAGGCGCAATATCGCTAGCGCCTGGTTACGCTGATGAGGCCTGAGGCTTCAATGTTTTCCTGTACGCCATTTACATGTATGAGCACTAAATTATGCAGTCGACAAAGAAAATCAGCGACGGGAAACCTTTCGTTATGGAAATACAGGCAACCGAATTTTGGTAAGATTTTACGATTTTCTTGTCCAACTTTCATGGTATAAAGGGTAGTCTACGGATGTTGTAGTCACTTCTAGTGTCGATAACTGGATACTACACATCATGGTTATCTTAATTGGTCAGTCGATGCCAACCGTAACGTTGGCGCAAAAACAGTGCAACTTGCGCAAAATGACCCGACGGCAAATAAAAAATTAACAAACACCGCTATCGCCGATTTGACACGCTGAATCGGGGTTTGACGGGGTGTCACGCACGCTGAATCAGGGTGTAACACACGGGTGGATTTTGGTATTCAACGTGATTTTTTTGTTATAAAAGGGGGACATGCTATTGCTATATAGACACTTTACAAGGATACATTGCAGGCAAATTCGGTCACAACCTTTTCAAAAGAAACTGGATGTTAAAAATTACCAAATATTTAAATCAACAAAAATTCGTAACTTTGCATAGGGTTAACCTGTCATGACCACTGACCCCTCATTTTCTTTCTAATTTTTTGCTGTATCCAGTGACAGGCTTCGAAATAACTCGGCGCTATTAGCGCCTGGTCCCCAATAAAAATCCCCCGGACCCTCTATTTCTACGTTTCCGGCGTTTAAAAAAAAACCTGTGCCCGTTCTTACCTACGTTAACTACTTTTCTTATTTCACTCATGGAGGAACTCATTCATGGTTTTATTTTTAAAGCTAAAGTTTGGAAAAATAATTGTAGTCAAAGCGTGGCCTAAAAAAAGCAGTACTTGCACGCTGGTGAAACATCCAATCAAACGGACCGAGGAGCCAGAAAATGTCCCCACAGACATCAGAGACTAGACTCATAGACATACAGTACACCACCGTTGGCCGAACGCGAGCAAGCGGACCAAAATGGGAAGACCTGTTTTTGAACGTTTTTATGTAGCTTGAATGTTGAAAACACTGGCCAAGTTTGCACAATGACCATTTGTAGACAAGCAGCTGATATTAACTGGTAAATTGCGCTCAAATACATATAGTGGGTATCAGGCAATCCACATGGTCCTTGTGCGATCTTGGCCATACTGAAAGTCGTTTCGTATGTTCAAAAATGGGCTCTTGTGTCATTGGTCCCCTGTCTTCCCTATGTAAGCAGAGGCATTGTGCAGCTTTTGGTTACCAGCGCAATGTGCCTCGTGTGTTGTGTCGGCGTGTGCAGTGAAATCAGTGGTAATAATGTCATGCAGTGCTTGTTATTATGACAATATTAACAATAACATATGAATGATTGACTGACATCGATAACAACTTCACGCACGCGCACCTTTGCTATTGGAATAAAGTTGGTATAACTATAATAATTTGAATATCCTACTGGCAGTTTTCTTGATTTTCTTGACATTCCTTTAAAAACAAAATTATAATTCAGGAAAAGCCCCTGGGCCCAGGAGGACAGCCCCTGGGCCGGTCCTTTTTATGCTCACCCAGGGGGCTAAAATTAGCCCCAGTATGTCAGATGTCTATTTCTACCCCTGCAGTGATGACATTTAAAAGCATTGAAGCAACTTCAAATTTTCATGAATCTGCCTACTATCGTTATGTTTTCACATAAGCGCTAGGATAAAGAATGTACAAAAAAACGTAGATGCATGTTTTACGTGCATGTTTTAAGAAGAAATAAACACATTGCACTGTAATACCTTAAACCTATGGCTATGAATCTACTATGAATCTATACTGTATTGTTATTATGTGTATGCCTTTGATCATAAAAAATATTATAACTTACACTGTGTTTTTGACCAATTCTTGCCTTGTTTTGATCTTCTCTGCGGTTCGATTCTATCCGCACGATGTGATCACATGTCATACACCTACTGTTCCATCCGTTTTCACGGTCATACATGTAGGTGCAATTACTGGAGCCGAGCAGAGCCGTATATTGGGCCGGCTCTGGAGCGGAGCCGCAAACAGTGCCCCTGCCGTACTCATTGTGTTAATTCGTGTTGAAATTGTTAAGGGAATCTCTGATAATTGTACATGACAATGCAAAGGACCATATGTGGAATGACAAATGATAATGGTTCCAATGGCAATGGAAATCTTAATTCCATCAGTTGAATAGCGCATTTCTGCCATTGAACATATTGAATAAAACTGAAACAGCCGTGGGTTTCTATTGCACAAGTTTTCAACACGAATCAATACATTGAGTCGGGCGGGGGCACTGTTTGCCGCTCCGCTCCAGAGCCGGCCCAATATACGGCTCTGCTCGGCTCCAGTAATTGCACCTATGACCGTGAAAACGAATGGAACAGTAGGTGTATGACATGTGATCACATCGTGCGGACAGAATCGAACCGCAGAGAAGATCAAAACAAGGCAAGAATTGGTCAAAAACACAGTGTAAGTTACAATATTTTATGATCAAAGGCATACACATAATAACAATACAGTATAGATTCATAGTACTATTATTACTAGTACTGCATTCATAAGACATAGATTTAAGCTATTAGTAATAGCTTATTTTTAGGCAGGTTCATGAAAATTTGAAGTTGCTTCAATTCTTTTAAATGTCATACAGTACCAGCCACAAGTAATTCCATTTACCCCCGTGGAGTATCCGTGACGTGGCGGGTAAATTGCGTGCCGGGTACGGGGCGCCACGCAGCCACGCGGGTAATTGCCGTGGGCCTTCGAGCGAAGCTCGTGGCGTGTCGGGTAGTTTTGCGTGGGCTTTGCGTGGGCAACTGCAACGATACACAGCGCAGTACACGGCACCGCACGGACGGAAGCCCACGACACGAACTGAACGTCATTCAAGAGCATAATGTAGATCGGGGGCCGAACGTCCATTTAAATATGGGTAATTTTAAATGAATGAAATGGTTGCAACGTTGAGCTTCATAGCGGGGTACATGCAAAGGAAGATTTGTTTCATTTAAAATCCCTGTTAAAACATGCTTGCTTATCTGCGAGTTTTATTAGCATGAGTCAATAATTGTAGTAAATTAATCACAGGCTTAGAGTTTTAGGATACGATCTGCTTAACAATACATGTATTTATTAGAAAACTACTGTCGGTTAATTTTCTGATGCCGCATGGTACTGTAAGTTGGGTTCTATGACAAATTGCATTTTAAACATTTTCTTTGTATTATTAAATAATTAAGGCCTGGTTGATTTACTGATAATTTCTCCGTTTTCACAGTTGGAATGTAGATTGGTTTTGTCCCTGTTCCACCGTTGATTACCTCTACATGACAAGTAAAATGTATGTGCAATAAAACGTTACAGTTGGGTCTGTCACGGTATCATTATGGGAGTTCAATAACATTCCACGAAGGTTTACCTGTAGCATGTTCCTCCATTTCTGTTAGACCGGTTTATTATTTTTGTCAAATTAAATAACATTGATATGTTCAATTGTTTGATGGCACGGTTGGTCTTTTTTGCTTAATAAATATCGTCGATTTAACGTTTTTAAACGTTTTAGGGAATGTTTGCATGACGTTATTATCATAGTTGATCCATCAGTCGAAAAACGTTCATGTAGTGCTGCAATGCAAACTTCATTTACGGAGCCAAGATTTATATTTGTGGATAATGTAATCTTCTAGTTTCTGGCGAGAAAGCTGTGGGATTGAGGAATACAGATACTGCACGTTTGCCGTGGGTGGGGACGAGATTATATAGTCGGAAGATCACAGTACATTTCGAGGCTTGCAAAAGACGCCGTCACTCGGGCACCGGCACGCACAGCGGAGATCAGAACTTATTTAAGTGATAAAGAGTGACGTTAGTTGGTAGGGATGCCAGTCAACTCGCCCCCTGGCAAACTCGCCCCTTACAAGGTCGCCCCTCAGCAAACTCGCCCCTCAGCAAACTCGCCCCCCGGCAAACTTGCCCCTCTACAAACTCGCCCCCAGTAAATTTTTAACGCAGTTCACGCTGTTGATTGAGACTGGTTTAACGTTCATATAAGAGAGTAATTAAACATTATTATAATAAAGGCAGTTCTTTTCAGAACTAATTACTATCTCAATTGAGAATTAAATCACATGGTGTCACCACAGTCTTACTTATCCTCTTCACCATGCAAAGCTACATGTTTTACCTAACATCATTTCAGTTGACGTTTTTAGCGAAAATAAATATTACAAGAAATAATTCATTTACAGTTACAATTAAATAGATTAAATAGGAAACTAGCTAAACAAAATACTGAGTAAAATAAATAAGTATAATAAAAATAAATAATTAATTACATACAAAATACAAAATACAGATAATTAAAATGTAATTAAATCAAACAAATAACTTTGTAAATTGTTCATAGTATATACATAATACATAATATAGTATACATCGTATAAATCATAACTGTTTTGTTTAGCTAGTTTTATAATTATATGTATTCTAATTTAGTTGTAACTGTTGAATTATTTTTGTTAGGCCCTATGTTTGATTTTCTCTCTTACTAAATCAGTCTCAATAGTGCCTAATAATCCATTAAAATATTTATGTCCACGTACATCCTGCCTTTATAATTAATAATATTAAACCAGTCTCAATAGCGTGCGTGATATGCGTCAAAAAATTACAGGGGGCGAGTTTGTTGGGGCGAGTTTGTTGGGGCGAGTTTGTCAGGGGGCGAGCTTTCCGAGGGGCGGCTTTGTGAGGGGCGAGTTTGTACAAGCAGGGGGCGAGTTTGTCAGGGGGCAAGTTTGTCAGGGGGCAAGTTTGTAAGGGGCGAGTTTGTAAGGGGCGAGTTTGCGAGTTGGCATGCGTTGGCAGATACGCCAGCGCTACTCCACACTGGTTCCGTCTGTATCACATACCGCATCATAACTTATCAATTGAAATCCATTTAACGCATGGGCCACAGGGCCAGGCCTGAGGGGATAAGTCTAGTCACATTTTTGTTCAGAAATTGGAGTCCCCACGGTCTACCTCGTGCTTCCTCCTAGACCCTCGTGGAAAAAGCTAATGTGTTACTTTGTACTTCAGGTACGAAAACTTAGTACCTCTCTATACTATAATGCCTATATCATGGATATGGAGTTAGTAATTTTACCGATGAATAAATTCGGATGGCCTATACTCCCGGCTTCCCTACTGAATGCAGCACACGCTTTTCTTACGAACGGTATTTAACTATCGAAATCCCTGGGGACGAGATTAGGTTGTTCCCCCCCCCATGCATGCAATATCGTGTGCAACACACTGATCACTATAATAATACTCAGTATAATAGATTCAGTGGAACAAGATCGAGGTTACTCAGTACATACAGGTTTTAGTCTTGCGCAAAGACGTTTGTTACAGATTTTTTGAAACCGCAAGACTACTACGGGGGACTATATATACTTAAGTACATTCACTTAATAGTCACGCGCAGAGATCACATTCTCACGCCTTGGCACAAGACTCACTAAGCAGGTCAACGATCGGCTGTGCGTGTACGGACATGTACATGTATATTGGACATGTTGTAATGGTTGTACGCGTCAAGTCGAGAAAAATAAAACGTCGATTGTTGTCAAGTGTGACTGATTGACCACAGAGTTCATGCAGTATAATCCGTCCTTCACGTCACAAAGATGTTTCACAATGTTTGCGCAAACATGTTTGTCTTCCTGGCATTACATGCGGTAAGAACTGAAGTTTACAGCAGTTTTTGTATTGATAATTAAACAGATAATTAAACAGATGTCGTCCGCCCAAATAAAGAGTGTAGTCATACCCCCCGTTAATAACAAATCGTTGTACGAATCAGTGATCCTCCGCTGGGCAATGGTTGTGAAAACTAACGTTGCTTAGCTGCCTTGGTTTCGTGGCCACGCAGATCCCCCGACACGGCCCGCAAGTTTTCCGTGGCTCCCCGTGCCCCCGCGGGTTTTTCGCGTGGCTACCCGCCACGCACTCGATGGCGCACGCGTGTTACCCGCGAGTGTTTGGAATTACTTGTGGCTGGTACTGTATCACTGGATAGAGCAAAAAATTAGAAAGAAAATGAGGGGTCAATGGTCATGATAGGTTAACCCTATGCAAAGTTACGAATTTTTGTTGATTTAAATATTTGGTCATTTTGAGGCCAGTTTCAGCTGAAAAGTTGTGACCAAATTTGCCTGCAATGTATCCTTGTAGTACTATATGTACAGTAAAAACACAAAGTATCTATAGGCCTATAGCATGTCTACTAAACACATTAATAAGGCTACAATTACAATGAGACAAATCTTTGGAGGTTTCTGATAATTTATTCACATATACTTCTGCGCGCATTATCGCGCATATTATCGCGCATAAATTGTGCAGTATGATATAGCTTCACCCATCTCAATAAAAAAAATATATATTTTTATAGGCCCTAAGCCATTTAAAATTAAAATATTAAGTTGACATGTACTGTGATTGTATGCCTATCAAAAACACCAATTATTTGGCAGTAAATGAGCAATGCTAAAAATAAATTATAATAAGACCATCAAACAAGATTTTCAACCCCCGAATGAAAATGGAATCACCCACCTGTACATGTTGCCATCTACATGCCTCGGGCTAAACCATTGTAATTAATGCAGGTGTCAATTTGAAGCCTGGACCCACCCTCCTCAGAGGTCGCAAAATATCGACGCCGCTTCGACGCCGAAGCCTGAGGTCAATAATTTGTTGTTATAGTGAAGCCGTAACGTTCTTTTTTAATAATTGGGTGAAGCGTTCCTATAAAAGTTGATGAAAGGGTGAAGCGTTGACGAGCCTTATTTGTGTTTGGTGATGTAACATCGAATCCACTACATCGGTCGTGTCGAAAATATGTCGAAGTCGTGGTGTTTCAAACATGAACAACTGTTGTGATGCAATCTTTGAAGATGGCCTTTTTGAAATTCGCATAAGCCAACTTGGAATTTGCGCGCGCAATTTTGAACTGAAGTTTGCCCACACAAATACACACAATCTAAAACATCGCGCGCCCGCACCACCTTGCAAACTGTATCCTGGGGTGCGTTCCACTTGCATAAGCGTTGCCAAGTTTGCGCATCGTTGCCACCGATCTCCAACCTCGTCCCCAGGGTGTGTCGAGCAGTACGAGGTTGACCGTAAACATGTTGGAAATAAAGTAAACCATGGGGACGAGGTTGACCGATCTCAAGTGCGCCCGCCAACGTTGGCGAACGTTAGCAACTAACAACTAGACTGGTCCCCTGTCCTTATCATGATATCAGCAAGGAAAGACGTCAGATGTTCAGGCTATAGGCGATCGCTGACACGCAGTGTGGTGGCTGACAGTCGTGTGACAGTACAACAACAACCGAATATTTGAAATTCATTTTTTTATATTTTATTCAAAAAAATATATCTTAATATACACAATGTAGTGTGCTTTTTTGATGGGATGTGGGTTTAAGAATAGAAAATATACAGCAATAGGCAATTCATCAGCAGGATTATATATTTGTGTTTATTTATATTATTTGTGCTCAAAACGACCAATTCTTTGGGGGTTAATAGCTATGAAATGCATTGGTTTTGATATGAAGTGGAAATTTGTGCATTCAAAATCTAGTTACAAATGATATGAGAATTCTTGCCACTTGCCAGTACAATTTCAGTACAATTTAGAGTTAGTAAACAAGTGTCAAAGTTAAAACAACTTTTGAATAAACTTCATGCTTTTTAAGTTTTATATAACAACAACAAAAATTTATTTGTAGAAACATTGGATTTACAAAATAAATGTCACTGTATCTTTGGATTGAAACCTGGTTTACTTGGTACTTTTTTAGCAGTGTGGAATTACAAATTTAACCATTGCAGTCATGGTCTAGTTATAAGTAAACATTAATGAAGCTTGATTTTAATAGAGGTGAAGCTTGAACTATATGCAAATGGCCAATATGGTGAAACAGTGGTGAAGCGTCAGACCTGGCGAAAACTGAAACTTCACCTATGGAAATAATTCAAAGGGTGAAGCCTGGACTAACACATTTGCTGATAGAGTGAAGTGGTGGTGAAATCCTGACCTTATACATAATTGGCTCAGGTGAAGAAAGGTGATGACGTGAGGAGGGTGGGTCCAGGCTTCAAATTGACGCCTGCATAAAGGTTACAATTTCTCCCAGATGTGTGTTAAATGCATGTAATATTCCATATGAACCAGCAAAATGTAAAATAAAAAAATTAGTTTATCCCCCTTTTTAATTTTATAACTAAAAAATCACATTGGAATACCAAATCCCACCCGTGCGTGATACCCCGATTCAGCAAGTCAAGTCGCCGATAGCGGTGATTTTTTTGTTTGTTTTTGCCGTCGGGTCATTTTCCGTAAGCTGCACTGTCTTACCGCCAACGTTACAGTTGACATCGACTGACCATTTAAGATAACCACGATGTGTAGTTTCCTTTTATCGACACTAGAACATCGACAGACTACCCTTTATATTAGTATTTTATCATGAAAGTTGGACAAAAAAATCATAAAAACTTACCGAAATTCAGTTGCCTGTATTTCCTTAACGAAAGGTTTCCCGTCTCTGATTTTTTTTTTATCGTCTGCACGATTTAATGCCCATAAAAATGGTGTCCGGGAAAACATTGAAGCCTCATCCTCGTAACCAGGCGCTAGCGATTATTGCGCCTATGCATTTTCACGTGAACGGTCAGGCGCGTCACCGAACTTTCGGCGGGTCACAACCTTTACAGAAAAAAGGGCATCCAAAATAGCGCCACCATCGGCGGCTTGCGTGAACCTGCCTACTTAAATCTAGTACTAGTAGTACTACTAGTACTATTACACTCAGACAGTGCAATGCCAATTGATGTGTTTATTTCTTCTTGAAACATGCACGTAAAACATGCATCTACATTTTTTTGTACATTCTTTATCCTAGCACTTATTGATGTGAAACATAACGATAGGATCATCCTAGCTACAACTTTAATAACGTACGTACAACTACAAGCTGAGCAATGCCATTGGCATTGGCATTTGGCATTGCCATTCATTGGCATTACATTGCCATTGCAAGTTTACTTACAATATATGACGGGTACTGAAACATGTACGTCATCGAGCATCCATTCTCTTCAAAATTCACAAAAACATCGTAGAAACCCAGCGCCAGAAGTGCAAGTACGATAGTACAGAGGATTTTATTCTTCATCGCCATTCGATTCTCCTCGGCGCCCACAAAAGCGTGATCGTGAATAAAAAATTGCCGGCAATGTTAAGTGTCAGGTTTTACCATGGAGGTAGAACACTCAATTTACCAACGACAATGTAAACTAGCATCAAAGTGCATGCAACGGGTTTGGAAACCAGACCTGGTCAAAGGTTTCGTCGGATCCCCCACTACACGTCTCGTAATTATTACATGAATTAACGTCAGGGTCTGATGTCACTCCCAAGAACAAATAAGACTCCGCCTCTTCATTAAAACTTTAAGCCAATTAACAGCTAGCTATCGGCCGCGTATCCGTTAAAATAATGAAACTAAAGAATGCAAAGATTTAAGATTAATGCTGGAAGGAAAAATTACATATTCACATTAATTTTGAAACCCGGATTATTAAAGATGTAGCCCTACAGGCCTGTATTTGTATTATTAGGTGAACTGTGTCCCTGTGTCCCATTGCATAAATAATTATATCATTGGAAATATCTCATTTAATGCTGAACAATGCACTTTATTGGGTGCAAATCGGAGTTAGCATTGCAGAGATAAAACAATTTTAAAACTAAAAATATACACATTTTTTCTAGGAAGGGCAGCGGCACAGTTTAACATACAATTTTAATAAATGCTGTGTATCTGCTCTATTCTTTATGGATTTGCACAAACATTAGAAGAATGACACAAGGTCTAATATGGATTTTTTTAATTGCATTATGGATAATTTGGTGTTCTATTTTGCAAAAGTGGTAAAACTTTATCCATATTAACCTACATGTATGTTGAAATATTTCAACATGACATCTCTGACAAAATTAAGCATACATAATTATCCTGTTGCTATTGAATTTAACCAATCTTTTACTATTTTTCCTGCAAGTGTGTTGTCATTGGTCGCAAGTTTTCGCACTGTGAATTGAAACATACGTCGTAAGGAAATACCGTTATGTCTTCATTTTGCTTGGCCATTTGTTGCAAGAACAAGAAAAAATGCCCAGAATTATCCTTTTTTAGATTTCCAAAGAAGACAGAAAGGTAGGCGCTAAATATAATTATATTTTTCGACAGTAATATCAATTTAGGCACTTCAGGTGAAAATTATCTCTTTGAAAAGGGCATTGGAAATGTTATCAGTGAGAAAGAGCACAATCACAGAAACCCAAAACTATTAAAATTTTTGCAATCGCAGCTTGCGTTGCGAAGATATCGTAATTTTTGTATCGCTGTATTGAGTAGTTTTGGGGAACAGAGGTCAAAGGTCAATTCTTTTATTTTCTTTATATTGCCATGGCACCACAAATAGCACAATGTTATACAGAGTTTAGCTTATAACTCAAGAAATATTTATTGCATACCTTTCAAACTTTCAGCAAGTAACAGAAACATAGATATCTTCATGATGGGCAATTTTCAACTTTATAAAACGTAGAGTACTACCTAATTTGCATATTAATTACCAAAAAAATGGCAAAATTTACACATTTCTATACATATATGCTACGGTTTTGCCTGTAATTCAAACAGTAACAGTAAGATGAATCTGAATTTTGGGGCTGATATAAAGTAGGTCAACTGCAACAATGAACATAATATTAGTAGTCCATTAAATTACTAACTGCATAATTTGCATATTAATTACCCCAAAACGGCAGAATTTCTACATTTCTATACATGTATTACAATTTTTCCTTTAAAAAAGTATGAATTAGATGAACCTGAAGTTTTGCATAAATAGAATGGACATAGCATAGTCTCCAATGAGCACAATTCCAGTCATGATTTAACTTATATTCTGCCTAATTTGCATATTAATTGGTCTCAAAATCAAAATATACTCTTTTGTAAAGCATGTTTTTGGATCTCGTTCAAAATGTACCAGTTCTATCAACATGAAATTTAGCACAAATACAAAGTATGTTTTATCATCCAAAATCACAGCAATTTAAGTTGTATACGTCATCAGATATTATCTAATTTGCATATTAATTAGACCCAAGTTTTATTTATTTAGGCAAAATTGCAAGAATGTTAAAAAAAAAAAATTAAAAAAAATTAATTGAAAACAAAGTGAAACAGAAGATGTTCGAGAAATTATATCTGTGAACGACAAAAGCAAGCTGTAAAGTATCTCCTCAATTCAACTAAAGTTTTGTACAAACTATTGAGTCCCAACATGGCAGATGTTACACTTTGCAGGCATACTGAAGAATGCATGCTTGACTTAAAAAGTGACTAATCACTGCAAATTGGTTATTACATGCCCAAATTTCTATATTTTACCCACGATTATGAAATCATTTCTTTGTAAATCTACAAGAGGAAATGTCTCTACACTTGGCTCATCCTCACCTAACTGATTCTCTTCATAATGAATAGTAAACATAGTTTTAGAAATAACATCTTTTAGATCATCACTAATGAAAGGTTTTACACTGATAACCATACCATGGAACCATCTATCCACACCACCAGGATCTTTACACTTATGCTGCACCCGCTTGTTAACTAATAGCTGGGGATCTTTAGCCAGACGGTCTATGTACAACTGTGACTGCTTCACAGCTCGCCTTTGTCGTTCACAGTATATTTTCGTTGTTTCTCATTGCTAAGCCGACTTCAATATCTGCTAGATGCCTAGCCTCAAGACGAATTTCTGAGATAAGTCCTACACTTGGCAGCCTTTCGACCATCTTTTTCGCCTGTTTCTTAAGAACAATACGGATGACATCACTGATTTTACTGGTTGCCACATTCATGGAAAGAAGCGCCATTACTGTTTCCCTCACTTCATCTGTATACTTTCCCTCCTCGAACGTGGTTACCTCTGCATCCTCCATAAGTGATATGACTTCTTGCAGTTCTTTATTTCTCTGTCTGAGCATATCTACTCTGTTCCTCATAGCTGCCATGTCATGTTCCGTATACATTTCCTGCCCATCTTACATATCGTCTCTCTGCTTTAATTTCCAGTTCATCTTGTGTACTTTGGTCTTTTGTATTGTCTTGGCTGCTAGTCTTTCTTTCAGAATATTTGTTTCTTTTTCACACTGATATAACTTTGCACAGCTGTCTTTTAGCTCCTCCTTCAAGTTGTTTAACATCTCATCCAGTTCCTCATTTTGCTTCACAAGGCCGTCATTTTTCTCTTTCTCTGACAAGTACTTCTTCTCTCGATTCTTTATTCGTTTGTTGACATTTCTTGTACTGACGCCACCAAGCTTACTTTTAGCTTTTGAGTACTTTTCCTCCAACGCTGTGACATGTTTCTCTTGCGCTTCATACCTTTTCTTGTAATCATCTAGATCATCTTTCACTGGATCAAAGTTGAGATTCATCTCATTGAGCTGGCTCATAGCATGGTCATATTGAGTCGTGATATCTTTTAGTTTTGCTTTTAAGCCATCTGCCTCTTCCTGTAAGTTGGCCATGTCTGCTAGCACTGCTTTCTTTGCCTGCTTCTCTTTGTGGAGTTGCTCTTCTATACCCTCATTTTGTACAATCTTCTCGGTCATTTCTGCCATAGAACCCTCTGCAGCAGATAACTTTCGATTCGATCTGCGATGTGCATCCTTCTCCGATTGCAACTCCAACTTCAGTTTCTTCTTTCTAGGTGTATCGGGTACTTTATTGACAACCGTTTTTCTTATCAATTTGAACTCAACCTCTTTCAATTCTGTCAAAGCCCTGTCTTTCACTTCTCGCTTTAGATTTCTTACCACCTTCAATCGTTTCTGCCACAATCTCTTCACAGCCACATTCAGGCCCTTCTCATTAAAATTCTCCTGTGGGTTTAATTTCGACAAAACATGAACTACAGAAATAGCATTGTATCCTAGTGTTATTGTCAAATATTCATAGAGTTCTAACACAAGTCCATTTTTAATTGAAGAAACACTTCGAAACACTCCTTCACTGATTGAGCTTAAGAAATGGTCTTGGGTCAAACCAACAGCCGAAGAGTAGGGTCCAATTCCTGTATGAAAATATATAAACAAGAACAAAGAGCACTTTTTAGTAATGGTTATGAAACGAATCAATGGCAGCATTCTGTGCTTACATGTAGATGAGGCAAGCACCTTGGTATAGTCAAAATACAGTACTAAAAGTAATTACAAAAATGTATACATTTTGTAAAATTGAAGAGAATTCTCATCCCTGAATCGAAGTCTACAAAAAAAAGAGAAATTATCTCAATATAACATACCTTTTGATGTCTCAATTGGGCCAGAGGTACTAGCCGACTGGTGCTCAGAACTGTTGGACAGGGACGGTTCCATCGTTGCATTGTCCGCATGGCCAGGGGTGGAAGTCGACTGTTGCTCGGAACTGCTGCTGGACGGGGACGGTTCCATCGTTGCATCATCCGCATGGCCAGGGGTGGAAGTTGAATGGTGCTCGGAACTGCTGCTGGACGGGGACGGTTCCATCGTTGCATCATCCGCATGGCCAGGGGTGGAAGTTGAATGGTGCTCGGAACTGCTGCTGGACGGGGAAGGTTTCATCTTTGCATTGTCCGCATGGCCGGCAGTGGAAGTTGACTGGTGCTCGGAACTACTGGTGGGTGGAGAAGGTTTCATTTCTACGTCATCAAATGCCTGGACAACAATAGCTGCAAAAATACAAGAAAATAAAATTTATCAGTATTAATGCAAACATATCGTTAAGTTAAACTATACACAAAATTATAAAAAAACAATATTTAAGTCACCATTTTTTGAATGCAAGGTAAAAATAGATGTACCTTTTGAGGTCTCAATTGGGCCAGAGGTGATAGCCGACTGATGCTTGGAAATGCTGGGTGGAGTAGGACTCGGACGTTCTTCCGTTTTATCATCCGCAGGGTAAGGGGTGGTGCTGGGTGTGGGTAGTTGAGTAGACATGATAGAGCCCTGTCTTGTCCAAGAGGTGATCAAGGAAGGTGTATCATCTAAAAATAGAGAAAGGTCAAGAAGGTAAGGCGTAACCAATTATACAAAAATGTGCTGACCCATCAGGGTTTTTTTAATATCTAAAAAGATAATCCTTTGACCGACCATTTTCTTTTTTTTCCAATTTCACTCAGGTAGGGCCTACCGTACATTATTTTTTAAATAATTTATTTTGGGTACTTGGAGACAGGGGTGTGACTGTTACATGTAAACCCCATGACATGTAATCCAATATGTTTTTTTATTACTCACAGTCACACTCACACAGAAAACAAAACGAAACGACTGATTTGGAACTAGTAAACAATTTAAAAAAAAACATTGCAATGCATTTCTGTAGGTCTAGATTGTGGATATTTATCTCTAACACCACAGTAAAAGTTTAAATAAGAACCCGCCGTTAATGCATTACTAGTTTTCTAAAATTTTAATAAAACAATCAGTTGATACATGAGTTAACGTTACACTAAGTTTCCAGATACAGAACAAATGCCCTTTCAAAAAATAAAAAATAAAAAAAAATTAATTACTGATCAAGACCCTTTTGTCTTTAAGTTTAACTAACATTATAATATTATAATAATAGGGGATATTATGCTACTATGTTTTTTGAGCGGATTTATGGAATGATCAACTCGTATTGTACACAAATCGAGTTGGTTCGAGTATGAGTTGGCGCGCGGACGAGTTGACCAGTTTCCGATTACAATGGTTAACTCGACCGTTTGCCGACTCGACCGACGCCATCTCGACCAAAATACCACCTCGACCAAAACACCTACTCGACCGACGGCCGTCACCAACTCGACCAATGACCAACTCGACCAATGACCAACTCGACCGATTACCAACTCGACCGAAACCCGAACAACCATAACTCACGTGCGTAATTATGACTTGTGTGTGTAACTAAATAACAAAAAATGTGTTGTTTCCAGAATTGTTATCGTGCTCTTGCATTCTAGGACATTCGAGAGCTACCGATATCGATTACATTGTGTTTTGGTCGAGTTGGTAATGCCAATTGGTCTAGTTTGCGGTCGAGTCGACTTGACTTCGGTCAATGTATGGAAAGGCGTTTCATTCATCGCCGTTTACAATTACAACAAAACCGGTACATGTTTGCCATAGTTTCAGCGCGATTTGGTATCATTATGGACAAACTGGGAACAAAGTAACATTAATTCGGAGGCCATTATTTCAATTTCAAATGTAATACCAACGTTCATGTTCACAATGCCATTGAAATAACCTCAAAATACGTTAAAATCAACCCAGAAGTGTAGAAAGGTCGAGTTGCCCGTCGCGGGACTGGCAAGTCAAACAAGACAAAATGGAACCGAATTTTACTCGGAATTTTCTTTTGCAATTCCGGTCGTTATTTCTGGACGAATAACTCCAGGAAAAAAACCTAAAATTCCTTGATATATGGTGAATTATACATACCTTGGAAACAGACGAACAGGATTATCCTTCATAGCGAAGAAAACTCGCAAAATATTCATCAATCCATAGCTCTGGATGCGCCGTGCCGATTTCGAAGCAACAAACACCCACGCCGAGCTTCTCTTCTGAGCATTCCGAAAAGCCGGTCACGTGAACGATTTGACCAATCACAACGCCCGGTTTACCCTCTCGGTCTATTAACATAAATCCGAGTATGTACGAAGTGCTCCGAAAAGTGGTGCGTCTCTCCGAGGGTGAAAATTTGTGTGTGGGTCAATGGGCCATGCAGATGCGACCAGCGAATCCAACGATTTCAGAAATGACGTGGCAATGTTTCTCACGCGATATCTCAAAAAGTATACCATATTTTTTAATGCCGTTTGGGGACAATAGAGGGAAACTATTCAGCAATAACATATCCAAAGGATTACTAAATCGGAACAAGCATCGTTTTGATCTGGTCTATTTTATTTTGTACAGTTAGTTTTTCCGAGTGACACTCACGCAAACTCTTTGTGTGAAGGATTTCGTTCACCTGTTACGTAACACCAAACTGAAGTGCCAGCAGAGAAAACGTTGCCTTTTCCGAGGTCACAAAGTCGGTGCTGCTGTTCAAACCCAGTATCACTAACTAAGTTATGACTACTTATGAGGGACATTTTACTAAATAAAAAAAAATGAACAAAGCATTCTATTTTTAATTTAAGCCTTTCGTGTCTGTAGAGCTTAGAATGAAGACAAACAAAAAGAAGCAGCACACGATGTATAGTACTTTTCATAGGTCAGGATTATCCTGATCTGAAATTATTTGAAGTGACTAATGTTGACGTTGTGCTGTAGGCCCGTTTTAAAACTTTTACTGTAAAACAAGGGCTAACTTACTAACTTAGTTTTAGGGTAACTCACTGTTAGTTAGTTTAACTGTTAGTTAGTTTAACAGTTGGGCCTATTCTCACATCATTCATACTTATCATATAGGCCTATCAATGAATGTATCATTCATATCTGTAGTCTTACTCTTATTTACTGAATGTCTTCTTATTGCAGTGGGTGTAACTAACATTGGTTAACTGTGTAGGCCAGTTTTGTGCCATATCAACAGGTGTTTATTCAAAAATGTCCAATTCTCAACAAACAACATTTTTTCCTGTTGTTTGTATGGCTGATGTAATGTATTTTCAAAACTGCATGGAGCTTTGATGACCAGTCCAGAGTAGGCCTACTAGCTGAAGTGTATGTGAAGCCTCGATCCCCTAGCCTAGCAAAATAGCCTTGAGTATGACTGATGACCCTAGTGTTTTAATACTTAAATTAGTGTAGGATAAATTATTCAACCTGTCACTCTAGGGTTATTAAGTGTCACAAGATTTTGTTCTTATTTGATTATACAATAGAAGCCAGCAGTGGGTTCAAAATACACGGAGGAAAGATTTGACTGGAAGAACACCATGGTACCTCTACAATAACTGCTGACTCTGCTCAAACCACTTTGAGGAAAGTCAGTTCATCAATAAAGACAAGAAGCGTCTAAAGTGGAATGCCATACCTACAAATTACAATGTTTGATGTACCAAATCCTCCTAAACCTGTGGAATCTTCAAGAAGAAAGTTGAAACGGAAACGAACTTATACCTCACCGTCAGGCACATCTAACAAGTGCATCAAAGGTGGGGGGAAAAAACAAAAAAAACAGACACGTCAACCCTATCCATATAGGCTATTCATGGAGGCCTATAAGAGTTTTTTTTTAAATGCAAGGTCAATGGTCATTTCAATATTCTTGTATTTTAAACATAACACTATCATAAGTAATCCTGTTGAGAAATTAGTTACCAAAATGTTTATAAAATGTTGGGGATTTTTGTTTTTGCATCAATGCATATTTTACACAAAAAAAGTTGTCAGATGGGATCTTTGTATTTTTGATAAAATAATTCCCGATTGTCACAAAAATGATTGCATCAGGAAGCATTTTTTGTTTGAAAAATCAAATAATTATTGCATCAGGAAGAATTTTTTGTTTGAAAAATCAAATAATTTGGCAATTTTATCATAAGCTGAGTACCAAAGATATAACCTTAATTTTAAATTCATTGAATTTTATTCTTTTATGTGCTTTCATAAAATGGACATTTCCTACACTAGTCATCAAATAAGGCAATTAATTTTTGTGTTCAGTTAATTATGCAGTGCTGTAGCAGCATGTGCGAAACTATGAGATTAATGGCTTTAAATCATTTATAACTGCTTAAATATTTAAGAGTGAAAACTGCATTAGTCTGCATGCTTAGTGAGTCTGGTAAATCAATTCAATTCAATTCAATGCATTTTTTAATTTCAGTTAAATTTATTCGCCATGCCCAGCATGAAAATCTTTTTCTTGTTCTGCACATCAAATTAAATGTTGAATGGTAGCCATAATTTATCTGGAAAAAAACAAACAAACAAATAAGAAGTTTTGATACTTAATTAATTTTCTGTTTATAAACAACTATTAATGACACCCACAGAATGTTTGTTAAAAATAAATTAGAGATGGATTATTAAATCAATATTTGTTTTTTATTTACTCCTCATATTTTAACACCTTTTTTACAGCTTCCCCATGCCCAGTGGAACATGACCACACATACAGTGCCAAGGAGTCAACACAAGACAACAAACATGACCAGCAAAGAGCCAAACACAAAATGAGTAAAACTCTCAAGAAAGAGCGCGTCAGGACTTGCAGATTAAAGAAAAAAGTAAGCAAGCTACAAACGGCCATGACCAGCATGACATCGGGTAAACAGACCATTGGACAGCTCATTGATGGTGCAAGAAAATATTTGCACGAACCAGCTCTGTCATTCTTTGCATCCCAGCTACGTAACTCATCTCAAAGAACTAAGTCAAGAGGAAGAAGGTGGTCTTACACAGACAAAGTGATTGCTCTCTCCCTCTATCATCAAGGTCCAAAAGCGTATCAGTTTTGTAGCAGAATTTTCACTTTACCGTCTGTTTCATCCCTGAGAAAGTGGCTTCATAATGTTGAAATCCAGCCTGGCTTCTCTGAAAACATTCTAGATGTAATGAAGCACAAAGTATCCACAGTGAATGAAAGGGATAGATATTGTGTTGTCACTTTTGACGAGATGAGTATACGTGCTGGACTGACATATGACATTTCAACAGATAAAATAGAGGGGTTTGAAGATTTCGGCAGTCTCGGTCGAACGGGTCATCAAGTTGCAAACCATGCCTTAGTGTTCATTGTGAGGGGAATGCTGTCGCATTGGAAGCAACCAGTTGGTTACTTTCTTTCAAAAGATGCTACATCGGGTGAAACACAAGCAACCCTGCTAAAAGAATGTTTACAAAAATTATAGGCCATTGGCCTTTATCCCAAATTAGTTGTGTGTGATCAGGGATCCAACAATGTTAGAACCTTTAAATGTCTTAACATTTCAGAAGAAGAACCATATTTTATGTTGGGTGACCACAGAGTATTTTGTATGTATGACCCTCCTCATCTGCTAAAAAATGCTAGATCTAATATGAGCAAATATCTATTTAGGTGGCAAAATGAAGAATGCAAAGTGGTCTTATATTCATAAATTTTATGAATGTGATTGTCAGCTTCCAATACGTATGGCCCCTAAATTAACAAAGGGGCATTACGAACTCAATAGTTTTACAAAAATGAGGGTCAGGAAAGCAGCCCAAGTTTTGAGCCATTCGGTAGCAGCAGGAATTTATACATACTCTTCCCTGGGGAGGCTCCCAGCTGAAGTTGTTTATACAGCAGAGTTTGTAGAGCAAATTGACAAGTTGTTCGACTCATTCAATTGTAGATATTTTAAAGAAAAGAAGAAACTGAAGAGGCCCCTTTCAAAGAACTCTGAGCATTTTGCTTTTTTTGATGAGTGTGTTCCTTTGCTCAAAAGTTTAGAAGTGGTAGGGTCCAAAAAGGTGCTGTGCATTAAAGGATGGATTCTTAGCATCTCTTGCCTCCTTAAACTGTGGGGTGAAATGGAATCAAAGAAAGGAATCAAGTTTCTCTTAACTGGTAGATTTAACCAAGACGTACTTGAAAAAATATTTTCCATAATTAGACGTAAAGGAGGATTTAGAGACAATCCCTCTGCATCTGAATTCAGATTTGCTCTGAGAATGGTTATGGTATCGGAATTAATTAAACCAGCACTCAGTTCAAACTGTTTACCTGACAATGATAAGTTTATGCTTACTTTAAGTTCTCTTTCAAAGAAAAAAGGACTTAAAGGTGATACATGTACAAATAAAGGGTCTGCAAATCCACTGCATGTTCCAGTAACACAATCTGCTCTCAACATGCTAAGAGCAAAATACAATGTCTTACATAGCTGGCTATCTTTCCAGAAAAGTTCTCACAGGTCATGAGGTTGTTACCCCCTGCAACACATGTCGGTCAGCCTTATTGTCACCTGACACTGTATTAACTGACCCATCCCTACTCTTCATCCACCACAAAGCTTGGCACACCACCAGTAGTTACTTTGGTTCATTGAAGGTTCTAATCTAACACTTTTGTAGATTTTTGTACACTTTGTGAAGAGATATTTAGGAAAGAATTTGATAAATCAGGTATGGCACGTAATAGGATAAGCCATGTGATCAATGGTGTGATTTGCCAGCAGAGCACATATAAGGAGCTGAAGGTTTGCAGTGACAAAATCAGAGCTCGCATTGTTGTAACTTTTGTGAGCATGCGTATTCAGTACGCTCTGAAGTTCAAAAACAGAGAATTGAGGGAAATCACAATAAAGAGGAAAAACAGAAAGCTGCAGAAAGTCACTCACAAGTAAAGAATGGGGGGTGGAGGTTGATTTTGTCATTCTGCAATAAGCATAAAGCGCATTTTCCAACTAAAAGTGCATCCAGATGGTGGTTTGTGTACATTCCAGTTTGAAAATAAGAGAACATCAAAGGTACCCTTTTCAACTGCAAATAAGTTTTACTCTGCTGGTAACAAACTAATTTCACTATTATCAAATAAGTACATGTATTTGAATGCTCACTTGGTGTACAGTTGGTACAAGTGCCAACTTGGTACTCATCGAAAATATTTTTTATTAGTATCAGTCTGTTCAGTATAAAGTTCATGGCAGTACCAATTTGCAGAGAAATATTTCAGTCTGAAACACTGTCAAAGTTGAGAAAATATAATTGGAAGGCCCCAAAAATCACTTATTTTGATTTACATGCTGAAAAATGGGCATGGTTTACCAATTTTATATTTTATCTTTAATTTTAATTTCTGATAATCACCTGCAAAGCTCATCCCATGCCTCTAAAAACATCAAAAACATGTAACTATTATAATGTCGCTTTTTTTTTTATGTGAACAAATGTGATTACATTTTTACAGGCAAATTTATAGATATATATCTTAAAATCTATACAATTTTAATTAATTTGTTTTTACTATCATTTTTGTACCTGAAGTCCTTCAAATGTGACAAAATGTAAGTTCTTCAACATTTCGGTAAATTACAATGTTGCTGATCACTGCTGATATATTAAGGCCTTGTCAATTTTTACAGGCAACTTAAGAGGCAACCAACTGTACAGCATACAAAAGGAACTTTTCAGTTGCGCACAAGGGACATTTTTCTTAATGTCTTACTGCCCCCAAGAAAATTATGTGAAATGTTAAATATGAATGTTTAGCCTTCTTAGAGATTGCCTGGAACTGGTTGCCTGTAACTTGCCTGGTGTAACATGACCCTTAAATGTGATAGGAATATTTGCTGAATATAATATAACAAACAATGATATCATACATAAAAAGTATTGACATTGAAAAGTTTCAATAAAAAATATACCTTCATTGCCATGTGATTACCTTGTTTTATTTATCTTGTACTATCTGGTCCTTACTCTATGACTATACTATGCCCAGCTTTGTTAAGGAAACTCTGATCATTAATTTGAGCATTGATTGAGCATACAATCAATACAAGGGTCTTTATCAATTAATTTAGTCATTGCCATTAAAAATGTTTGGTGTCTTATTAGGCATCACCAGGTACAAAGATGAACTTTCACCTCATTCAGTAATCAAGAGGTTTAAGCAAGGTTTACAATGATGAGGATTCACCATCGACAGAGGCAAAGGTCCAGAGCCTAACTATTAATATTTTAACTGAGGTTTAATATAAGTTTTGAGGCTTTGCATGGTGGAATATCGATATCGATATCGTTTCGGTTTGCGGTAACACCATGTGTTTATCTCAACTAACGTGAAGCTGAGGTACAGATTCTGAAAAGAACCGTATCGCACAACTCGTATCTCAACCTTCGTTAAGTGAGAAAGGTTCAAGGGAGAACCAATTTCGGGCAACTCGTTACAGAAAACCCAGTACACACAGAGACCGCTACCTAAATGCCCGGTCGTTCCACCCACCATCCGTGAAATCCTCCGTGAATCGCACCCTACTTCGAAGGGCACACACTATCAGTGATAAAGAGCACTTGCCATCCGAGTTGAAACATCTTAACGCTGTGTTAAGAGACAATGGGTACAGACCTGAAAAGCTTAAGTTCCTCCCGAATAGGAACGCTCCACGATCCTCTGACGCAACCGAAAAACATATTGCCGTCCTACCGTACATTGGCCACACTTCACACAAGATTCAGCGTATCCTGAGGGAAGCTGACATTAAGGTCTACTACCGGACTCGAAACAAGTTGGAAACGAAGTTACACACCCACAAGGACAGACATGATCCCAGCCGTCAAGCTGGGGTTTACCGAATTCCTTGCACTTGTGGGAAAGTGTACATTGGCGAGACCGGCAGAGACCTTACGACCAGGCTCAATGAACACAAGGCCCACGGCCACAGAGGGGAATGTGACAAATCTGCGATCATCAAACACTCCACCGATATGGACCACATCATTGACTGGCACAATGCAAAGATCATAGCCCCGGAAAAGCACTGGTACACCCGTCGTATCAGAGAGGCTATTGAGATTCATAAACATGACACTGTCCCCCAGGACATCGGCTTTTTCATCAGCAACATTTGGCATTCAATCCTACCATCCACCAACACCCACACCCCACTGTCAACTGACACACACAGCAGGAAACACACACAGCAAGAACAATGCCACGGTGGCAACCAATCACAACACATCACACAACAGTAGCACCAATCGGAACACTTCCCATTCTACACATAATCCCAGCAAATACTACTTAATTAAGGAGTTGCATCGGCAAACCTCTTCATTCTCCTGACGAAGATTAGAGCAGGCTAATCGAAACGTTGAGAATAACCCGTGAAGTCCCCATGGTTCTCCCTGAACCATATTAACCCGTGAAGTCCCCATGGTTCTCCCTGAACCATATTTCTCACTTAGCGACAGTAGAGAAAAACGAGTTGCCCGAAATTGGTTCTCCCTTGAACCTTTCTCACTTAACGAAGGTTGAGATACGAGTTGTGCGATACGGTTCTTTTCAGAACCTGTACCTCAGCTTCACGTTAGTTGAGATAAACACATGGTGTTACCGCAAACCGAAACGATATTAACCGAGGTTTCTTACGCAAAATTTTTGCTTTATCTCAAAATATGGGTTGTCACAATATCAACTAAACATCGAATACATGATAATTACTACAAAGACCTAACATTAAAAATACTCACCCGAAGAAAAGACCGCTATCGACAAAAGCCACTACGGATCATTTTGTTTACATCGACATCCGGGCACTTTCTCCATTATCACCTTGCTCAAATGGCGGCCGGACCAGTCCATGCATGATTACACACGTTTGTACGTGTTTCGGGTCGAGTTTCCCATCTTTCGTGCCTTCGGCGCTCTACTAGCTTTGGTAATACTCCCATGCATAACCCAGTCCACTTCCTTGCAAAACGACATGTTCACACCATGCTCACCGTTTCAGTGTTCACAGCATGAAAACATGCCGTGATTTTCCGCATTAATAAAAACATCATGTCTGATTTTTATATCCTGGCAAGACAAACATAAAAACATTAAACCTTTCTCATTATGCCTGCGCTTGTTTTGAGTTTTTTTTTAAATGATCACAACTTTGACTCAACTGTTTCTGTTATTTCATAAAATAACACCGTAATGTTAGCATTGCCTTCGGTGTGTGTTCCGACCGCATGATGGGGGCTTGCGCTGCGTTTCACGGATAACTCTCCTCTCTTTCAGACATGTTTTTCGCATGTTACTGCTAGCTTTTCGTAGAGTAATTCTCCCGTGCTTCTGGCCTAAAATGCGTCTGTGTGTGCATGTCAACGCTAAGCGTGCATTGTACCTTGACGGGGACAACTCGACCCTCTATAATTATTAGACTGTTATCCGATCAAAGTCTGGCACCAAACCATACCGCCTAGCTCCGCAAGTGTAAAATTCTCTGCCTTTGTGTACGTCACGAACGTTTTGTTAAAACTTAGAAAATTCGGGGGGTCAATTTTTGATTATTAGATAAACAATTAATAATCCACTCGACACAAAAAAACATTTAAAATTGTTTTTAATTCATACCAATCAATAAAACAGCACCAACAAATAAAGTTTGGTAAATACACTCTTCACACAGACCTTTAAGTGTTTGAAACACAATGGACATGATCCTCATAATCTGATTTCCGTGGAAACAACTCGGTTTCACATTTTACAAGTTAACAATCTTGTAGATGTCTCCCTTGGTGATGCCGATGGGAAATTGTCACAATCCCCTGAAAAAGTATGGAACAATATTCAACTCATTGTCATAAAATTTCTTTAAAAAATATGACAAACAGTGACTTAGTTTAAAAAAAAAAACACTATTGACTTTCGTTTGGGCATATTTTATTTATAAAAATGCACAATTCCAGTTATTAATGTATTTTCCAGTAAAATTCATAATTATTTGAAGTGATTTTGTTTCTGATGCACTTCTGTTTACAATAATTGGATGTTTTGGGTGCGTGCGTATCAATAGGGGACTCGACTGTGCCCATAGTTATTACTCGGTTGTTTAGCTCATAAGTCTAGGGCATCTCAAACCATCTTACTTATCAAAAAACAATATTTTACACAAAGAGTGAAGTATCTATCCCTAGCCCAGGTTGGACTTTCACCTTTGTGTATACAGATAGTCCTTATTTGGGCTATATCTACACCCCTAAACCATAGTTTTATATATATAAGAACGTAACAGGAAGAGAAACTTGTTGAAAATAATACGCAGTAGCCACATGTGTATGTTGTATGTTGTCTGTAGTTGATCAGGGGAAATCTTATGTAAAACTAGAGCTCAAGTGTTTGTTGGTACAAACACACTGTGTCCGCGAGAACTTCCGGTTTAATCAAAATATCATCGATGATGTCAATATCATATTTTGCAAAGGTGTATTATCTTTTATTATAAAATCATTTTGTTTAGTCTTTTAGAAAAAAACAAATACTGTGTAGTGAGATACTTCAGCCTGAAGCTTGGTTTAACAGTAAATATGTAATGTGACCATAACCAAATAAAAAGACAAAAACTTCATAGTACTAATTTATGATGGGACCCACAATAAATTAATTTTGGGACATTTGACTTAAACACCATGCTTAATTCTCAGTATTATTTTGAGAAATAAAACATTTTGAACGAATTGTTTTTTTCTTTTCCTCAAGTAAAGTAGCAGTTGTTTCAGTTTGCTGTAACACCATGTGTCTAAACTATCGCTAAGTGAGGTACCAGGTTCTGAAAAGAACCTTATCAGGCAACTCGTATCTTGCTAAGTGAGATTATGGTTCCGGGAGAACTAATATCGGGCAACTTATTTCTCAACTATCACTAAAAGTGAGAACCTGGCTCAGGGAAAACCATATGGGGTCCTCTTGCAACACCAGAACTTAATTATAATGAAGCATGGGTAAAACGAATAAAATTATTCACGCAAGAACAGGATTTATAGGTTATCAAAACATTTATTTGTATCCGAGTTGAAAAAATACAAAATACTCTAAAAGCAGGAACATAAAACTTCATAAAGTTTAAAGTGAAAGTTGTAATACATGCTCAAATATTTTGAGTTTCCCTACAAGTGGAAATCCCAACTTTCAACATCACAAATCACTTTGCAGGGGCAATTGTGTGAAATATGAATTGGCCTTGTGATAACACTAAGATTTTGACAAGGATAAGAAATATTTTGAACTGACGCAGGTTATATATAGAAAACAAAGACATTCCTGTTACATACTTCTATGAAAAACTTAATGATGTATCTTTTAACATTATGCTATACTGTATAAAAATGTATCATAAATGTTTAGTTTTCATTGGAACATTGATATTTCCTTTAGGAAAGGAAAACAATACTTTGAAATAAGATACATTTCACAAAATATTTGTCAGAAGCTGGATTTTACAGTAAAACAACACCAATATTTTTTTAAGCTGGTACCCACCATAACTTCCGCTCAGTACATATTTACTGTAAAACTATGCTTATCATAATTATTTTGATAACTGTAATTATATAGCATTTGTTTTCCCTTCTTTAAATAATTTAGCAATTTTCTGCTGAAAAAGAAAATGTTTGGAAATTGCTGTTAAAATAGCCCAAAACACAGGCGATACATTTTTTTAAATTTATCTTTGTCCCAACTCGTTTATGCCACTGGATAAAGATTACTCATTTGCCAATATACTCTGATGAATTGTATTTAAATGCCTCCATTATGTATAAGAATCAAGATGCACATAATGTATGTATTAAATACCAACCTGTTCAGCACATTTCATTGTGTTGTTAAAGAGAAAATAGTGAACATGGATTCAGACTGCTTGTATTCATTCCAACATGAAGATACATTGGAAATTCATTAATCACTATTTCCCTTATTTTACTTATACAAAGGCAGATTTATTTCAAGGGATGTATGATATCATCATCAACTTTACACAAAGTATAAAGTTGAATGTAAATCTGTGATCATTTAGGTTTGTTGACAATACCAATACTGTATAAGGGGCTTTAAATGAAAGATACAACACTGGAAATGCTGACCAAACTGCTTCTACATGTATGAGTGTCCTTAGTTTCTTTGATTCAATTCACCTGTGAAAGTTTCAGCTAATTACCTTAAATAGTTACAAAGCATGTAGAATGTAAATCTAGTAGGGAAGATTTTTGTTTAACTATAACTTGAATACTATCACCCCCCGAAAGAAAGATTTCAATGAATATTTGTTATCATCATCACTTATTTCCCAACAAGTAAGTTTAATGTAAACCTGTGATCAACAGCACATAAGACAGAATTATTTCTCAGCATTAAATTCATATACCAACTTTATCCCTTCTTAAGACAATATCCAAATGGCCTAAGCTGGCATTGTTTGAATCCAAGACACTTGCCAGAATGCAACTTTACTGGATTTTTCAGTTGGCAAGATGTTCATCTGCCAGAGTGCTGACATTTTAAACAATATTTTTCCTTCAACTCTAAATCACAAAACCCTATTACAAAATTACTGAATTATAATTTAAAAAACTTGATGTTGGAGATGGAGCCAAACATCCTGACAAATCATTCCATTTTTGAGAAAATATGAAATGCATTACAAATTCAGTAATGGCTGTGATTTTCCACATTAAAATGCATACAAACAAATGTGAATGCATTTTTACTATTTTCTTGTTAATAACATAACAAAAGAAGCTGACAGTGCAGGTATTGACAATGCATATATCATTAAAACTGGTGCTTAAGGCTTATTACCCCTGATCATCAGGCTCATAAATCATTCTTAAAACCATCTCAGTTCCATGGGGAATATACAGCTCAATTGCTGCCAATTTGACGCATATAGGGTTAATCAAACACAACAACCAACTCTGCCATCACTTACTCCTGGGTAGAGAGAGACAATTATGATAGTGTCTTGCTCATATTCAAAACCATTCAAAATGACATTCTGATGACACTGCCATCAGAACATAAGTACAATGCACTAAAACACTTGGCCATGGCACTCCATACATATTTTACATATCTCTCATTTCTTATGTATGGATGCATTTACACACATTTATGCACTTACACACATTTACAAATGGTGTACTATCTGTTTCAAGAAAATAAGAAGAAATAACCATTTCATACTGTTGACATTCTCGACTTTCTTTAAACTAGATAAAATAGTCCTTAACTGACAAAGCTAACTATGAATCTAAGATGCTCACAGAATCCAACATTTAATGGATTTTTTGGTTGGCAAAATGTTTGTCAAATGTTTTCTTCCACTCCAAATCACATCAGCTGCTGCCCTACATCCAAGCCTCCCAGCCTTGGTACACACGGCCGAGTAGATTAGGGTCTGTGGCTTGATCAATGAGGCATGCCACCTGTGTTTCAACACTTAGCCCAGAGGGTGGGGACGAGGCACGTATGTTCTCCTTACGGTCACCTTGCACTACATCTTTGAAAGCTTTAAAGGCACGGTTGCTGCTATGACCGAGAGTCAGCTCACATCTGTCAAAGAACCCCAAAAAAAGTAAAACATTCTATTTGTGAAAGAAATGCATTAGTAATGTTGCAAAACTGCTTCTATAAGTAGGTGTGTATATTCTACACTAGAACGAATTTAAAAAATCTGAAAGCATTTTCACTATATCTTTTGTGAAGGGCATACCACTGAAACTTTCACAGGTTGGTTGTTTAATGTATATCTTGATTCAAAGCAGAATTAGAAGCAGTATTGTCAATTTGACCAATGATGGGGCTTTCCTTTAACTAGTGTAACTTATTTTGTTTTGGAGTGAACAAAGAGGATTTGAAACTGCGACCTCCGGATTAACTTGCTGGCACTCTACCAATTGAGCCTTTTAGCCCTATGTTGGTATACTCTCTATTTTGTCAATATCTTTGTTCGGGAGGCACTAGTCAGAATTCATTGAACCACATATGACATATAGCCAGGAATCATGTCCCCATGTTACAATACAACCTGGAATGCGGCAGTCTGGGGATAACTAGAAGAGGATACAAATATTTATATCATATAATCAAATAAACCACAAGAGTAACATTGTTTTGGAGTGAACAAAGAAAAATTTACTAGAGCAGGAGTTGAACCTGCAAGTTAACATGACTGCACTCTACAAACTGAACCATCTACTATTTATTTTGTTTTATTTTAGTTCTTATAATGTTAAAGCTGGACTCACTCAGTGATGTCACATGGATTTGCACCTTCTAGTTTCCTCTTGGCATAGTTGACTTTCTCTCTTGGGTACCAGGCCTCGTCCTGACTGCTGCCCTCACTGTCGGTCTGGCCACCTTCAACAGCTTGGCCTGTATCCCTCTGAGCCTTGGCCTGCTTGTTTGCATTGGACTGATGAAGGATAGGATACAAAGATCATGAAATCAACATAAGTGGTCATTGTCAGCCAGGGTACTCCCCAATGGTACCCACGAGGCAATTATACAAAGTCCTCTAATGTACATAGGATTGAGATTGCCGAGGTATCATTGGGGAGAACCCGAGACTTTCAGAACCTATAGATGGACAATAGTTATTCAAAATGATGTCAGGACACAGTAACCGTGACTGCACCTGACTAGGGCTAAAACCATGGGCAAATGAGCATCACATGCAACATGCTGGAATAGGCTTGCGATCCTTTTTGGACATATTGTGTATATGCGTACCCACTACCCATGCTCAATGCTCACCGTTTTGGACAATCTGAGATTACAGTCAGTGCGCACGCTGCTGTCCGTCTATAATAATGACCCTTTCAGCCAATATGCAATCTTCCAAGTGCCATATGCCATTACACAAATTTCCTTTGGCAGATTTTGCATGGGGTGTTCCCTAAACATGTGCTGATGAATGCACATTAACAATGACAGAAGTGCAAGACTTCTGTTTTTTAAAGAACGCCCATGTGTTTTTCCCTATTTTACCGTCAGTATCCAGAAATTTGTGATTTCATCAGAAATTTATAAATTCATTTACAAAAGGAAAACAAACATTTTGAAAGATATTTTCACAAAATAAATATCAAAAGTTTGGTTTAATAGCAGCAAATGTAATGTCCCAATAAAAATGAAAAACAAGGACAATACATCTACAACCATTTCCAGATGAAATCAAAATAATACACACTTTCCAGTCAAGCGAGGGCTCCTTAATGAATACATCCATTGTATTGATAAGTAGCTCATGGTTCTGTCTGAGGGCTCGTAATGTATGCACCATGCTACTCTGTAATATGCCTTCCTGCTTGAAGGGGAGCATGAGATTTACAAACTGACGGGTCAGCCGGAAGGGCATCAGCTCTGGAACAGGCAGAAACTGTGGACAGATCAGAAATATGAAGGGCAAGTATACCATTAGTAATCCTTCATTATGCTGTATTTCACTTAACGTCGATATAAAGATATATATACAACAAAATTTGACCTGTGAAAATTTCAGTTCAAGTGAAATTACATTCAAAAATTTGGTTAGCAAATACCAGCTTCATATTCATTCTAAAATGGATTTTTTAAATTTCAACACACATAATCTGCGAAGAACTTTTGACTACTCTTAACCAGTTCGCACCGGGAATAAAAAAGTTTTTCCGAACCCCTTGGCGGGTTTATTTTTACCGCACAAACACGACCAATGGTGCTCACCAGAGCGTGACCGGGGAGACCATGTCTTCCACCGTATGCTTATGGCTCGTTGCCACGTCGACCGGGAATCTATACAAATATTCCCGAGAATCCTGTGGCGTGTTTAGACGCTCTCCGATCCGCTGTCCAAAAAAAAATTGCGTGTATACACGGTCTCCGACGCGAACTGGTTAAACAGTCAAACATTGTGGTTTAAAACGATAGCACCTGAGACAGAAATATTTCAAGGAATGTTTGATACCATCACCTTAACACCAAGTAAGTTTTATGTAAAACTGTAATCATTCATGTTTTATAGAAGTATATGTACACAGTCTATGAGATTACTACAACCACATAGTGCCTAGATACCTTGGGACCAACATAATATTTGACCTGCAACTGATAGCAAAATTGTGTTGATATAAATAACTTCCAAATTAAATAAACTTCCATATACTTTTAGAAATTATAGTATTATTTCTGAAAGTGGACTTCTACATAATCACATAGCAGAAAAAAACTAAAACCCATTTTCACAGCAATATTGCCCTTTGTTTTGTTTAAATATTAAACTTAAATGCCTGACTGACCTGTGTTGCTGACCCAAAGGCATGACCAAAGTCGATACCAATCATGCCACCGGTCTTCAGACTGACCAAGAAGTTGGACAAGTGGCGATCACCAATCCCCAAAATGTACTGACAGATGCAGATGGAAGCATGAGTTCGTGCAAAGTGCGCCCTCAGTGTCAGGAAGGCTTCAGGGGATGCGCTGAGCTGCATGAAGGCACGCCTGTAAGAAAAGAATTTGAAACAAATTTTGTACGTGGCTCAGCAGACTTGTAATCCAGTACTATTTCATGACTACAAGCATGAGTACTACAAACTCTGGTTGTAAGCAGAAGGTTGTGTGTTCAAATCCCGCCAGAGTTGATTCTTTCCATAGACAGATGACAACATCGAGTTTACAGTATTAGTGGTGGTCTTGCCAATGAAAGATAAAATTATGCCAATTCGTCCCTAATTTGCCATAGTGACCAATCCGACTTTTTTTAATTTGAAGTTTTCCCGCCCATTAGTACAAAAATAATCCACATGCATGTATTCCTTATAGTTTTGGAGATAGAGCATGCATTCAAATGACGAATGCTCTAACTGGCTATTTTTGTATTTTGGCAAAGTGACCAATACCGCATTGGTCACTATGCCAACTTAATTTGGGATTGGTCATTGTGGCAAATTAGGGACGAATTGTCTAATTTTTTTGAGTCAAGCAGATGGTCATTATGGGTACAACTATGATGATTCATTACTGAAGTTGACTGAATGAATCAGGATTACAAAAAGGGGAGGGGGGCAAAGCTAGAGAGTTGCTATTTGAAAAGTACCAGAATCTGGAATAAAAATTGGTGGTTTGGAGGCATCTCAATACTTAGACTGTTCCCATTCCACATAGAATGTTTCTTTTGGGAATATTGTGCATACTTGTGATATTGCCACCAGGAAGATCAGTTGTTCCCTGCTTGCGGAGAAATTGTAATGGAACGTTCCTTTGAGAGCACTGCCTGTTCCCAGTGAGAACAGCATGTGTTCCCGATGAGAAAAGCCATCACTCCAAGAGAAACATTCCAAACATTCAAGTTCACATATTGAAGGAGAACCAAATAATACACAGAGGGGGTTGTCAGAACCCTCTCTGTAAATAACTCCCTTCCTGTCCAATAACAAATTTGACAGAGTTTAAGGGTGGGAAT
This sequence comes from Zoroaster sp. YZ-2022, assembly GCA_029582265.1. Lineage (NCBI taxonomy): Eukaryota > Metazoa > Echinodermata > Asteroidea > Forcipulatida > Zoroasteridae > Zoroaster > Zoroaster sp. YZ-2022. Next base: position 11,941,005 of record CM055819.1, read on the forward strand.
ATTGTGATTTTCAGGCCCTTAGTAGGAACAAAATCCAAAGGGCCAGGCATGCCAAACATAGGAATTCTTCTCCAATTAAAAAAGCCATTCAAATCAAAGGGTTTGTATCTATTGTATAATAGATTTATAATCATTTACTCATTCATTTATAATCACCTGAGGAGATCCCATGGGACAAGTGCCTCAAATGTTCGGAAAGACTTCACTGTGTCAGTGTGGCTGGCAAGTCTGAAACAGTCAAGAAAAATTTATGTAAATTCGATCAATGAAAAAGTTCAGAAGTATCCAGGTCGAATCAGAATTTTTTGATTGGTCCAAATCTTTGGCGCGAAATTCAACTGCTCACAGACTTTGGACTAGAATATTGGCGGGCCCATTAATAGTTTGCAATCTGAATCACATCCCTCGTAGACGTTTGTATAATGTTCAAACCCGCAACCTCTCGAATGCTGTACGAGTGCTCTACCAACTGAGCATAAGTGGGCGGTCCACTTATGCTAATTATCTATTGCTCTATGGGGCCAGGTCAGAGGCCAAACCATATCTGCTGAGTAGCCATATATATATATATATATACATAACAGCAAAAGAAACGTCACCCCTAAAAATATTTATTATTTTCATTTTATAATTAATATAATTTGTTTAATGAAGAATATTATGAGTATGGAGTGTAACACGAACACAATGTAGCAAATTTGGTTGACCTCAAAATTCGTCATGCATGACGTCCGAGGACACATAAGCTAAACACGTTCTCAGACTTATCAAAATTTAGGGGGTGACGTTTCTTTTGCTGTTATGTATATATATATATATATATATATATATATATATATATATAAAAATTGGCTATAGGGCGACCGCTCCATGAACGTGCACAAAATTCCCTCTTACCTTTCCAACTATCCTAACCAGCCCAAAACTCTGGAAATAAGATGTTTACACTAATTAGAGGTGGGCGGTCCACTTTATGACAAAATCTATTGCTTATAAAGGGTAGCTGAGGTCAGAGGCCAAACCATACGAGTAGCCAACGTCAGATGCAAACAACCTGAATTTTGAATTTTAACAATTATTTAAATATATATATATATATATATATATATATATATATATATATATAACGGTAGCGAGCAAAGAAAAATTGGCTGATGCGGACTTGAACAAATGTCCCTCTTTTTCTTCCTGTTCTGTTTTATCCTTCAATACCAAAATCAGGAAACTTGCTTAAATTAGACCAAGGAAGAGATCTGGGCTTTAAAATCAGTAATTTTTCTATGGGGCCAGGTCAGAGGCCAAACCATATCTGCCGAGTAGCCAGGGATCAAGCCCCGGTCAGATGCAAACAACCTGAATTTGAATTTTAACAAAATTATTTAAATATATATATATATATATATATATATATCAACAAAAACAGCAAAATAACACTGGGCAAACTTTTCATTTTCTTTTTTTTAATATTATTTTTCCCTGCTCCGTCTTCATGACTGGTTTTACTTTCCATTTAAGACTAGGAAATGGAGATCCAATTGGACCAAGGCATGCCAATGGATGGACACTCATAGCAACAACACTACATCAAAAATGTTTGGAAAAGATGAAGCAAAATGAAAGGTGGACAGATGAGATCAGGGACCTAACATAGCAACAGCTGGCACAAAACAAGAGTGAAATGGGCTAAAGCATAATAATAACAACTTCCTTACTTATAGACTTCTGCATAGCGGACTCCATGGTTACTCTGATGTGCCTTGGCATATTTGTTGACCCAGTCACCGTGTTTGCACCTTGGTCCATGGCTGTAGGTTAACAAGAATCAATCTAAAGTTTGGTTAGACTGTTTGAAACACCAAAAGAAATAAATGATTAATGTTTTACATACAAATTACTTGTGTAAATACTTTATCCAAGATGCTATCATTTTAATAAAATTAAAAATAATTTCTTGACTTCTTGTAATTTGAAAGTATTCACTTTTGTTTTTGCAATTGAATTACATGTAGTAATTTTAGATGTTTAATTTTGGAGGATTTACAGACTCTCCACATCCCCACAAACAAGAATCTAGAGGTTTGGACACAATACAGGCTACTTCTTTCTTTCTTTCAAGAAAATGTTGACGCAAAGAGAGATTTATAAAAATAATCCTCAAATCAGGAAAAATCCTGAGAAATGACAGGCCTGCTTCTTAAAGGAAGTGTACACCTTTGGTTATATTACCAGATTACAATATCACTGTTTTATGATCTTAAAACCTACTTGATGTGAAGCTAGTGATTGTACTAAACATCATGAGAAATTATTCTATCTGACATGTTGTTAAAAATGACACAACAAAAAAACAGACACTTTTACAGGTTGGTTTCTGTGCATCTCTTTTGATTTGTATTAAGTATGGATGCATTTACAGACATTTTATAAATGGTGTACACTGCCTTTAAATATTTATCCCCCTTTGCAATCTTACGATGAATTGTAAGTTGAGAATTCTTGCTCTGTCATGGCTGAATGTAGAAATTCCTTAAGTGTGTTAGTGTGTTGAAGCCATGTAATCATTCCAAGCCTGTCAAAAATAAACAAACACATATAAGTTAATCATGAATGATATTAAAGCAAAACCAAGATGAAGCAAAACAACATATTTATAACAACAAAGAATTAAAATTGCATTTTCTGTCAAGTTAAATGCCTTTCTTAATTTTCATGCATGAATACCAATGATGCTGATAGCTTCATTATTATATAGTCCGTTATATATACATATATTTATACATACATATATTCATAAGTACAGAATAAATACAGAATACTTTGCAAATGAATTTATGAAGGGACCCACCAAAAATTTCATTTCAGGAGATATAATCTGTAAAACCATACTTCTGACAATCATTTTGTGAAATATGTCTTCGTTTCCACATGTTATCCTTTCCACAAGTAAAATATCAATTCTCCTGAAGATGATCAGAGCATACGGATCAAAACGTTGATGAGTTAACCAAAAGGTTCTTCTCAGAACCCTCATTATTCAAAAGAGATTCTTTTAATACATGGCGTCACTGCAAATCTCACTATATATGTATTCCCACCATGCATAGCCTTACATTTCAGTCTTATTTAAAATAATGTTTCGATGAAAAAAGAAAATTGCCCGAAAGTGCAGGTAAAATAGCAAAAAACAAGGGGCAATACAGATTTAAAACAGAGAAACCCTGTTGTCAATTCCTACCTCGGGGTCATTGGAATGACCTGGTATGTGACCAATCGTAGGCCTCGTTGGCTACAGACAGCATCATGCCCAAGGATGTCATTCATGATGCCAAACAGTTGCTCCACACGCTGGTCCAGTCTAAGGTCTTCACCTCCTTTCACCAAGAACATGTAGTCCTGCTCGTCATTACCTCGGATTATGATGGTCTTGGGTTTACGCATAGAGGACAGCACTTCCACCTAATCAATGTACAATATTAAATATTAATACAAATAATAATAATATATTATCATTCTTATATAGTGCATTTCACATAATGTCCCACTGTGCGCTTCTGGTCACTGAGCCAATATCATTCCTATAATCGTTCTCAGCTCCCTGGGGAGTATAAATCCCATTATGTGCAACCTTTTTGGGCGCTACAGGACTAATCAAACACAATGACCATCTCTACCCTCACAGGTACCTTTTTATATTCCTGGGTGAAGAGAAGCTAGTACAGTGACACAAATTACTGACCACAATCACTGACATAAATTTGAATCCACCTTCTGATGACATCAGCATCATTGGTATTCATTGGTGTTCATGCATAGTCCCGTACTCAACACCAATTGGAAAACCCTAGGTCATCAGTTAATGAATTGGCTTGTATCGCATAGCAAAATGCTACACAAAATTGACAATATGTTATAGATTTATGAAATTCTTGTGTCGAGTGATAAACAATTGATTTTATTTTTGTCCTTAAATCGATGTATGTATGAACCACTGCATGCTCAGTGCTTTCCAAATGTCTGTGAAAAAAAGTCAACAGGCAGGATTCAAACCCACGACCTCCTGCTTACTAGTGCAGATGTCTTAACCTCTCAAACACCGAGCATTCCCGATGATAATTGCCCGGCTAGAATCCTAAATTCTTGCATCGGGTAATAAACAGTTGATTTGATTTTGCCCTTGATTTGACTTTTGCATGCATGAATCCTTCCCGAGTCGCCGGCCAATCATCATTGGGAAAGCTCGGTGGTCAAGAGGTTAAGACGTCTGCACTAGTAAGCAGGAGATCGTGGGTTTGAATCCTGCCCGAGTCGCCAGTTAATTTTTTTTCACAGACACTGAGCATGCAGTACTTCATACACATATTGGTGTAAGGGCAAAGATCAAATCAATTGACAATATGCTAATCAACAATCAAGATTTGCTATTCAAAATTAGTATTACATACAAACATCAACATTTCTGCTTCAACATTTTGCAACATTTTTGAATGAAATCGTTCCCTAGAGTTGTTATAAGATCCTAAATAACTAATGCCCAGTACAGGATCCTAAATAACTGATAATAATAATAATAATGTATAGATTTATATAGCGCACGTATCCACCAACTAAGTGGCGCTCAAGGCGCATTATATTATTATCCCTGCTCATAAGGCTCATAAGGCTCATAAATCATTCCTGAAACCATCTCAGCTCCCTGGGGAGTATACAGCTCAATTGCTGCCATTTCTAGCGCATATAGAGCAAACCATCTCTGCCTTCACAGGTACCCATTTAACCCCTGGGTGGAGAGAAGCAATTATGGTTAAGTGTCTTGCTCAAGGACACAGGTGTCACGGCCGGGGCTCGAACCCACACTCTGCTGCTGGCAACACCAGAACTTGAGTTCAGTGCGCTAGACCGCACGACAATCCACTTTACGTGCATTATACAACACACGGGACCTACGGCTTTACGTCCCATCCGAAGGACGAAGCAATTATGGTTAAGTACCTTGCTCAAGGACACAAGTGTCACGACCGGGGCTCGAACCCACACCCTGCTGCTGGCAACACCAGAACTTGAGTTCGGTGCGCTAGACCGCTCGGCCACGACACTCCCAGTACAGGACACTCCCAGTACAGGATCCTAAATAACTAATGCCCAGTATAGGATCCTAAATAACTAATGCCCAGTCAATGGGACAATTAAAACAAAGTGTATGCAAAAGTAAGGAAGATTTTTGGTTGATGAGTTTTAGAAAAAAAATTTGCCCCCCCGAAAACCCAAGAATGCCAAGCTTGATAATTGTATATGAACTATCACAGATTGTTTACTGTACACATTGATTGATCCTATTCAAGTGTAAACGTATAGATTGATGACATTTTTGTGTTTGGTGATAAACAATTGATTTTATTTTTGTTAACACATTTTAGAGGCTACTCCATATTTCACTTCTGAACATGCTGAATTACAAAGAAATTATTAGTTTGAACTTTCAGTATGTTTAAACTCAAAATGATTTTCCCCATCAAAATACACTAATTTAAATACACTGATTTAAATGTATTCCTGTTAAATTACATAATCACATACCTGCTCATCAAAACCAGCTATTTTGACATGATATTCAGGCAATGGTTTCTTCCTTCCACCATACTGACCTGAAAAACAACAACATTCAGTCCTGAACTGTAATGACTTCAAACCACTATACACTATCTCAAAAAACATACATGTAAATGATGACAGTTGTACAAACAAAAGTACTTAGTGTTAAGTTAATGATAGTGTCAAACATCCCTTTGTTTAATTAATTAAAAAAATATGAGTAGTAGAGAACTTAGATTAGTTGTTTTGTTTAAATGCCCTCCAGCCTCCCTCTATGTTGTCTTGCTCTCTTGTTTCCCTGTAACCATTCCACTTGCCGGCTCTCCCCATTCCACTTTCCTTAAAAATATGTGTTTGTTTTTTGGGATTTCTTTTTAGATGACATTGTCAGACATAACACTAAGTAAATGCCCCTTGACCTGTCTAGATAACTAGTCAAGGCACGAAGGGCGATATTCAAGTTTTACAGTCCACCACAATTTTTTTTTCGTGCATGTGTATGCTAATGTGAAAGTGCGCCATGTAAGGCAACAGCATGTGGCCGGTGACCATGGTTTATAGCTATAGGCTGTGTACATCCAATTGAGTGCACATGTAGATGGCAAAGTCACCTTTTTAATCCTGCTGCAGAAAACGCCAGACCGCTGTACCAGAATCTGACATGACTCAGTATACATGAACAAAACACATATATTTGAATCACTAATTAACTTTGGCTCAATGTTTTCTTTAATGGGGGGCACATAATCTCCAGGGGGTACAGAATATCTTTAACCTGGACAGAATTTTTTTTTTTGCACCCTTGTTCACTAAACTCCTATTGTAATTTAATGCTGTGGCAGATCTTTTTAAAAGGGAAAGTGAAGTCTGAACATCTATTGTTAACAGTTTTTTTTATATCAGGTTTTAGTTTAGTTCTCAGAAGAAATCAGAAATCTATAATCTTTGGTTAAGGACCGTGCGACTTCACTGAAGGCTACATATGCAATGAGAATCAACGATCTGTGCAGAATACGCGTAGGCTGGCTGTGCATGCAAAATGGATTGAAATGATTAATGTAAACAGTACATGTACAGCACTTTTAAACGTGTAAGAATCAGCGCACTATTCCAGATGAAGCAGCAATAACTAATATGTTTTTAATTTCATAAAATGATATATCTTATGTGTTGATTATCATTTCAACAGCAATACATTTCATAACATTAAAAATAACTGCGTATAGTTTTATTGACATAAGAAAAATGTGATGAAATTTACCTTCTTTTCACTATAGCTTCTATTTCAGTTCCATGATTACATTCAAACTTCATAAATGTATTTTGTTTTAATAATAATAATAATAACTTGCATTTATAATGCGCCTTTTCCTAAGGATACAAAGCGCAGATGAACAGCACAGCAATAATTTAAGTATAATAAAGCATCATGGAAATAGATAATCCTTAAGTGAAATTTTGAATGAGTTTAGACTTGTAGCATTCCTAATATGCACAGGTAACCTGTTCCATAGATATGGTGCAGCCACCGAGAAGGCTCTATCCCCAGCACATTTCTTGGTAACAGGAACAACAAAATTGATACTGCCTGTGGAGCGAGTTCTCATCATGTCACTAGATGGAATTTTGACAACTAGGCAGTCTTGGATGTACTGGGGAGAGAGCCCATTCAGTGACTTGTATACATACAACAATGTTTTATACATAATTCTTTCACTTACTGGTAACCAATGTAGTTGACTCAGTAGAGGAGTAACATGTTCAAATTTGGGTTTAAGACATATTAAACGTGCACACTTATTTTGCAATTTCTGCAAGCGTTTGAGATCTTTTTTAGAAATACCATTAAACAACACATTGCAATAATCCAGACGTGGAAGAATGATAGCCCTAACTGTATTGTGACATGTATCAAAATCAATATGGACGAATTCTGCTGATGTTTCTGATAAGCCAATTTATAGACTTGCAGAGTTGAGTCACATGATCAGACATACTCAATTGATGATCGAAAAAAATCCCAAGGTTCCGAATAGACTTCGACGGAAATATCTCAACACCATCAAGAAGGAGGCTGATATTATACATTTTTTTCAGATGATGTGGGGATGCCGCAACAAAAAATTCCGTCTTGTCTTGATTGAGCATGAGCTTGCTTTCGATCATCCAATGCTGAATGTCAGCTACACACTTGGAGAGTTTAAAAAGAGCAGATTGAACATCACCAGGAATGTTGGGATCAACTGTCAGATATATCTGAATGTCATCAGCATATATATGATATTTTACATTATGATGACGTAAAAAATTTTCCAACAGCATGAATATAAACTACAAACCCAAAAGGGCCTGTGAGTGAGCCCTGGGGAAGGCCATAATCCCAAAAAAGGTCATGAGAATATGCACCCGATACAAATACACGGAAAGATCTATTTTCAAGATATGTACTGTACCATTCCAGGGCTGAGCCAACAATTCCAAAATCATCTCTGAGCCTTTGCAGAAAAATCCCATGGTCAACCGTATCGAATGCTGCTGATAGATCTAACATCAGCAACAAAACAGCTTTTTGATCGTCAATTGCGTGCAAAAAGTCATTGTGAACGCAAGTCAAAGCGGTCTCCGTACTATGACGACCCTTATAGGCTGACTGCATAGGCTCAGAAAGATTGTGGGAGTCCATATGCTCAATTATTTGAGATGAAGCACACTTCTCTAACACCTTAGATGTAACTTCAAGATTTGCTATTGGATGGTAATTCTTAAGTTCATTATGATTGAGAGTCGTTTTTTTCAAAACAGGAGTGATGATGGATTTACGGAAATCATTAGGGAACACACCAGAATGTAACGAAGTATTAACAATTCTACATAATGTTGAGAGCAGAACATCAATATGCTGTTTAACCAACAATGTGGGCATGGGGTCAAGAGCACAAGATTTATTAGGACACTTTTTAATGATTTCAAGAAGCTCTTCATTGGTCACCTCCTTAAATTCAGGGAATTTACATGCAACAGGGGACGATTTCAAGTACGACTCAATAGTTACACTACTACTACTAAGAACCATACCATCAACCTCATTACGTATCTTATTCACCTTCCCAATAAAGAATCTGCTAAAATCATTTGCAAGGTCCTCAGGACAGTCAGTGTCAGGGATAGCTTTGTTGGTTTTACTTAAAAGCTCATTTACGTCATTTTAAGTCATTTATTAATATGCCAAGTTTAGTGAAATTCTGTTGTATGGTTTTTGAGACAGAATTTAAAGCCTGCTGCCAGAGGCCACTGTGACAGGTGATGACGTCATCAGTCATATTTTTGATAACGTCAGATGTCAATAGTAATTTTGTCCACTGAAGGCATATCCAAATACCCTATCACATTGGCTGCAGACCCTATAATAGTGTTTCAGAATATTTTTAAACTTAAACTTCTGGTTTTGACCAGAAGGAGAGGTCAGATTGGGGTCATATCTGTGTACGAAATGTGACATAATTCAAGATCTTTAAGATGATGCAAAGATTGTGAAAATGTCTTTTGTGGTTCATGAGATATCATTTTTTTTCAAATATTAAACTTTGATTTAGTGTAATTTGATATCTGATGATGTCACCATGATATCACAACTTTACATGCAACTATATGTTAAGGTCTAAGTATATGTTAAGTTTTAAGTTTCTGTGAACTTTGCAACTATGTTTCTGGATGGAGGAGGAGGAAGAGAAGAAATGAACAATTTCAAAAGGTGTTCAGTCGGTGTATAACCGAACACCTAATTATAAATATCGTACACATTATTCAAATGATGCACATCGTAAATTTTTTGTGTGTAGTTAATTTTTTTGTCCGTCAAAAGGGAAGACTAAAAAAGCCTTTTATGGCTTCCCTACTTTCCCTAATGTTAACAGTATTTTCTAATCAAATTATATTGTATGTATTCACTGTACAAAAGTCTATATTGATAAGTTATTCATAATTCAAATAATTACTTTTGTATACTGTATGATACACTGCTGTTTATATTGTTTGTTTGCATTAAAATAAATATCATTGAACAGGTTCATTTCGTAGATATATCTTGATTCTTATCAAGTATGGATGTATTCATAGATATTTTAGTAATGTTATACAGTATGAGGTGAAGGCAATGAGGAATGAGAGTACGGGAACACATATGTATAAGGAGGAATATACTGAAGAAATGAACAAAGGAGTAAGATGCAGATGAGGTGTAGGAAGAGAAATGATGAGAACTCAAGGAGACAAGGGTGGGTAGAGGAAGTTTGTGTTTGTTTTATTTCCATCCGTAAAATAACATAACGATAAGAATAGTTAATTCACAAGATAATAACCATCCTAATCAGATGTTCAAAAGAACAGAAAATTCAATACATGTACAAATGGGGGTAACTACATCCAGAGAAGGTATAAGATCCTTCTGTAATGGAGAACCCTCCCATGTTTTGGTGGTGGTGGTGCATTTCTCCCTAACTTCATACCCACCTGGTATTTCCAATTCTCTGATGTAGCTAAGTTGCTGGAAGTCACTGAACCAGGTTGAGTACTCTTTCAGATTACCAGGGTGGTCCTTCCGTTTAGCTGTCATGTCTTTGTAGATTCTACTGTAATGTCCTCCAAATATCTGCCATTGCCAATGCATTATTATTATGATTATTTATTATTTGTTTTTCCAAAATAGGGAAACTGCTTATTAAACAAATTACCAAAAAACTGTAAACAAAATTGGACTTAAATGTGACAGGCTTGCGAAATAGGTTATACAAGTCAGGAACATTTAATTTTTAAAGTTTTGTGTATATGGCTGGAACACCGAGGAAATCATGCCATCAGCTTTATTTTAGCATTTGTCCCATCTCAATACCTCTCAGTATCAGAGTTCTTGTATGATGAATGTGAATAAACAGCAATTTAATTGTAAATACATAGAGTGTCTCTGGATGTTAGTGAAAAATATGCAGAAAACTATATGCTTAATCTTAATGTAAGCATATTTCACAGGTTAGCTTGGAATGTCTGTACGAAATATCAGCTGCTTAGTGTCTCTATTCAATTGGGCGAGAACTCACCTTCCATGTCATATCGATGACCTTTGACCCATCTTTGCCGAATGCAGATTCAAACTTCTTTTGCCAGTCCTTTAAAGGGTGAATCAATGTTATGTTTTGAGCATTCAAAGTATGAAATATTGAAGTTAAACTCCTTGTCCTTCATATGACCATGGAGGAAGGATATGACCAAATAGTCAAGTTCTGTTTGAATTTTTAAGTACATTGAAAACAAATGTACACACCATTTGAACCACAAGTTCAATGATGAGTGTTTAAAATTTGGTTTATTTCAAATTTCATAAAAACCATATTTTTGGCAAACATTTTTTTATATCCTGATCCTCCTCTATGGTAAACATGGCCAAAGCAATATATTTATCAATGCATTATTATATTATGATTTCATATTCTGAAACTAACTAACCTATATCTTTCACAACATATCACAAAATGCTGGCATATATACAGTAGAGTAATCACTAATGTCCTTGTTAATTCACAGTGACATGGTCAATTTCAGAATCACCAAAAATGTTGTCCAAAAATCATCCAAATTGTCTTTAGAATGACCTCTACTGGCACTGACCACATGGCTGCTTGATTATGATGATTTATGGGGCAATATTAAGCTTACATCCTACTTCATGCAAAGAACACGTCAATAATGGCACATACATGTACACTGTAACTCAAGAGCGCACTCAAGGGGTCGTGACTGTTTACTAAAAAAATTCACGATCAGTAAATGTTTTGACTTTTGACTACTGTACAAGTTATTTTAATATAGCTGAGATTAGGGAATGATACATGTCCAAGTCTCCATAGTTAATTTATAGCACTTAAGCAACTTCAGTATATATGAAATTGTGTGCAATAGTATGCTGTTAAGGAAATCCAAATGTTGTCTCTGGACGTCCTAGCCCCCTAATGCATGCACTGCAACACGGCATGATCAACTGGCTGTTTGGCATACGTTTTCTGTATGCTGATGTGTAGGGTACCAGTGGTTTTTCAACGCATTTTGTGTTTTTCCTCAGATGGCTTTTTTACATGACCTAATTTGGAGCCTATTAAATGTAATCTGGCAAATACAGTGAAATGGATTAATAACATTTCAGTTAAAAGGATTGTACAACATTGGTAATGTATGTAAATGTAAATAGATATATATACAGAATCCAACCTAAAGTTTCAGCTCTAGAAAAAACAGTCAGATTTGTTTGTATGAATTTTTATTTGGAAAATTGATCACAGCCACGATCCATTTCAACTGATCACAACCACGATCCATTTCAAACTGATCACAGCCACGATCCATTTCAAACTGATCACAGCCACGATCTATTTCAAATTTGTAATATATTTTCAAGTTTTCTCAAAAATGACAGTATGTCACACAGAATCATTTCTCAAGGTAACTGGTAACATCACTAACTTCACATCAAATATGATTTTAAATTAAAACTCAATCATTTTGTAATTGGGTAATTATCAAAGGTTAATATTTATATTTGAAAGATGAATCCTACTCGAAAAACGTTGTAAAATCTTGTTTCATTTACCTGAGCAAATCGTCGTCTGTAATTCCCAAAACCAATGCTCAGAGAACTCTCACTATCTTGTGTCCCTCCACCACCAGCCATGGAGGCCCGGTAGTCTAGCAGGTTGTTGTAGATTTGCTGACAGGCTTGGCGAATCTTGGTCTTCTCTCTTCTGCTGGTGTTCAGCAAGGGTTTAATCACATCATCTGCCCAATCCTTTGAAGGCAAATATGATAATACCATCTTTTTTCTGATTATGAAATCGCCATCTTGGAAGACCTCGTTATGAATGTATCAATTCTTTAATGTTATTATTTTGATATTTAGCATGTCTGCGGTTAGACACCTAAGAGGCCAGATTTGCATGTAAAAGCAATTTATTGTTTACTCATTGATCCGGTAACTCCAAGATCCAAAAAAGGATAACTCGTCAGATAATTGTCAGATTATTATTTGGAAAACGTATTGTAACCGTGTGTAAAATTAATGACAAATTATTCCAAAAACAGTCACCCAACAGCTGTTTACTTGCACAAATTTATCCATGGATCTTTTTGAGGGCACCCAGTTTCCCTGCTGCCTAATCCGCTTGATCAAGAGCCACAAAGCGCACTACAAAACTGAGGATTATTATTCTTTCCACATTAGGTTTCCGTGCTGGTGCATGTACATGTAGTAGCATGGCATGAGGTACAAATAATCGGTAAAGGAAGCGATGGATCTAGTGGACCTTAGTATACATTTATTGCAACACACACGAGGGGAAACTGGCGGCAACCCCTGGTGCGCATGCGCTCACATTGCATGTAACACATATCACTACAGTGCATGGTGTTGTTGAGCCAACATGTCCACGGCATGTGAACAGGTTGGTTCTCCCAGGATCCATGGGACAATTCATGGGGAAATTATTGAAGAGAAAAACTTAAATATACTTTGAGTTTTCATGTTTGTTTTCAGCCTGTTCATGAGAATTTCTTCACTGATATTGTTGCTATTTATGTGTATACGCACCACACGCATGAATGACCTCTCATCAGTAACTTCAACATCCAGGACCATGGCCACTTCCATTGAAAAAAATGTGCAATGCAGGATCAAGTGGGAACAGGGTCTGTGGCAATGATTAGAGGATCAAGCATCACCAATGAGTCCCTTTGTGTGGCCTCTAGGGACACCGGGGATTTGGGGAATGAACTTGGTCTTAATATCCTCTATTGTGAATGTTCAGAGAGTAAACATTCTAGGGGACCCAGTGGACAATAGGTGATTTGAAGTTGGGGAAACATGTCCTCCTTGATTACCAAAATTTATCATACATCTTCCCTTTAAAAATGCGTTTTCATTTGTTTGTTATTCACCTTGAATACAAACTCAGGATTACTAAGTTGCTCCAGTGCCCCAATAAAATTCTTTACAAGAGGGACTGCCTCTAAGAGGACTCCAATCTTCTCCACTGCAGTGCGGTTTTTCGTTCCAATGGCAGAGTCTTCAAACTCGTAGCTTTCACTGCTTATCTTGAAGGGATAGCACAGTGCCTGGTGGTAGAATAATTACAAAAATAATTTAAAGGGAAGGTACAACATTCTGAGTGAATTTTCATTACAAAACTATCATAAAACAAACCCGTGAAAATTTAATCACAGTAGGTGGTTCTGTTTTTGTGAAAACAACAAAAAAGTGTTTTTTCCCTGTTTTTATAAGTTGGAAATTCATAATTTGAGTTATGAAAATGTATTCTACTTCTACCGTAATTTCCGGAATATAAGCCGCACCGCGTATAAGCCGCACACACAGAGGCCCGCCGGACACCACTCACTGTCCGTACATTGCCACAAAGGGGGTCATTGTGTTGTGTTCGAGTCAAAATGTATTGAAAGAGACACAATAGCATACCTGCCAACCTTGACAAGTGAAAATTCGTAATACTAATACTAATAGTAAAGTTTGGCACATTTTACGCATGTCCGAAATACATGTGCATGTACAGGAATCAACGGCACTGCTTGTGGGATCGATGTTTCTTCGACTCCACGTGTTTCTTGACATCGTTAAGGCCACCATGGCTAATGCAGAAATCCGTGCTGCATATTTTACAAAATGCGTGAAGTTCCCCAAGTTTGGAGGCAGCAATAACTGGGTAGCTTTCTGAGTATTTATCTAGAAATTTCTGCACCGCAGTTTCTGCGACATTTTTATTTTGCTGTTCCGTTCCCGTATCACTATTTACGGCATTCGGGAATGTCGAACGTAGTCCCGCTGGTTGCCTGCTTTCTGCACAACGTACATGTAATCACTACAACGGCAACCAACGAAACGATGACTCATCGCCTGCCACGCGTAACAAATTTTCCTATTGGCTCCTTCCATAGACTACGATATAACGAATTTTCCCATTGGCTCTCTGGTACACGCATGGCATAGACTACGATCTACGTCGTGGATTCTGATGTCGCTGGCGCTAAACGTTGCAACAGTTTTTTCAGAAGTTTTGAATAAATCTGTGTGTATCAAGGTCCGCTCACTAAAACTGACAATGACCAGACTATTTTCGCTACGAACAATAAAGGTTTTTAGGTTTCTGTTTCTGTCTGTTTACCAATGATTTTTGCTTAATTGTGCATTGTGTTTTGTTCTTCAAGATTCATACCTCGGCTGTCATCAACAGTTAAGAAAGCCAAAGAAAACTACAAGGAAAAAATGGAAAACTGCTTTAAGACAAATAATCCACGAGAGGCCTGGCAGGGTCTACAAACCATAACAGGTTTTTCTAAAAAGAAAAAACATGACTCATTTGCAAATTTAGAAAACCCCTTGTCTACAGCAAATGAACTAAATGCATTCTACAGTCGCTTTGACACTCAAAGTTTCAGCGATCAGATCTCATTACAATGCTCGGCTCTCTCCACTGATACAGAAAGCCAGCGTATTGTCATCAAAGTCAGTGAAGTCGAAAAAACTGTTTAACAACTTAAATCCCCGCAAAGCAGCTGGCCCTGATAGAATCTCTGGAAAGGTACTTAAAGTTTGTGCCAAACAACTGGCAATTCCCTACTCAGTTCTTTTCCAGCAGTCAACAGACTCACATTTAATTCCATTTTGCTGGAAATCTGCCACCGTCGTTCCAGTGCCTAAGCGAGCTCGACCGTCCGAGTTAAACGATTATCGACCAATCGCATTAACTTCACTGACAATGAAATGTTTGGAGAGAATCATCATGAGAATTCTTTTACAGCCGCTACTCAATCGTATTGATAAATTCCAATTTGCCTACCAACCAAACAAATCTGTAGATGATGCAGTTCTTTGTCTGGTGAATGCTATACAGCAACATGTCGATAAGGCTGGTTGTTATGCACGGGCCACTTTCATTGATTTCTCATCTGCAATCAACACAATCCAACCTTACCGACTACTGGAGAAGCTACAAAACCTGAATGTTAATCCATCTCTCATTCTATGGATAAGCGATTTTTTAAAGGATCGGACTCAGCGTGTATTAGTGAAAAATACTTTATCTGGACAAATAACAATAAATACTGGTGCCCCTCAAGGGTGTGTTCTTTCACCATTGCTTTTTATTTTGTACACAAATGATTACATCAATCACTCTAACAATGTCAGTATTTTTAAATATGCAGATGACACTGTGATTGTTGGCTTTCTCAAAGATAGTGAATTGGATTATAGAAGTACCATTCATAACTTTGTTACATGGTGTAGCAACAATTTTCTGAAGTTGAATACTGAAAAGACAAAAGAGATGATCTTTGTATCAGGAAGTTCAAACCTCATTTACATTGTATTACAATCAACAATGATGATATTGATATTTTTCATTCCTATAAGTACTTAGGAACAACCATTGATAATACCTTATCATGGTCTGATCATTGTAAATCGCTCGTCGCCAAAGGACAACAGCGTCTATACTTTCTTAGGCAATTGAAATCATTCAAGGTCGATAAAACTATTATGAAGCTTTTTTATACTTCAGTCATTAAGAGTGTCATCCTGTACAGCTGCTGTGTCTGGTTTAGTAGTGCAAAAAAGGGGGATTTAGTCAAAATTCAGAGAGTTGCTAAGCGGGCGGGTAAGATGTTTGGTAAAGAACAGGACATAAGCGCAATATGTCACGAACGAATTTTAATTAAGGCCAAGTCAATTTTAATCAATAATACACATCCATTGCATGATTTTTATGAGGAAATGAGGTCTGGTAGGAGGCTGAGAAGTCTGAAGTGCAGAACTAGTAGATATTTAAACTCTTTTTTACCACACTCTATTCGTATTTTTAATGATAGTCAGTAACTTGTACAGGGAACAGAGGATACAGGCCGAGGGGGAGGAGGGGCTGCATGAAATAACATGAAATAGTGGTTTCCTGGATACAATGTAGTACATGTATTTGTATTTTTCAATGTGTTTGGTCCAATGACGTCTTCTGTTTTGGGTCTGGTGAGTGGGTAGAGGTTTTTAGGGGTAGAGGTTTGCCGGGCCAACCTACCCGTAATTCTCTTGTTTTTATTGAATCTTATTTTGTATGCCCTCTTGTGTATATATGGTTTTTAGTTATTTTTCTTTTTTTATTAGGTGTAATAATTTGTTTTTGTAAATAAATTTAAATATTTTTAATCTTATATATGAGCAGGTTCGACAATACAAATTTCCATTTTAAGGACAATAAAAGATGAATTGAATTGAATTAATTGTGCATTGTGTTTTGTTCTTCAAGATTCATACCTCGGCGTATAAGCCGCACCGCGTATAAGCCGCAGGCAACTTTTACCGTGTCAAAATCAACGTATAAGCCGCGGCTTATATTCCGGAAATTACGGTATTATGCAGCAAGGCATTTTTAATGGCTAACAGTGGCTAAGGAAGAACTATTTGTTGTTTGAACAAATAAAATACTCTCTGACAAACCTGTGGGTATGCATTGGCAATATCTGTCAAGATGCCATGGACAGCTGGCCCCTCAGGCTTATCAAGAAGTGCAACCATCTGACTGATCCAACTAATGAACATCCAGCATGGAACATCAGACACCTGTCAAGAGATTAACACCAACCATTATTTTTATTATTATTATAAACTTCTAGTAATCAAACAGATGATTTGTATTTGTAGCTCATGAAGAAACCTGTAAAGAGAAAGTGATGAAGAAATGTTCAGTTTTAGAGGTAGGGGATGGTTTGGAATCTAACCCAGCTTCACAGAGGTGAAATGTAATGAAAGTAAACGAGTGAGTGGTATAAATAAATGCATATGGGCAATTCTCCGGTAACGGAATGACGTCCATTCATGACCCAGCCAACATTTGCCCATCACCTAGAAAATATGTTTTATACCAGACAATTAATCTGTGTATGAAATGGGAACCAAGATCTAACAGATTCATTGGACACAAATGAAAAAAAAAATTCACCTGCTGGGTTACTTTAGGGAGGTCAAAATTTCGGTAAATGAATTACTGCGAAGGGCAAGCAGTTTTCAGGTCTTGCATAGATTAATAAATCGCTGTGAAGTTCAGTAATTTCCAAAAGCGGTGTTATTTGTAGTATATAGACTTTAGTAGGGTTAATAACTACAATGCAAAATAAAATTTGAAATATTATTCCTTCATTGAAAAAAAATGACCTTCAATCACGGTAACGGAATTACGTCAGGACGGTAACGGAATTACGTATTGTATTTGTACAGGTCTAAAAATAGCGCAAAATGCAAGGCAAAAACAGTAATAAAAAACAGTATTTTACTTGAATTTCTACATTTAGGCATATCCATTTGTGTTTTTTTATGATATGCAATAATGTTTTCACAAGTACATATCCTGAACATACATAATCCAATTAAAATCATGCCAACAATTTCCAACCAAATTAATGAGCGTTTACTACAAGTACTGCCCATAACCACTGTACAAATACATGTACAATAGCATACTTTTGCATTCAAACTAAACATTGTGTCATATTTTTTAGGAAAGTGTTTTTTAAAAATTTTTATTGAAAAATTTATTTATTAATTAATATTAAATAAAAGTTTGTCACAGAAGATGTCAAAAGTAAAAGTAAAAGTCATTGTAACAGTAATAAAAACTTGAATATAAGTGCAGTGCAAATCCGTAACCATGGTTACCGTAATTCCGTTACCGTATATTAAAGTACTAAGCAAATGTCAGAAAGTGAATTTTTTTATATAAAACTTGTAGGGAGGTATATTTAGAAAAAACAATGTTGGGATTTTTATTTTTTATTTTCTTTGCCCCAAAAATTACTTTTGTGCATTATTTTGGTAACGGAATTACATGTGATTTTCTCATGTTTTATTTTAAAATTGTTTACATACAAAAGTAATCTTTGGTACAAAGGCTATCTGGACACAAAAACAATTATGTTCCCACAAGGCCTCCACTAATCACAATGTCCAAGAGAATTAAATTTGAACTTTTAACGAAAATTCCACATTTTCAGACTGCACAAAAATCCATATTTCTCCCAGAAAACACTGGTTTTTCGAATTTTAACCACTTGGATTGGATTCTCTATGAAATTCTGGTCTAGAATCAATATGAAATATTCCTCTATTGCTAATGTAAAATTTTGACAATTTTTCTCTCTCCCACGGAGAATTGCCCATTTCTTTTAAATTGCTTTTTAATTCTATATATAGATTGACTTTCACATTCCCATCTCCATGCGTGCAGCCAATACAAAGATAAACCATTACCATGATTATTGCGCATGATATTATATTGTTTCCTGCCTTAGAACACGTCATCAACAGACCCCCTCTGCATTGACAGACATGAGAACACACAGCAAATGTTTTTTTTAACCCTTTGCACACTACCAATCCATACACACACTATTTCCTGCCCGCTGGATTGTTTTTGCACAATCTTAAAAAATATGCATGCTTGAACTCAAACGCGTTTTTCAGTGTGAAGGAGTTGTTTTATTGCAAATTGCAAAATAAGACAATTGTAGAGTACAATATTTCCAACCAGGTAGTGCAAACAGATTTGAATTTGGATGCATAATTTAGAAAATACACATTTTCAAATTTCATGGGGTTTTTTTCGCCAAAAAGTGGTTATGTGTGTACATACGTTTGTATACAATTACACAGTACACTGTATGTAAATGTACACACTCACACACACACACACAAATTTCTTCTGAAATTGTTGCATGCACTTTTCAAACAATAAAGATGTACTTTCTATTCATTTTTACTATACACTTTTAATTTATTATGTTGGGTTGTCTGTAGACCACATGTAGTTCAAATAGATATGGAGACTTAGTACACAATTTTCGGGTGGTCATTTGTTAGCGTGTGCACTAGCGGAAACATAAATAATTATATTTTGTTTAGTTTTACATGTTGAACACAGTGATGCTTTCTCAAACAATATACAAGTACATTGCATTTGGAATAAAAGAAAGATGAAATATATAACTGTTCAATGTTCGATTGTTCTCACAGTTTATTTGTGGTAGCCTGGTACGCAGTTTGTCTTGTACTCAACGAGTGTGTGATATCTGCGGAAACACGGGGCGGGGCACATGGGTATATCACACTGTTCACAAACAAACTCAGTTTGATGACGCTTCACGGGACATGATGGATTTGATTCCCGGTGCCTGAATTGTCCATTCAGTTGTCCAGTACATTTCATAACTGGGTCGTCTGTCTACTCCCATGAGTAGCAAAATAGCTACAGTATGCTTTCATTTCCGCCACATCAACATCCTTCCATTTCCGCATCCTAGAATGAGAGCTCAGCCCATCCATTCCCCCTTTATTTGCTATAGTTGTAGCAGCATACCTGTTCGTTTCGGTGACCAGCAAATCCAAAACTTCACCATCAAAATAGTGGGAAAATATCCCATATTCAGTTGGTTCAGTATCATCATCACCGTCAAAAATCATTTGTCCATGGGGCTGGTTGAACTCCATCAGCCAATGATGATCGTAGGACCTTGGTAAAGCCTGGCGAAAAGCATCCCCACCTCCTTGGACGGCTCTCATCCTTTCCCCTCCTGGCGGCGGAGGAACGATGTCGTCGTCAGACATGTCATGCACATCGGCATCGGCCACGTTGTCAATTGACATAAGTGAAACGTTATCATCACTATCGTCTCCCAAAATGTCCTCAAACTCTGATTCTCCGGAGTCCGAATCAGCGAAAATCTCCCTAAACGCTGCAGCGGCGTCCATGGTTACAGCCCTTTGTTTTACGCTGATTATTGACACGGTAAAACTATGAAAATACAAGAATTTTTCCAGAAAATTGATCGTTGTTTCGTTTGTAAAATGGCTTCCATGTGTCGAAGTGTGCAAAAAGTACCCGGATGGAGGTCAGGGGTCAAAACAAGCCTGTATTGTATGGATAATAGATAGACACTCGTATCGGGCGCAAATTTGCGCCCATAGCAGTGAGGGAATAAACATTGCGGGCGCAAATTTGCGCCCATAGCATGCAAAGGGTTAAGCATGCAGCATGGATTACCTTTTTTGAAACTGTTGTTCAAGTTTAACCAATGTGTGCTCAGTACATAAGATTTCATTGTCAGCCATAGACACGTTACCTGTTATCAAACAGCCCTATTTTGTCAATTGCGTGTCACTTACTTGGTGCACTCCTTTACTTTTTACCCACCTTGTATACGTCACAGGCAATATGAAGCAAGTTATGCTGGATGTTTATTATATGTCAATTTATAAAAAATTAGAGTGAATTAATAAATGAGCCATCCCATGGAAAGCAAAATGAGGCTGGCACCTTTTGAACTTTTAAATTTAGTACTACAAGAACCAAACAAATATGGACACATTGTTTTAACTCACATACCTCTGTGATCATCAGTTGCATGGTGTCTGGGCAGGTTTCAACAAGCTGCAGTAACCTAGGATACCGTTGCATTGCCTCATCAGAGCCATAATGCATGGCTTTAAGGGTGTATCGTACCACCATCTGTGAGTAGGTGTCTGTCGGTGGTAGGCTGGCATTTGACACTTCCTCTAGTATATTTTGGAGGTTAAAAATTTTGGTTTAAAAATAAAGGGAAAAAAGGCTACAGATAGATAAACATCTGCAGTGCCAGTTGTTTAACCACTTCTTCAATATCCGCTTGTGTATACCCTTTTACCGATAGAGCCATTTTTAAATTTTTACATGTAAAGACTGTGATGTCATTTTTCACATGTCATATATGTACATGTACATTACTGAAAAGTAATTTAGAAAGCTTTCTCAAGATACCAAGTTTAAGGATTTTTGTGTACGAGGTGACATGAACATTTGGAAGCGTTAGTCAGCAATACCACTCATCTTAAGCAAGCATATATATATATATATGGTGTGTGTCGTAGGCTATGAATTACAGTTTAAGGGTTTTGTGTCCGGGTGACAGGACAATTTGGAAGCAAAGTGTTAGTCAGCAATACCACTCATCTTAAGCAAGCATATATATATATATATATGGTGTGTGTCGTAGGCTATGAATTACAGTTTAAGGGTTTTGTGTCCGGGTGACAGGACAATTTGGAAGCAAAGTGTTAGTCAGCAATACCACTCATCTTAACCAAGCATATATATATATATATATATGGTGTGTGTCGTAGGCTATGAATTACAGTTTAATGGTTTTGTGTCCGGGTGACAGGACAATTTGGAAGCAAAGTGTTAGTCAGCAATACCTTTGGGTGTCATTTGAATGCCCTATTTTGTAAATGAACACAGTTTTATTTGAAATACACATGTATGTAATTCTCCCAAATCTGTAGGGATTTTCTATTCTATTAAGAAAATACTCACCTTCGTTACCTACAAATGCATTTCCAATGCGCATGCGCACACAAACCCGCTGGAAAAAACAAAGCCTATTATGTAGCTCCATACCCTGCATGGCCCTGAGAAGGAGGAAACCCGTAACTCGCCCCTTTTTTCTCTTAGAACACAAAATAGAAAGGGAGGGATGGTAACGAAGGTGAGTATTTTCTTAATAGAAAAGAAAATCCCTGCAGATTTGGGAGATTCTATTACAGAATATAATCACCTTCGTTACCTACAAATGCAGAGTAGCACCGAAAACAAGCAGGGTGGGGAGGTTATGCAGAGTGGAGCTAGTAAGTGAATGTCTTAACTAGGCCTATCTGAAAGTATGAGCAGAAAGACATACCCATGAGAAGCCCTATAAAGACTCCTATAAGGATGGTCTGTGGACTTTCTGGATGATGCTCGTGCTGCCCCCTGTAGGACCTGTCTGCCCACTGATCCTTCTGTTTGCAGGATTTCCCGTAGATAGCACGAGGTGAAAGTTGAAGGGTTCTTCCAACATGCCGCTTTCATGATCTCTGTAATGGGGACTTCTTGGAAGTGAGCCCAGGAGGTAGTCAAGCTGCGTGTCTGGTGAGCTTGGAATTACCTAAAGGAGGAGAGAGAGTTCCATATCGTTGGTGTTGAGCCCAAGACGGTACCATCATCTCCTGTGGCTTATCTTAGAGAGCCTGGGACGATACCATCATCCCCTGTGGCTTTTCTGGGAGAGCCTGAGACGGTACAATCATCTCCTTTGGCTTATCTTGGAGAGCCTGGGACGATACAATCATCTCCTTCGGCTTATCTTGGAGAGCCTGGGACAGTACCATCATCCCCTGTGGCTTATCTGGGAGAGCCTGAGATGGTACAATCATCTCCTTTGGCTTATCTTGGTGCTGATTACAGGGTCCACTCTCATGTGATGTTGTTGAGGTTTTAGGTTGTGGTTGATGGTTAGGAGCCGAGGTCAAGATTGCTTCAACTATCCACCTGGCAATAGTGGTCACAGAGGCTGGGTGATGCGGGCGAACTGTTGTGATGAAAAGATGTTTAGCATCCCGCGGAGTGCTTTGGTTCGAGCTAAGTAGAACTTTAAGGACCTGACAGGGCACCAGAGTTTGTCCTGGCAGCTGATTGTTGAGGTGAGATGCAAAGAGATCTATGTGGGGGGTGTCCAGGATATTGAAGACTTGTTGTAATGTTGGGCGATGGAGAGTCCATTCTGTGGGGACTGATCGTCCCCGTGAAAGGGCGTCTGCGATGACGTTCTGGTTCTCCGCTAGATGGATGGCTTGTAGGGAGATATGTACATGTAGAGGAATGCACCAACTGAGGAGCTTCCAAGTTAGAAGAGGGAGGGGGAATGAATGCCTCCCTGACGATTCAAGTAGGACACCACTGTAGAATTGTCTGTCCTGACCAGAACTGAACGACCCTCTATCAGATACGGTGCTGATTGGAGGGCTTTGAAGACAGCTAGTAGTTCTAAGTGATTGATGTGAAGAAGATGGGGACCATGTTCCTGCTAACGTCTGATTGTCCAGATGAGCTCCCCAACCCATCTCGGAGGTATCTGATGTAAGAGTCACTGGGACTTGTTTGGTAACTGGGTCCAAACGTGGGCGGTAATGATGGAGAAGATGGAGTTGATGTGGACGCATACGCATCCTGCACCAAGGAACGATGTCCACCAGGCTGGCCAAGAGACCCAACAGACGAAGCCAACCTCGGGCTGGGAGAGATGTAGACGAGAGGAAGAGATGAACACATTCCTCCAGTATTATACATCTTTCGAGGGTAGGTGAGGCTCTGCCCGTAATGGTGTTGAGAGAGGCTCTGAGGAAGGTAGGTGTTTGGGTAGGTATCAGGGAGAACTTCGCAGTGTTGATAATAAAACCTAGGTGTAAGGTAAGCTGGATAGTCTTTGTGAGAGCTTCCAAGGTGGATTGGCGAGTAGGCCAACTATCAACCAGTCGTCCAGGTAGATGTACATATGGACCTGTTGGCATCGTAAGGCTGCTGCGAACACCTTGGTTACTCTGGTGAAGACTCGAGGAGCTGTGGACAGGCCGAATGGGAGGCACCGAAATTGGAACGTAGTGCGTAGATAAATGAATTGTAGAAATTTCTGGTGATCTCTGTGAACTGGAATATGGAGGTAAGCATCTTTCAGGTCCAAGGAGGTGGCCCACCAACCCTGGTTGAGTGTCTGGAGAACGACTGCTAAGGTTTCAATGCGAAAATGTTTTGGCTGAAGAAAGGCATTGAGTGGGCGAAGATTGATGATTGGGCGCCAGTCGCCAATTTTCTTTGGAGCAAGGAAGAAGAATGAAGAGAAACCTTGGCCTGACGAGCAAGGAAGGGGAAAAATGGCTTCCCTGTGTAGTAGAGCAAAAATTTCTTCCTCAAGGGACCTCCGATGAGAGAGATCGGGAGGGACCGGTGTGGGTTGTTGTAGGTGTTGACTCAGAGATGGAGGAGAACCGGTGAACTCCAACCGGTACCCAGAAGAAACTGTCTGCAGAACCCAGAGATCTGTAGTAATCAGAGACCATTTGTGAGAAAACCCCTGAAGACGAGCCCCCACAGGCCCCAATGTCGGTGGGATGAGAATATTCATGTCCGGGTAGTCATAAGCCCCTGCTTCCTCGCGAACCCTGGGACTTGAAGGAACGCGTGGATCTGGGGGGCGGAGCTCTACCTGATGGAGGAGGGCCTTGTCGGGGGTAGTTAGAACTACGAGGGGCCCAAGTATAGGTAGTCTTTAGTAGGCATGACTGGTTTGGTTGAAAAGAGACTCGAATCTGTTTGTAGCTGATGTACCCTCTTCTGGACGAGCTAGTCTTACGTGTAGAAAAACCAGAGCGATGTCGTAAGTCGATCCTGTCTTCAGTTTTGAGTCGTTACGCTTCCTTTAGCATAGAATCTTCAAACTGATTGTTGAAAGATCATTTCCGGTAAGAGGGAGATCTTCAAAGGGTTCTCTAGCACTTTTAGAGGGCCAGAAGTGGTTATTGAGAACCAGAGACTGACGCAGTGATGAGGTAAAGGCGGTGGCTGAAGAAAATTCTCGAAGACATGAGCTAAGGCAGTCGTCCAAGAATTTAAACATGACCGGGAGAACTTCGGGGTCGATGGAGGAATGATCTTCCGCAGAACGAGCTAGTACGTCAGAGAGCAAAAGTGAAAAACTGGAAATTTTTCCACCATGATGTAAGTGACGGTCTATGTTTTCCAAAAACTTGTTAAGTTCGAGAGAGCTTTTGTCAAAAAAAAAAAAATCTCTTTTTGAAGATTTGGCCAATGTGTTCTGCCCGGAGTTTGTCCTTGACTCCTGAAGACATGGAAGGGACAGTGAAGTATTTATTAATGTCATCCTCTTTGATCTTGAAAAAATGCGATTCTCGAGGGAAATAGCAGATTTCTTTTTCTTCTGGCCTTTATTGAAAGCTTCGTCCATTATTTCTGCACAGAGGTTGTCAATTGGGAATTTAATCATCTGTGAGGAAGAATCATGTGAAGACTCTCTGCGGAAAGACGGACGGGTAACTTCTTTAGGTGATGGAGGGGGAAACTGTAAAATTTTTCCCACTTCAGGGATGACTAGTTAATACCTCGCTGGGTTATGGAGGTGTGGAAGGAATCCTCATAGTCCTGTTCTGAAGGGCTGGAGTCCAGAGAAAAGGAGCCAGGACGAGCGTATCATCTGGGCGGAGACCCAGATCGTTGTCGAAAACGACAGCTGCAACGGGAGCGTTGCCTACTTCGGGAGCGTGAACGTGAGTGTTGTACACGTCGTGAGGAATTATGAAAATTCCCTGTCGTAGTAATGTCGTATGAGTCCCTATTTCGAGGAGAACGTGAACTCCGACGGGAATGGGAAGTGTGTTTTCTGGCATCTACCGATCGGTGATGGGAGTAAAGATCATGCTCTCTCGATGGACACGGAAAGGGCAAAGGGTCATAACGTAGACACTCAGCAAAATTGCAAGGATCGTGAGGCCAGAAGGACCAAGACGGATGGTAGGAAACAGGACGAATATAAGGAATTTGTGATTCGTTCTGACGTAAGCCAGGACTCACCGAAGTGGTGGGAATTCCTCCTTGGTTGCAGGTGAAGATCTGACCGTAGCTCAAAGACCTGCGATGTGTCGGTGCTGAGGTAGATATCGAAGAAGAACCAATAGGAAAAAGGGGGAGGGACTGGTACAAATTCCCTCTGATTTACTGGTGACAGCTATCATAGTTGAAGGAAGTGAAAACGGAGTATGTCCGGTATGCTGACTCTGGTTGTCTTGCCATGCCGTGAAAATATTCCATTGATCGGCGGTCCAGCGGGAACAAACGTTGCAAGGTTTTTCCCGGGAACAGAGGCGACAACAAAAGCAAGTAAAATGTTTATCGAAGTCCAAAGGGTCTGGAGATCCTCCACAATATCTGTATTTGGTCCGTCTAAAAGATTTCCTTTTAGGTGGTTTTGGGTCGGACATTATTCCTATTTTCTCTGAAAATGTGGAGACTGTCGGAAAAAGAGGCTCAATGATTTATTTTGCATAACGCGGTGACATTCGATCCAACGTAGTGAAGAGCTCCAAAACTGTATGTGTGTGCTATACCGCGCGCTGGAAAAAAGGGGCGAGTTACGGGTTTCCTCCTTCTCATCAGGGCCATGCAGGGTATGGAGCTACATAATAGACTTTGTTTTTCCCAGTGGGTTTGTGTGCGCATGCGCATTGGAAATACATTCGGAGGTAACGAAGGTGAGTATTTTCTGTAATAAAATTATATGTATACTACTGGAATAAAGTAACTGTGCATCATTTGAAGTTATGCTATTTTTTAATGAAAAAAGATAATACAATGATTTGTGGTGTTCTGTTAAATCACTGTTTAACTGTTAACAGGATAATCTCGAAATCTGTATGCTTGGACACTAGGCTTCGTGACACGTCCTTGAAGAGAGTGGTGTCAAAAGTCAGTTCACAAATTCAGTATCGTGTGTGTCCACCATTGGCGTTGATGCAGGCTTGACACCGACGACGCATAGACGACACTAAGCGATTGAAGAAAGCTTGGGGAATGTTGTTCCATGTCTGAACCAACGCTCCCAATTCAGCTAACGTCAATGGCTGATTCTGGGCTTGACGTAAACGTCGCTCCATTTCATCCCAAGCGTGCTCGATAGGGGACAGGTCCGGAGAAACAGCTGGCCAGGGGAGTACCGGAATGTTCTGCTGTCTCAGGAAATCTGTCACAACACGAGCGACATGTGGACGGGCATTATCTTGCTGAAGCGTGATGTTACGTCCTTGTCTTTGAATGAACGCTTGCACATGAGGCCCAATGATCTCGTCCCTGTATCTCAGACCTGCATCAACGCCAATGGTGGACACACACGATACTGAGTTTGTGAACTGACTTTTGACACCACATCTCTTCAAGGACGTGTCACGAAGCCTAGTGTCCAAGTATACAGATTTCGAGATTATCCTGTTAACAGTTAAACAGTGATTTAACAGAACACCACAAATCATTGTATTATCTTTTTTCATTAAAAAATAGCATAACTTCAAATGATGCACAGTTACTTTATTCCAGTAGTATATATATTTGGATTCAAAGAATAACACATTTGGATGCCCTATTTCCAATTCTTGGCTTATTATACTCTGTCACTGATCTAAGCAAACAAGCAAACAAGCAAACATATACATGGTGTGGTGTGTATTGTACACCATGAATTTACACCCGCAACTCAAAATGGTATTATCAATTCTACCAGAAATTATACAATATAAGACTCATTGGAAGAAGAGTTTTCTCACCAGAGTCTTGCAGACGTAACATCTTATCACAGAAGCTGACCAGTGCCATGTAGGCTTGAGTGACACTCTTCCCTGTGCTATCTTTATTGGCCAGACTAATGGATTGTTCCAATTCATTGTGTGCCTTAGCGTACAAGCTGCTACATATCTGTACAAGAAAATCAGACAAAACTTTATAATCAACTGATCAAAAAAGATTTGATCATCCTCAACCAACCAGATTTTTGAAAAATATATATATATATATTTTTAAATTTCTCCAATAATTAATCAAATAACTCATTAACTAATAAAAAGATGTTAACTGCACACAGTTCCTATCACATCCCCTCCCAAATTTACAACAGATTAAAGCAATTATTCCACATGCACTGGACAAATGAGACTGAATGTTTTTTTGTGTTTCCTCCTGAATTTCCTAAATGTAATTTGTTGATGTTGAAGGGGGCAACATCATCAAATGTTTTTTTTTTTTAAACATGGCCTTATATGGATATACTGAGAACATTCCTTGTGAATTGATGTTACTATCGGTACATATAAATTGTTTGATAAGTGTGTGCACTATGTGCAGACTGTGCTATAAAATTGGCCCCTTATGACAAGCTGCTGCTGCTTGCATGGAGGATGCTCTCAATGGTTTGTGCACTGAGCGATATTAGACTCACCTGCTCCAGTTGAATATTGCATTGACCTGCAAGTGCAAGTAACTTCTCCAGCTTGCCCGCAGCCCTTAGACTATTCACAACCTCCGTTCCTAAATAGAAAATCATAAATTGTTTTGCTCTTCCAATATACACAACTGAAATCAAAATTAATATTGGCAGGGTCGGCCATATTTTCACGGGGGTACATTGTATATCATCACGATCAGAGCAGGCTTGCAGCTTGACATTGAATCAATGAACTCAGATGAACCCTTTGACTGAAACTAATACTCCACAAGCACACATTGGCCTAGATAACAGGGCTCACCAGATCCCGTTACCGCAACTGCTGCATAAGTCAGTCGCGGTATAATGTTGGAAACTGATTTTATGTGTTTCATAAATAATATACTGAAATATACCGATCTGACGTGTTGTTTTTGGCTCCATTTATTTTCAGTTTTGCGATAGCATGCATGCAGAACATAAAGAGCGACCTACATGTAGCCTCATTTTTTTTCAGGTAATTGCAATCCTTGATGGATACAATTGACAGGTTCATGAAAATATTTAGGATAATGATTTCAGATACAGGATTTCATAGCGTAGCCCTGTGAAACAAAGTTAGTTGTCCCAGACAAACACACCCCACAATAGGAAGGACTTATTTCAAATGTTAACACATTTCAATTGTTTGACAATTTCTTTTTGTGGTGTTTGACAGGAGAATAGTTATACTGTACAGATGAGACTTTTACCTCCTTCCAGTACAGCAGTAGCTACCTGGTCATATGACTTGCTGGTCAGTATATGGTGTTGTCTAGTGAGAGTGTGGTCTCCAATTAAGGCTGGGGTATTTGACAACTTTGCTGCAACAGAAAAATTGTTATACATCAATCAGTTGATTGGTTTTATCTTCTCGATAACATCTTCTAGATAATATACTGACGTGTGTAAGTACCACATATGTATAAACAAAAAATACCTTCCCACCAACCCCCTCCATCATACACATGTATACCATGTGTATTAAATACCCCCCACCTACCCCCCTACATCATACACATGAGTGTACAACCTGTGTATTAAATACCACTGTTGTTGACTTGAGTCGGTGACTCGGACTCAAGTCCGACTCGAGTCGCCAATTTTTGTGACTTGCGACTTGACTTGACTTGGACAAAAATGACTTGGGACTTGACTTGGACAAAAATGACTTGTGACTTGACTTGACTTGAGTTGAGTAAATTTAACTTGACGACATTGCAAGTCATCATGTATTTTATGTTGTTTTATTACATGTATTTTTCTGGTCAATCCGGCCACGGCAGCCGAATACTTTTGTGACGGAAAAAATTAAAAAGCCGGCGCGAATCTACGTTATACATAATATAATATAGTGTATACTGTATGTATATGTACATGCCTTGTACTGTAAAATGTATGCTACATGTCTAGTCTTCAACACAATCCGTCGTAGTGGAAGCTGTGGGCTATTACTGGTAAATGCATTGCATTAACATTCAAAATAATTTATACAAACGGCTGGAATGAGGTTATAGCAGAGATGCCAACATTGAATTCCCAAAAAGAGTAGCATCTAAAAAATGCATGTCCGGATTTTGGGCAATGTCAGCGCCGCACTCGGTGTGAACCCCGCTGGCGGTAGTGGGACCGGGGGCAGAGTAAATTGGAGGAAAATACTCAATGAAAAAATTATGAAATTATAACAATGCTAGACGTATCTTATCTTAAAAAGCTCACAATAATGATCTTCCGAATTAATAATCCATGCATCAATCACGTTAGAAATTTTGATTATTAATACTAACTGTTCTCTTTCTTGGGGTCTCAAGGCAAATAACAAATTGATAGCCTTAGCTAGGCCCAGCCCTAGCTCACCTGGGCCCAATTTCATGGCGCTGCTTACCACAGAATTCTGCGCCACGGCGCCATAAAAGCGTGATTCTATGCGCCGCAAGCGCAGAATTCGCAGTAAGCAGTGCCTGCATGCTCTGACACTGAAGTCGCACTTGCAAAGAAGCTTCGAGAAATTAAAAGGTAATGCACGTGCGCGAGCACAATTATGCGCGCATGTACACGTGTACACACAAGCTACCTCACAGACAACCTCATTCCCCACGGGTATGCTCATTATTCCACATTATGTAATAGAGATCAATGGGTACGATCAATGTACAGGGTACATGTGGTAGGTAGGCAGTCGAATCCAGCGCGCTCGCGCTTGTGTGTGATACGTGTGAATTCGCCGCTAATCCCGCTATCGTCGCTTTTTACCACCACTGCGGTTTACATTTAAAAGGTTGTTTTGTTTTTTCATTTTTAAAATTATTTTTCATCATTTTTATTTCCACTTAATAGTTCATTCATTGTTTGTTTGTATTGTAACTATATACAATTATACTGGGGCGGCTTGTTTAGCGTATTTCAATGAAGTATTATCGTAGAGTCGTATTCACGGCTCAAAATCGTATTTGCTACGCCCAAATCGTGTATGTTGGCATCTCTGTTATAGTGACATTGTTAATTGTATTAAGAATTTGTAAAGTGTTGAACAAATTATCGCACATTTTCCATAAACCAAAACCGAATAACTATTTTGACTCAAATTGTGTTTATTATGTTAAGTAATCATTAAAGGGTTCATGTGTTTTTTAATGTTTTATTCTGTAAAAAGGGAATTTTATAATATTTAATTATAATTTATTAAAATGTTTAAATTCTCCTTATATCACCTATGCAAGCGTTGCCAGAGTTGTCAACATAGAATCAGCAAGGCTTTCATGCACAATGTTGTAATACACTGGAGTCCGTGATTTTAACAAAATAATGTATTGTTTGTGACAATTAACAGTGACCAAATAACTAAGAAGCAGCAATTACTAGTTTTTGGGCCATTTACAAAATGTATCTTCTTCCAAATTACCAAATTCCAAGGCCCATATAAGACCGTAAGTTTACCCTCCGTCTTGGGGAGAAAAATGAATTTGTCCCGGGTGTAACACTAACAGCTTCAACCGTCTGCAAATTTCCGTATAAATATTGAAATGAACCCCTCAAAATACGTTAACTTACACTAGATCGATAATTTTCAAATTAAAAAAATAAATAAAACCTCAATTGCTTCTTTCTATACTTTCCACACAACCCCCATCATTTCTGGAGAGAATTAATGAAAAACTACCTGAGTGGTTCCCTGTTTTGTAAATGGCATTTTTGAGTTGTGATGCAGACACCAACAAAAACAATGACGCACTACACAATTTGTGCAGCGTTAACGCTATACTGTGGAGTGTCGTGGCCGAGCGGTCTAGCTTACCGGACTCAAGTTCTGGTGTTAGCAGCAGAATGTGGGTTCGAATCCCAGCCGTGACACTTGTGTCCTTGAGCAAGACACTTAACCATAATTGCTTCTCTCCACCCAGGGGTTAAATGGGTACCTGTGAGGGCAGAGTTGGTTGTATAGCCCTATAAGCGCTGTAATGGCAGCAATTGAGCTGTATACTCCCCAGGGAGCTGAGATGGTTTCAGGAATGATTTATGAGCCTTATGAGCAGGGGTAATAATATAATGCGCCTTGAGCACCACTTAGTTGGTGGATACGTGCGCTATATAAGTCCACACATTATTATTATTATTATACTTACGTGGATCATCGGCAAGTTTGACATATCCGTTTGTGAGTTTCTGGTCTTCAATTGTCATTTATTTACCTCCCATCATGTTATCACTTGTTTTTCATTTATTTTATTCAATCAACAACTTATAGTAAAATACATCTAAACATCTTCAATAAAGTGTCTAAGGTTACATTGTACATTTGAGCCTATACGTTTAGCATACATTTCCCTTCACACATGTACTGCACGATACACAGTACACGTGCGTTTGTATGGTTTTGTAGAAAATACTGCCCAGCGATTACAGCGATTACAGTCAATTATGTATATCCTATAAACAACAAGTGACAAACACTGACTTTATTCTCACTGCCAAGACAGGTAACATGACAAACAGAACATTATTATAGGCAAAAAATAAAAATAAAATAAAACAAAAATTCTCCGGTTTCTGCTCTCCACGCGCGTGGCCTCAGACCCGAGTGTCGGCATTTTAATTTTGTTTTTCTGCTATGCAAAGATGTCCAATCGCAGCCACACTTTTTCACATACATGTAGAGGAATAAACATTTGCCTGATTTGTGAGTCCCCTCTTAGCCACCATGCTATGTATAATGGGAAATTTGGTCCCCGCCTATAGATACATGCCTAAAATATCTTTAACAAAACAAAACAAAACAAACAAACAAAACAAACAAAAAACAAAAGCGCGTCACCGCACCTATTTTGAAACTTTTTTTGGCCTTATGCACAGCAAAAATAATTCACTACATATTTCTGAAAATAAGGAAGGATTTCAAGATGTCCGTAAGGCCGCGCCAGAAGGTTGGCTGAAAATCCGAAAGCTGTCCAGCGAAATCGGACGCGTGGTTTGCGACGCTCAAATGCTTTACACACACACAAGTTTGAAAGTTGACTTTGATTCGGGACGATAAATGACTTGTGACTTGACTTGACTTGGGAAAATTTGACTTGAGACTTGACTTGACTTGAGAAAATTTGACTTGAGACTTGACTTGACTTGAGAAAATTTGACTTGAGACTTGACTTGACTTGAGAAAATTTGACTTGAGACTTGACTTGACTTGAGAAAATTTGACTTGAGACTTGAATTGACTTGGTTACAACACTGTTAAATATCCCCACCAACTCCCTACATCATACACATGATGTACTTTGTACAACCTGTGTATTAAATACCCCCCACCAACTCCCTACATCATACACGAGTACATCATGTGCATTTAATATCCCCTACTAACCCCCAACGCAATGTCGTGTGATGCTAACTTTGCATTTGCCAAATTTTGGCATTATTCAAAAAATAAGTCTGAGAATTCCCCTATTAACCCTAACCCCCTAGGTATTCTGGCTAGGAACCTTCCTGAATCCTCCAAAATCCATCAGTGCACTTTTGGAAACATGCCCTTATCTACAAAATGCACAGTGCATTTTCGTTGATCTTTTATATACAGCACTTATGGCCTGTACTTCTTGTCAGGTAGTAATTTTGCCCCATTTGAAGAGGTGAAAGTACCAGTTTCCAACAGTGCTGAATTTTCCCCAAATGTGCCCCTTGGAGGATTTTGCAGGATTTGGGGTGGTTTGGGTTAATATATACTATATTAATTGCCATTATTTTGCAGGAAATTTACAGTAAATTACATACAAAAATTTATTTTCAAAACAGAAGAAAATAGAACTAAAATTTATTTCAGCAGACATACCTAGTGGGTCAAAGGTCGTCAGAAGGGTCGTGACCTGTTCCTTGAGGTCAAGTGTGACTGCTTTCCGCTGGTGCATTTGCACATAGGAGTGAGTCCAGTGGGGTTTGAGGTCCTCGTGTGCTGACAGGCTTGGGTGGGTTGCTTTCAGATGTTTCTGGGCAATGCTGAAGTTTCCCTGGTAATTACATAAACACCAAGGGTAACTTTTGCTTTAATATAAATACGTGTATATTTAAGTGTGTTTATCTCAACTAACGTGAAGCTGAGGTACCGGTTCTGAAAAGAACCTTATCGCACAACTCATATCTCAACCTTCGTTAAGTGAGAAAGGTTCAAGGGAGAACCAATTTCGGGCAACTCGTTTTTTCTCTACTGTCGCTAAGTGAGAAATATGGTTCAGGGAGAACCATGGGGACTTCACGGGTTATTCTCAACGTTTCGATTAGTCTGCTCTAATCTTCATCAGAATGACGATGTTTGCCGATGCAGCTCCTTAAGTAGTATTTGCTGGGATTATGTGTAGAATGGGAAGTGTTCCGATTGGTGCCACTGTTGTGTGATGTGTTGTGATTGGCTGCCACCGTGGCATTGTTCTTGTTGTGTGTGTTTCCTGCTGTGTGTGAGTTGCCTGCTCGCTGAGGCATGTCAGTTGACTGTGGGGTGTGAGTGGTGATGGATGGTAGGATTGAATGCCAAATGTTGCTGATGAAAAAGCCGATGTCCTGGGGGACAGTGTCATGTTTATAAATCTCAATAGCCTCTCTGATACGACGGGTGTACCAGTGCTTCTCCGGGGCTATGATCTCTGCCTTCTGCCAGTCAATGACATGGTCCAAATCGGTGGAGTGTTTGATGATCGCAGATTTGTCACATTCCCCTCTGCGGCCGTGGGCCTTGTGTTCATTGAGCCTGGTCGTAAGGTCTCTGCCGGTCTCGCCAATGTACACTTTACCACAAGTGCAAGGAATTCGGTAAACCCCAGCTTGACGGCTGGGATCATGTCTGTCCTTGTGGGTGTGTAACTTCGTTTCCAACTTGTTTCGAGTCCGGTAGTAGACCTTAATGTCAGCTTCCCTCAGGATACGCTGAATTTTGTGTGAAGTGTGGCCAATGTACGGTAGGACGGCAATAGGTTTTTCGGTTGCGTCAGAGGATCGTGGAGCGTTCCTATTCAGGAGGAGCTTAAGCTTATCAGGTCTGCACCCATTGTCTGTTAACATGGTGTTAAGATGTTTCAACTCGGACGGCAAGTGCTCTTTATCACTGATAGTGTGTGCCCTTCAAAGTAATAATAATAATAATAATGTATAGATTTATATAGCGCACGTATCCACCAACTAAGTGGCGCTCAAGGCGCATTATATTATTATCCCTGCTCATAAGGCTCATAAGGCTCATAAATCATTCCTGAAACCATCTCAGCTCCCTGGGGAGTATACAGCTCAATTGCTGCCATTTCTAGCGCATATAGAGCAAACCATCTCTGCCTTCACAGGTACCCATTTAACCCCTGGGTGGAGAGAAGCAATTATGGTTAAGTGTCTTGCTCAAGGACACAGGTGTCACGGCCGGGCTCGAACCCACACTCTGCTGCTGGCAACACCAGAACTTTGAGTTCAGTGCGCTAGACCGACGACAATCCACTTTACGTGCATTATACAACACACGGGACCTACGGCTTTACGTCCCATCCGAAGGACGAAGCAATTATGGTTAAGTACCTTGCTCAAGGACACAAGTGTCACGACCGGGGCTCGAACCCACACCCTGCTGCTGGCAACACCAGAACTTGAGTTCGGTGCGCTAGACCGCTCGGCCACGTAGGGTGCGATTCACAGAGAATTTCACGGATGGTGGGTGGAATGACCGGGCATTTAGGTAGCGCTCTGTGTGCGTAGGTTTTCTGTAAACCGAATGCCCGAGTGAGCCATCAACCCGTTTGGAAATGAGTACATCAAGGAAAGGCAACGAGTTGGATGTCTCAGTTTCCATGGTGAATTGAATGCTTGGATGTTGTTGGTTGAGGTGACCGAAGAAGTCACTTAGTTTATCGGAACCGTGCTGCCAAATGATGAAAGTATCATCTACGTATCGAAGCCATAGGAGCTGCATCGGCCAACCTCTTCATTCTCCTGATGAAGATTAGAGCAGGCTAATCGAAACGTTGAGAATAACCCGTGAAGTCCCCATGGTTCTCCCTGAACCATATTTCTCACTTAGCGACAGTAGAGAAAAAACAAGTTGCCCGAAATTGGTTCTCCCTTGAACCTTTCTCACTTAACGAAGGTTGAGATACGAGTTGTGCGATAAGGTTCTTTTCAGAACCTGTACCTCAGCTTCACGTTAGTTGAGATAAACACATGGTGTTACCGCAAACCGAAATGATATCGATATTCCACCATGCAAAGCCTCAAAACTTATATATTTAAGTGATTGTGCACCATTGGTATAATGTCTATAAATGTATCCATACATTTATTAAAGAATAAAGAGATACATATATGTATCAAAACAAACTGTGAAAGTTTCAACTTACTTTGTTGTGTAGATATACTGTAACAACAAATAATGTATTCAGATTTGTTTACATGCATTGTGGTAATGGATCACGGCTATGATCTATTGTGATCCAAAATACATTCACATTTTAGGTTTCACACTACTACAGAATGATAGAAAAGAGTGCTCTTTCCTTTTATAAAATTCAAACGGGATTTTTTTTTTATTTGCATTAATTTGCTAGACATTTACTTGTTGGCAAGCACTGTCAGCCATTTTCAGTCCAAGCCACAGTTTCTCTCGTGCAATCCTCTCTTCAAATATTGTCTCCTGGTCGGCCAGTGAACCCGTCTGCTGTGAGTGCAGAAATCGATTGGCAAGCTTATCCATGTACAGGGACCTGAACAAGGTGTGAGAGTAATGAGAGGTAAAATTGTGTTAATTTTGCCTCATTAGAGGGATTTAGCAATTTGAAGGCACACTTACTGGGGTCTTAATATTTGGGGGGGGGGGGGGGGCACACAGCAAAAAGGGGAGGGAGACTATGCCAAAAAAGGGGCACACAATAAATGTATGGTAAATTTACTTGCATGGCTATAAAAAAGAGGGGGCACAAGCCCCTTGCCCCACCCCTCTCAACTTACATGTAACTAATCAAATCACACATACTAATGGCATTTTAGGTTTACCTGTGTGAGATCACATCATCCCAGATACTGATGGGATCTTTCTTGGCATCAAGATAGCAGCGTGCCCAATGATCTATCAGTGATAGAGACTTCTCAATTCCATTGGTTCCCTGTAAATCTGGAAAACACATTTAATAATAATTACTCGATCAACAATTAAAGAGAAGATACAACATTGGTATCTGGAAACTGTTCTCATTTCAATCATCTAGCTTGAAAGAAATATATAATAAAAGGTGCTCACAAAAGGTTCTGACATTTTGTTTTAGAAAACAACAAAATCCTGTTATATGTTTTTATGTTTGTGTGTTTTACAACAACAACAAAAAAATCAACCAAATTTTTCTCTTTTCATCTCAGGATGATTGATACATATGTAACAACTTTACACCAACTAAGGTTTTCAGATATTAATTTCTAAATTTGATAAAGGTACCCTGGAAATGTATTGTAGCATTTATATAACCATTGTACACCATTGATAAAATATCTGTCAATGTATCCATACTTTATAAGAATCAACAGAGATGCAAAGAAACCAATTTGTGAAAGTTAAAGCAGCTTATTTCATTTTTTCATAAAAGACAATATAGCAAATGAAATGCATTCAGATTGTTTTGCATTGATTCTTATGTGGAAAATGGATCACAACAAATAAAGTGTGAGTTGTGCGAATCTCCTAGCAAGTGACATGGAATGCTTGTCCCATGATGCTCTCAAGCAAGATTTGTTACCATACTGGTTTACGTGTGTGCAATTGGAGTACAATGCTATAGACCGAGTTATAGCAGGCTGGAACAATGTAGGTAATAGCCTTCTGATGGTACTCACTGGCTTTGATGGCAAGTTGCAGGAAGTCCTGTGTTTCGGTAAGAGGTTGTATGGATTGAAGTTTGGCTGTACGACTGGAAGTCATCAGAGGACCTAGCCCTGACCAATCCTGAAGAAAAACATGATAAGGGGTACATCAGTTTATTACAAATTTACTTCAGCTTCTCGTAAGTCGTTGATTCATTGAGGGTAAAAAACTATGGTGAAGGAACCTTGTGTAATTGGGGAGTTTACATAATTTGTCCTTTCAAAACTGGTTGAATGTGTAAATGACATTTTTCAGATTCTTTAATAATACTTGATTATTATTTTAATGCTAGTTGATTAATTATATACAGTGTAGTTGATGATTTCAATAGAGATAACCTTGGTGGTGGCCTTCGATAGTTTACCACTTTCAAAACAGCATGTACAACAGTACAATGGGCTTGCTATTGCTGCATCTGTTAATTCAGTGTTTTAAATTTCTGTTGATTGATCATTCAAATAATAAAGGCACTATACCAGTGTGTGTGTCATACTTGGCAAATGGTACTGTGTGTACTAATAACAATAATAATAAAGATTTGTAGCGTGCACATATCCACCCTGCTGGGCGCTCAAGGCGCGGAAACAAAGATAAAACATGAATACAAACAATATACAATGATATCATAGAAAAAAATTATGTACCGAGATACATGTACATGTACCTACAATGCAATCACAAATATACATCATCTTTGAAGAATTGTGACAAAAGATGAGTTTTAAGTAGCGACTTAAATCTAGTTATACTATGACAAGATTTGAGTTTAATTGGAAGATGATTCCAGAGTCTCGGAGCCGCGACAGAAAAAGACCTACATTGTATCACCCCAGTTCCGTTTTGAAGTTGGTTCCTTTAGGAGTGACATGTTGCTCGAGTGCAAATTGCTTGATGGAGTGTAGACTTTAAGCAGTTCAGAAATATAAATTGGAGCAATGTTATTAAAAGATTTGTGAACAATTAGCATAAGTTTAAAAACAATTCCCTGTGAAACAGGAAGCCAGTGCAGTTCTTTCAAGATTGGCGTGATATGGCATGACTTTCTGGACAAAGTTACAACATGAGCTGCTGTGTTTTGTATGTGCTGAAGACGAGATATTTGATTCTGCGGGAGACTGTAAAGGAGAGCATTCCCGTTATCGAGCCGTGATGTAACAAACGCATTTATAATTAGTTCAGCAGCACTTTGATTCAAGTATTTCCTTATTCGGCTAATATTTCTGATGTGAAATGATGATATGCGAACAATGTTGGAGATATGAGGTTTTAAAGTCATTGTCGAGTCAAATATAACACCCAAATTACGTGCTTGTGATGAGGGGGTTATCTGCGAGTCACCAATTGTAATAAATGGATTGCTGACGTGATCCAAATAGAACAAATTCTGTTTTTTCATCGTTCAATTTCAAGAAGTTTTGTCTCATCCAACTACGAATCTCTTGAATACATTTCTCCAGCGTTTTAATACACGAATCGGCAGGTTCTTGAGAAGATTAACCCTAACTCCCTAGGCATTGTTCTAAAACAATAAAAATCTTTCAAAATCCTCCAACTGGCTTTGTTGTCTAGGGAGTTAGGGTTAATTAATGTAAAGCTGCGTGTCATCAGAGTAGACGTGGTAATTTAAATTATACTTCACAATGATATCACAAACTGGAAAGGTATAAACAGTAAACCACTGTGGGCTGAGCACGGAGCCTTGGGGTACAGAATAGTCAAGATAGCGTTACCAATACAAACAAGCTGAGGCCTATTTAAAAGGTAGGACTTACACCAATCCAGTGTGATCAGCCATGTCAAAAGTGGCGCTTAAGTCTAACAAAACTAATGCAGTGATTTTTCCATAATCCATGGCAGATAAGATATCATTGTTGATGCGGAGAAGAGCAGTGTCCGTTCCATGAAATGGTTTATAGGCTGACTGAAATGTGTCCGACAGGTTATTAGCACGAACATGGTCAGAAATCCGTGATGAAACAACTCGCTCGATTGTTTTTCCAAGGTACTTTAAATTCGCTACCGGTCTGTAGTTCTTGAAAACTTCCTTGTTCAAATTGGGTTTCTTCAGGAGTGGTTTAACATGAGCAACCTTCTGGCTATCAGGGAAACAACCGGAAGAAAGAGATTTGTTTACAATAATTGTGATATACTTAGCAAACACATCAATATTTTGTTTTATTAGCGAAGTTGGTACTGGATCTAGTTCACACGATTTTGATGGCAATTTCGTGATCAGTTTCTTGATCTCCATAACACAAGTAGGCTCAAACACAGACAGTCTACAAAGTGGGTCCTTGCGTGACGGTGTTTGTGATAGAATGGCAGATACTGGGGGAAAAGAACGACGGATGTTCTCAATTTTTGTGACAAAAAAGTTTGAAAATGCATTTGCGAGGTCCTGATCAGAGTGTGTAGATGGAAGCACTGGAGTTTTGGGTTTATGAAGCAGCTTTTCAACAATGTTAAAGAGTGTTTTCTGATCGCCAGATCCACAAGAGATGAGTAGTGAGCTATTTTTGCCTGGTTAATCATGTTCTTGACAACATCACGTTGGTTACGATATTGTTGCCGATGTACTTCAAGTTTCCCATTGTCACGCCATTATCGCTCAAGTTGACGGCGGATTTTCCGTGCAGCACGAATATCATCATTGAACCAGGGGGATTCACATTGTAGTTTAACAGTTCAAGTTTTTTGTCCAAGATCGTCCAAGATGTTACGGACAGTAGATTCAAATAGATTGACACAAGAATCCAGCTCGCCATCTTCAAGGTTTACATTTTCCAGTTAAGATTCAATATCATGACATAAATCTTGGATATTTACATTTTTCCAGTGGCGAGTAGTTACAGAAATGGTAGGTATTGGAGGTTTTTTAAGGTTCATATCTGTCATGATTGCATAATGATCAGATAAGCCGAGATGGATAGTTATATTTGAGATGAGAGGTGAAGTATTTTCACGCGTTATCATGAGGTCAAGACAGTGACCATATCTACAAGTGGGTGCTGTGATGTGCTGGATAAGTCCATGAGCAGAAAGCAGATCTTTAAACTGATTTGCATAACTGTTTGAGGTGTTGTCCATATGAATATTAATATCGCTGGTTAAAATAATGTCAGATGGGTGCAAGAGCGCCTTGAGCGCCCAGCAGGGTGGATATGTGCGCACTAAAAATCTTTATTATTATTATTATTAAGAGATAATCCACAATTAATTTCTCAAATTCCTGCAGAAAACTGGAGAAATTTACATGTTTACCATCAACATCCCTTTCTGGTCGATATATATTAACAAGGCGAACAGTTGCAGGTTACCTCAGCATGCAGAGATTCAAATGTTAGGTAGTCAATGTTATAATTTTTCATAATAACAGATAAACTAGACCTGAAGAGAAGTGCAACCCCTCCACCGGTCTTTTTTGGTCTGGGGATTATGATGGAGAGAGTAGCCAGCTGGAGTGCACTCGCAGGGTAGCAAGTCATCATCAGGTTTAAACTATGTCTCGGATATGGCAACAAGATCCAAATTGTTTTGAAGTACAAAGTCAACGAATTCATCTGATTTGTTACATATGGATTGAGTGTTCAAGACACAGAGCTGAAGTTTAGACTCATCATGAACATTTGGAGTTGAAGTTATGCCAATGTCGCTTGTTGATGTGGTTAAGTTCACTGTTGGGGGTTGGTCAGGCCGGAATGCTAGTTGTGTAAGTTTTTCCATTCTACGGTGACCGGCTTTTTTACCTCTATGTGTGCGGTAGGCTTGGGCGGTTCCACAATTTGCAATCATAGAGGAGCAATTAAGCAATTGTACCACCCCCTGTACACAAGGTACAGTACTACCATCCATGCCTATTGAAAATACATTAAGAACACTAGCAACATGACTGTTAACTTCGTCACAAGTTTATCCATATTACGGGGCCACCTTGATCACTCCACTTCTCAAGACACGTGCTGTCAACTTTTTAAACAACATATCTCCATAACCAAAGTATCCATGTTATGGGGCCAATTTATAAACAACTCAGTGATGCACAATGATACTACTAACGCACAGACATTGCGGATTGCATCAGTTGCATGTGTGGCGCCTTCACAAGTTTGCTGCAGTCTAGAGTTACATTTTGTCGCTCACTCATCAAAGAGAATCGGGTATTTTGACTGGAGCCGGTTCTCGGCTCTAGAGTTGGAGCTCAGACAATGGCGTATTTCAATTGGAGCCGGGTTGGTCCTCAGAGTCGGGTATTTTGCTGGAGCCGGCTCTGACTGGGACTCGGCTCCCAGCCGGCTGTGGGACTCGGCTCCCAGCCGGCTGTGGGACTCGGCTCCCAGCCGGCTGTGGGACTCGGCTCCCAGCCGGCTCTGGGACTCGGCTCCCAGCCGGCTCTGGGACTCGGGTATTTTACTACAGCGCGGCTCTGGGAACCGGGTATTTGAAGGACTCGGTTCCGGAACCGACTCTTGCGAGTACCCGGTTCTTTAAAAGAGTGGAACCGCGGTTCCGATTCTCAATTTGGAATCGGTTAGAACTGGATACCCGCCGGAACCGCCCAAGCCTAGTGTGCGGCGGTATGTTTGGGGTTGATTGGCAAGTATTCCAAGACAGTTCAATTGACTCAATGCTGAATAAGATAAAACTGCATCAGTAAATGGAGCATTGCGAACATGGTACTGTTATCTAAACAGCTTAAGCCCTTTTCACACGACCCAAAAAACACACAAATCTATGCCAACAAAAAACGTGGTTAATGTAAAAACAACTGATATCTACGCTACTAATAACGAAAATACGAGTGAAAACGGATGGCAATTGTTTGAGATACATAAAAAAGTAGCACGATCGTGAAGGACCAATGTTGTACACATTGACACGTGCGTTATCATCTCGACCGCTGGCCCACCGCTAGTTGTACATGCAGTGCATGCAGTCAATCGCACACGATGGGTCTTCACGCATGCGCAGTACGACCGCTTTCGCACAGAACATTGGTCAATAAACAATGGATTGTTTCACACGAGGAATGTACTAGGGTCCATGAGAAAACTTCCACTAGCACAAGATTTTGTCATAGGTTGGGTCCTCCAACAAAATATCTCAATGTTTGAGAAAATTTCTCAAGGAGACATCTCAAACATTGGTGTCCTTTCACCTTTTTTTTCGTCGTGTGAAAAGGGCTTTAACCACCATTCACGAACAGTTGTCTAGTTTTGAATGATCAGTCAACTCATTGGAAAATTGTACTGAAAGTAGGAGGGTATGGCTTCGACTATGTGATCAGAAAATAAGCATGGACTGACCTGTAGAAATGACTGTCTACAGTTTGCCATGTAGAATATAGCTCTGTCATAGTCCTCCTGAATAGTGTACAGACAAGACAGCTCTTCACTGAACCGGGACTGTCAAAACAACAAATAGAATTACAATAAACTATAAACCATCATCGTATCAGTTTAAAGGTAAGGTATAGATTTGGTAATTCAAAAATTGTAATGTGAAACTTCCCTGGTGTTAAGTTGACAATGGCATCAATGTTCTTTTGCAATA
Organism: Zoroaster sp. YZ-2022; assembly: GCA_029582265.1. NCBI lineage: Eukaryota > Metazoa > Echinodermata > Asteroidea > Forcipulatida > Zoroasteridae > Zoroaster > Zoroaster sp. YZ-2022. Next base: position 11,984,479 of record CM055819.1, read on the forward strand.
TTTTTTTCTGAGATGTTGTCACTTTAAGAAAAGTGAAATAAATTCCAATTATAAATGGAAAGAGTACTCTTTCCTAAATTCCACATTAGAATGAATACAAAAAGTCTGACTGTATTTTCACTATTATCTCATTAAAACATATTGTTAAGCTGAAACTTGTACAGGTTGGTTGTTAAATGAGAGTGAGTTTGAGCATACTTGTAAAGGGAGTTTTGCCAACATTGCCAATGTTGTACCTTCCCTTTATTGGAAATCACTTGTGACAATAGGTTATACGTATACTAGGTTACTAAAGTTATTCTCGTAAAATAATCCAGAACACTTATTGTTGTAGAAGAATAGGAGTTAACCCCAGTGTTTCTTGTTACAGGTTTCCTTAAGTTTGTGAGCTACAGTGTTTATAAAGTGTGCTTTTGAGGAATCCTTGGTTTCATTACCAGATGACATAATAACGACAAGCAGCAATTTATGTAATGTTCTTTGTTTACGTGACTTTATTTGACTGTATCCAGAGAGTATGAAGCAGTGTATACTTTGGATGGACTGTAACCTACCTCAAGAAATGCTCGTTTCTCAGTGTCTTGCATGGACTCATCAATGAATCTCAGAAGGGATTCATCCTCCCCTCCCTCTATCAGTTGCTTCAACATACTACGGATCATATGTGGTAAATAATGCTCCTATTCAAAGAGAACAAATGAAACATGTTTACACCGGGGTCGTCCACATACCTTTGATTGCTGGTAAGCAGTTATTTCCAAAAAATACAAGGGTAAATACATGTATAATGTATTTTAAACTCACTTGTTTGCAACCACTTAATTATGGCCAACCAGTAATGAATCAAGCTGTCTCTGAAAGCAAAATAAATTAATCTACAAACATGATACTGTTACATATCTTATGAGCCTTCCGCAAGATACACTAGTCCTAAGATATTGCCATTTAATACTTGTATCCAAAATGTTAAGAAAAATTACATAAATTCCCACCTGGGAGAACGTATCAGACCAGATCTTGTTGAGGTTTGGAGGGCTGTTGTCATCAATGTTCATGGTGGAATATTTCTGCAAATCCTTCCACTGTGTCAGTTGATTGCAGCACTAAAACAAAAACAATTCTTGTCAGTAAGCTATTACTCTAATGTCATCAGACACGTCACACTTTTGTAGATATTTTTTTCAAATCTACAGTTAACTGTAGAACTGCAGGATGATGTCTTCAATTCTACATTTACTGTTGATTTGTAAAAGAACCTTTAAAACCCTTTTCCCCAATAATTATCGAGCACACCAAAGACAGTTAAGACATCAATTACCTTTGCGTAATTGCTAGTTCCAAATCTCAACTTATTCAATAAGTAACAATAAAACTCATATAAGGGTCATTACATGCCGAATCACCTAAGGCTTGTCAGTGACGGACTCAGATTTGGCTGATTTTTATTTTCAACATACATGTACCTCTATGGGAGTAATGAACATACAACACATTTTTGCTCCCAACTCCAAGTCGTTTCCGAGATATGGTCCCCTGAAAAATATAGCCACATCCCCTTTTTCTCCCTCCAAGTTGCGTCGGTGATTTTTTGGCATTTTCAGAGGCCTACATGTATATCTCAAAATTGGGAGAATATATTTTGCTGCAAATTGTTACACATGATGAATGGCACCCAATCTGCTAGAATCTGCTATCAACAGTAGTATATAACATCTCCTGTTCAAGTTAGGGGTCCTTCAAAACCCACAATTGAGCCGACATAGGTTACTTTTTGCCATTTTGGGCCCCTCTGGTGTACATGTATGTCTGCCCCCAAACAAGGATGGACCAATCATACCTTCATTGGAGGTTTAAAGATAGGTTCGCAGGCAAAAATGTCAAAAAAACCACCTCCTTTTAATGGATGGTTGACCAGGTGGGCCACTACCCATGTAACTGAAACTTTTACATCTTAAAATATTGTATCCTATCTATGTATATAAGAAAATTCAGCTTGGTATCTTTTATCCTTCATGGTCAGACAATATTTTCAAATAATGTGTATTTTTCCTAATATACATATACACTGAATAGTGTAGGGGCTACATGGATATGTACAGTCAAGTATGCATGCCCCAAACACTTAAATGATTTTTTGAAGAATTTTTTTTTTTTTAAATTTGCTGGCAAATGTAAATGACATACATGTGTGTACTGCATACTATGTGGGAAAACTGAAGGATAAATATGTCACATTTCTGCTGGAATTAACCAAGGGGTATACTTAAAAAGCATAATTCACATGAATTCCTGGGTTTTTTTAACCATGTGCAATCAAATTCTTTTCTAAAACAAAATAAAAACCATTATTTATTGGCCTGTCTCTTCTTACATTGAGTCTTGACTCATCCCATAGATCTTCTTCCACTTGAAGCACTGTTCCTTCATCCCAGTCTGTCTCAAATGCCTTTAAAAATAAACAAGATTGACAACAATTGGTCTTAAAATAAGGGAAACCCTGTCCAAGGGTTTTGTAATAATAGTCATAAAAGCCCGAGACAATTTAGACAATCTGATGAATGGATGAAACGTCATCACATGGGGTCATATTAACATCTGGTATATAGCAGCTCAATCAAAACTGGCCCCTGGTTTTATCAAAATCCACCAGAGCAGCATGTGTGTGTGTGTGTGTGTGTGTGTGTGAGCGCATTCAAACCGGGGACGTATAACAAAAGGGACAATGGTCCCCGGTTGCTCTCACAATGGAGAACAATCCGTCCCCGTATTTTTGCACAAAGGAATTTGACAAAGGAAGTCCCCGAATGCCGGTGTTTACACGTGTGTGTGTGTGTGTGTGTGTGTGAACGTACACACCATTCGTTGTGGGGTCCAAAACACAATAGAACAATTGGACCCCACAAGGTAACTATAGAAAATCTTGTACCCCACAGGAGAATTATAAGGAAAAGGGATAATAGAACGAACAAAGGAATACCCCACAAATCAATGTGCGTGAGGGTGTGTGTGTGTGTGTGTGTGTGTGTGTTGCATGCCAACTTTTATATGTTACAAGAGCACAACATGCAATGTCGTGGTCGAGCGGTCTAGCTTACCGGACTCAAGTTCTGGTGTTAGCAGCAGAATGTGGGTTCGAAACCCGGCCGTGACACTTGTGTCCTTGAGCAAGACACTTAACCATAATTGCTTCTCTCCACCCAGGGGTTAAATGGGTACCTGTGAAGGCAGAGTTGGTTGATTAGCCCTATATGCGCTGTAATGGCAGCAATTGAGCTGTATACTCCCCAGGGAGCTGAGATGGTTTCAGGAATGATTTATGAGCCTTATGAGCAGGGGTAATAATATAATGTGCCTTGAGCACCACTCAGTTGGTGGATACGTGCGCTATATAAGTCCACACATCATTATTATTATTATTATTATTATAAGCAAAATCTGTGTACTCTGCACACACGTCAACATTCACATAATGAGAACAAACAATCTGAATGCATTTTCAGTATTTTCAAAATCAAAGAAGGTGAAACATTTATAAGGTTTTTTCTTATTGGTTCTTATTATTAAGTATGGATGCATTTACAGACAATTTATCAAATGTACATCAAGCCTACTCTCATCACAGGACCTAATCAGTAAAGAAAAATAAGTACTTTTTGTTGTTACCTGATTGTAGAGTTTGAGTGCAGCTGAATAGTCTCCGCTAGCTTCCGCCTCCAGCGCTGTCTTAGTGATCTCATGGGTACCGATGCGACCACTGAATACACCTTGTACTACATCAAACTCACCCAGGGCCTTGTACAGTCTGCAAAATGATTTAAAGCACAGGCATAGATCGGCTGGGGACGGTTGCACATGTCCCGTCCCCCTCCCCCACTTTCATTGTGAGGGAGATAGTGTATCAATTGTCCCCCCTTGATGCATAGCCCTCTAACTGAATATGCTAACTGCAAATGTTTTGGAATACTTTGTTGGACTATTTTCACTAATTTATTTATAACATTTTTTACTGCAGAAAACTCTTACACTTGAATAGAGCAATACTTTACTAGCCCTCAGTGTTTCAGCTAACCTACCAGTGCCCATATCATACCTTGCTAATTCAATCCAGGTGCTTACTTCTGGCGAGGGTTCCTTGGAGGCCCCTCTGGCTCTCTTGTTGGTCCTTTCCTCCTCCCACGTTTTCTGAATCAAATTTTCTTCAAGAAGGCGAATCCCTATGATATTTGAGGGGAAAAACTGACAAGTTTGGTCTACAAAAGTGAACATAAAGTCAAACGTTTAATTCCACTGTCCGTTTGATTGTCTGTGGCATGGTTTTTTAAAGGGAAGATTAATATTGGTAATTACATTGTAATTTTATATACATACAGGAAATCCCATCCTCTAAACCACCCCCGTCAAAATATCAAACCTTTTCCTATGTTGTTGAACAGCTTTCTGCAGTACGAGGAAAAAGATTTTTGTAATAAAATTTGTACAGTGCAAATTCTTTCCTGGTATTACCACTATAATGGCCAAAGCAAACCAGTGATAGTTAACTTAACTATAGCAACAGCCATGAGACAGCCGCTGTTTTGTGTGCAGGCTTTCTCATACAGCAACTAACTAGGCCAATAATAACAAAACATCGTACAAATATCTATGGGATAACACCTTACCTATGTGAAGCTGCTGGCTGGTTAAACTGGCTGTGCTTACTGATGAAGGGTCAAGGGTCAAATGCTTTGTATGGAAATAACCAACCTCCTGTTTGCAAAGAACAAGGACAGATATAATGTTCCCTGTGGTTTATTTGATTATATGATATAAACATTTGTATCCTCTTCTAGTTATCCGCATTCCAGGTTGTATTGTAACATGGGGGCATGATTCCTGGCTATATGTCATGCTTTGGTTCAATGACTTCTGACTAGCGCCTTCTGAACAAAGATATTGATAAAATAGAGACCGCCAACATCAGGGATATGATTTGCCAAAAGTAAAAAATCCTGAAAAATAGGTAGCGGGCCTGGATCCCCCTTTTATCTGGAGCCCCATGAACCTACTGGATGTTTAATTTTGTAGGATTTACACACTCTCCACATCCCCACTAGCCTTGACCAAGGTGCGTCGGAACAGTTTGGTCACATTGCCGGCTTAGCTATCCCATGGCTAGCTATCCAAACTCGACTACAGCAAACATGCACACAGTGAACATGTGTACACGGATCCATATACATATGGGTCATTCCATGAACGTGGGACACTTGTGTTTTCCATGTATTTCAGATATTGGGGCCTGTGTTATTCCTTACATCGTACGAGCTGATGATTATAACTTTCACCTATTGTTGCATCCCATACAGACCTACTATGACAACAAACAAAAATTTCTTGGGTCTCCCCTATTTTGATCCATTAACTTTAGTCAGTATATTACACAACGTAACAAGACACGGTGTCCCCTTGTAATTTTGTTACATCGTTAACCTCATATCAGGTGAAGCAGAAAGTAAATACATGACACCAGTTTTAATGTTTGTATCTATTATTTTAAAAGATGACAACCTTCAAAACTATGATAAATAATTGGTAACAAAACTGATATTTTTTTTCTTTATTTAATGAACTTGAAATTTTGACCTCCATGTCACACTTTGGGTCCCACGTTCATGGAATGACCCATATACATGTACACTGTACATGTACATTGTGCATATACAGTGATCATTCTTCATTGTGCCTTGATCCTTCTGTATTTGCCAAAATTCAAGGCAGAGCTCACTTTATTTTAATATACCAAATTTAAAAACGAAAGACGCACTCTCATTGGTTACTGGTTGACCCATCAACTCTTCACACTATGAATAACTTTACCCTGAAAATGCCCTGAAAATTTGTTTTACCGTGAAATAAATAGTTCATGGCAATTTCATGATGACACAACACCGTGAAAATGCCATGAAATACCCTTGGGATTCATTCGCTGTGAAAACGCCAGGAAAACACCATGAACTTCTTGTAGCAGTTTTGGGGTAGCTCATTAATTCTCTAGAGCACCGTGAATTTGCCCTGAAATCACAGTGAATGCATTGTGTGCATGCATTGTGTGTGGGATCAAATGCAGTCAAAGCTAGGGGCCTGTGATTGGCCATCATTTAAAATAAACCGCCCACAAATCAACAATTCTTGCATGAGGAATTTCCATCAGGATTCCAATGGGAAAATAAAGAAACAAAACTCTTGATTACAGAGAAGGATCAAGGCTGTTGTTTGAGTTCAAACGTACGCGGCCACAATGCACAACCGTATCCATGACTCAGTTAAGGATCTTGCTTGATCCCGCTGTAAAGTGTATGAGTGTGGACCCTATGGCGGACCGTGTGTGCTGAATTTCTAAGGCCAGAAATCGGTACGGGATTGTGGGGGGGAGGGGTGTTAAGTGTGCACTACGACAACAGCATTGATCAAGGCTACATCCCTAAAAACAAGCAAGAAACTAAAGGAACTGATCAGAACCTCACAACTCAAATTAGGGTATTACATGGTGTTTCTACAAACCTACTCTTTCATGCTTATCATGCTTGTTCATCCAATTAATTGGATAATAAAACCAAATGCACTGAATACTGCCATAAGGTCAAACTTTGCAGAACATATACACAGAATATTCATCAAGCAGCAACTTTAGTTTGGCATACAGCTGTTTCAAGCATATTTGTTCTTCATCACATGCCAACTGATACATGTATGCAATTTGAAGAAATGCCCGAGTACCATGCATGTGACAGTTGCAAGTTCAAAGGTGATATGAAACTGTCTGTAAAGATGGTTGCTGTCGAATATTGTGATGACCAGCAAAACCTATCGAAAGAAACGCTCTTTTTACAGGGAGAGTACATCATTGGTTTCTACAAGTATTTCCACTTTGAATCAAGATATATATGTGTATACTCAATTACCAGCCTGTAAAAGCTTCAGCTAATTATGTTGTGTTGTTTATGAGAAAATAGTGAATATTCAGTCAGATTTTTTTCAGACTCATTCGAACATGGAATTTTGTAAGGAGTAAAAGTTACAGCACCTAATACAAACAGTTTTCTAGGGAAGAGTGATCACTATCAGCTTCACAATACAATTCCACCATTTGGTTATTAAGAATTTTAACTAAAAGAGGGACAACCTCTTGATAAAATGTCAGAAGTGTTTTGCAAAATGGGCTTGTAAACCTCTGAACAAACCAGGAATTACCTGCACACAGCTGATGAATGGAGGATAGAACTGTGTGGAGGTGGACAGCATTGAGTTCACGTGTTTGTTGATATCCATTACAATGGCAGCTGCCTCTCGTTCCATCTTGATTTCCTCAATCTCTGAGAAGATCCCCCTGAAGAGAGAGCTGAAGAGAAGCCTGGCCATGGTTGCATCTCGCTGCAATGAATAGAGGCCAACATTTTCATTTGTATATTCTTGGTGTTCAAAACTTTATTAGTACACTGGATACCTTCGTACAGTTTTAATACACCCATTATCTGATCTGTGTACATCAAATCCTCTGCACAGTGTCTTAATGATTGACACTTTAGAGTCAAGTCAGCGTTGTGTATACACATTACGTGCATATGTTACAGCACAATGTGCACATGTACTTCGACCAGCCAATGATCGCTAGAGATCTATGCACATGTAGTTCGACCAGCCAATGATCGCTAGAGATCTATGCACATGTAGTTCGACCAGCCAATGATCGCTAGAGATCTATGCACATGTAGTTCGACCAGCCAATGATCGCTAGAGATATGCACATGTAGTTCGACCAGTCAATGATGATCGCTCGAGATCTATGCACTATATGTACTATGGCTGTCCTATTGATCAACAAAAAGCTATAAACAACATGTGCACTCAACAGCTCATGCAAGGTGCGAATACACCATTTCATACACAAATTATTTCCAAAATGTGACATCTCCCACAGAAAGATCTGACGTGTTGGTAGTCAAATAAAGGACAGTTCAAGTCAATGACAATGAGCTCGCTCAAAACAATGTCTATAGTATGTAAAACCTTACTCATAGAAACACAAACCGTACCATTTAAATCAAACAAACCTGCCAAAGTAACATCCTAGATTATCAATTGCAACTTTGTATCTATAGTTGCTATTTATAGATTCAATCAAATCAACTCAAACTCTGGCATTTACCATATTGAAAACAGGGACAAAAGCATTTTGTTTGACCAACAAGCTTTTCAGAAATGGGTCACATGATCAATATGCTAATAAGCCTAACAGTGATGTTTGAAATGGTGTAATACATGTATGCTAGAACTGTTGTTGGCCCACTTATTGTTGTTGACAAGAAAGCTGACTTTGTTGCTATTCATTATTGAACTTACTATGTGTACAATTATCATACACAACAAAGCTAAATGTTTGAATCACTAATTTCATTTTTGGAAACCAAAATTTTGCTTTAAATAAACAAATTTTCCTCAAATTAAGGCATGGGTGGTGTCCCACTATGATCTTACAATAGGTATTTGCACTGTCAACAACAGATGAAAGCGCACAGTCCTGCATGGCTGACATGCAGATGACAGCACACAGTCCTAGATGGCTCATGCGCAGATGACAGCTCACAGTCCTGGATGGCTCACATGAAGATGACAGCGCACAGTCCTGCATGGCTCATGTGCAGATGACAGCGCACAGTCCTGGATGGCGATCAATGGCTGGCAGAAGTACATGCGCGCGTAGTACCGTAACATGTGTACGTAAAGTTTACACACAACACTCACTGAAGGCCAAAGTGGCTATCATCAAGACACTGGATGCAATTTTAGCATTAGAAGGTGTCCACAGAGGTGACTAAAAAGGCAGGAATAAACATAGGCTGGGCCAGGTCTTTAATAACCATAATTCCCAAGAAAGAATGATTACATAGTACACTCACCTGTGCTAGAGCTTGTAGAGGGGCAATCAGATCAGAGTATTTGATCTGAATATCAGGCAGGTCACCGGATCTGTAGCGTCTGTACATGGTGACTGCACTGAACTTGCGCTCTCTCTGCTCCTCCAAAACTTTCTGTAAATAACATCATGTATGACATTGGTATTTGGTAATACATGTTTATTACAACCCTCAAGTTTTCAAAGAGAAACATTCACTCATCAATACAATCAAGAAGAGAGACTGTCAATGATTTTGGTCATATAATAAGAGCAAGAGTTTATCAACAATACATCTTAGTTTTTAACTTTAAAAACTAAGTTTTCTTCCATGATACCAGCGGTAATGTTGAGGTATCTAATCCATTTAAACATTGGGTTATTATGCTTTTGAACAAAACAAGATTTCTCATAGTGTTATCAGGTAAAACACAACACTTACAATAACGTGTGCATACAGCAATCATTTTCAAGGAGAGTTTTACAACAATTATTTAAACACTTTTACAAACTTGTGTTAGGTCTACCTCTTTCAGTTGTTTGCGTCTCATCTCCCGCCTGGCAAAGAAGGCCTGGTTGGTCGTTCGGTCCTTCAGGAAGCGACGTTTCAGACGATTGATCTCCCTGTCTTCGGTACTTCCTGTAACAATCACGAACCAAACAAAGTGAACATTTTGATTTCTGTTCAAACAGTTGGTAATTGTCAACAAAACATACCAAAGGAGAAATTACCAAAGGATTAAATTTTTGTGACTCTGTTTCAGACTGACCATATTTGTGTGATGTTTCTTTTTGGTGGTTGTCTTGTTCCGTTTATTTGGGTTTTGTTTGTTATGGTAGTATATATTAGGAGAGCAACAAGACAGACTTCTGTCTAATCCTACAATTACAAATCTACATTGTTTGTTTCGTTTAGGGTTGCTGTCATTTCTTTCTCTTTGATGATAGTTTTTTATATAAATATATTTTTGATATTATGCAATTTGTATGTAACTTGTTACCTGCGAAATTAATAAATGAAATAAATAAAATCAAATATCATTACTGACCACATGGGCTTCATGCACATCATTGTGGGGTGAGGAGGGAGGGCAAACAAATCTTCTTTTGGTCAGATTTGATTTATTTGAATTTACATTTCTGTATATCTTGTTTAGGGAGAGAGGCAAAGATTGCAGTTCTTTTCTTTTAAAAGAACTGTTTGAACTAAGTCAAGTCACAAGTTATTATTTTTTAAGTGAAAGTAAGTAAAAAGTTGTATTGTCAACCAGCAAGAAAAGTCTGTCACCTTGTTGTTTTAATGTTGCCCATTCTTCACTGTCATATTATTGAAAGTACAACATGCATCCTCATCCCCTCTTTGTAATCATAGTTAATGACAACAGAAAAATGTTTCATACAATTTGGTTGCAGTTTTTTCATTAATTTTATTTTTAAACTAAAGAATACCAACCATTACTTTTTGTTTAGGTCAAGTCAAGTCACAAGTCATTTTTGTCAAATTAAATCACAAGTAAATTATTTCAAATTAAATTCAAGTCACAAATAATTTTTGATGAAGTCAAGAATTGAACCATTTCAACATAAGCCATGCCTCCTTCACAACTCAAGAAATGCATTGCCCACTTTTTCTTTACAGAATAACAGAAAATATCATAAAGGGTTAGAGATGATTGTGATTGATATTTTGCAAAACATTTGACTCAAACTATTGGCTACTATTTCAGCGATAGAATCAAATTGAAATCATGAAAAACATGAAATAAAGGTTGTTTAGTCTATGTAATTACTCAGTGAATTATTTTTGCTTTGGAGATACAAGACCGAGTGCACACAAAACCGAGTGCATTGTGCTGCTAATATATGCGCATATGACACATGTACATATATATGAAGAGGATAGCAAATATTTAGTTATATTGAACATGATCCTGGACTAACATCAGAAGTCTATTACCTATATGAAGTGTGCCAGTCTGCTGTAATCAATACCATGGTATTGTACTCCCAAATGTGGGCACACACGAGGTTGGTTATGAGTTTTGCTCTCCCTGCCCGGCTTGCTAGAGAACTTGATGTAATCTTAAACTAGACACAGGTGAACAATCAGCTGTGGGGAGAATGTGCTAAATGCTAAGGTGTATGCACGAGATAGTTCTCTCACAAACCGGGCAAGTCTCCCAGACTGCACTGCTTCTTTTTGAGACCTTGCACATCAATTTGTGGAACAAAACATCATGAATGGGCCAAATCCATTGTTCTTGGAGTACTATGCCGTGGACTAGGTTAGTACACAGTTCATATAGACTTGGAGTACTATACCGTGGACTAGGTTAGTACACAGTTCATATAGACTTGGAGTACTATACCGTGGACTAGGTTAGTACACAGTTCATATAGACTTGGAGTACTATACCGTGGACTAGGTTAGTACACAGTTCATATAGACTTGGAGTACTATACCGTGGACTAGGTTAGTACACAGTTCATATAGACTTGGAGTACTATACCGTGGACTAGGTTAGTACACAGTTCATATAGACTTGGAGTACTATACCGTGGACTAGGTTAGTACACAGTTCATATAGACTTGGAGTACTATACCGTGGACTAGGTTAGTACACAGTTCATATAGACTTCTGCTACCATTTTATGTATGCACTGCAACCATGATTCCCTGTAACAAACCACAACTGCAGTGAACAATTTGTGTGGACCCCATCATGTTTTTTATAGTGAAGTCAGTTAGATTCAAATCATGTTACTGACTCAAGTCAACATCTCGGGATATTCTAATTTTTTAACAGAAAACCTAGATGCTCATATTAATCCCTATAAACACCCACCTGATTGTCTTGAGTCAGGCTCATCTGTCCCCCTTTGTTGGTTTACTTGAATTGTGGCCTTCCCAAACCCAGCGTCAGTTGCCTTCTTGCTCGCTGCCCTCCTTCCTCGACCTATCTTCCTGCCTGCTCCAACTGTGAAGAGCAGGCTGGACTGGTCTGAGGCTGAGCTGGCTGAGAAATCGGCAAAGGTGTCCTGACTGCCGGTCAGCCAGTTGTAAGCATTCTTGCGACTTGCGATGGCATCTTTGGGGAAAAGGATTGTAAGGCAATTGTTACTTTCTGGACTGTTTTTATAAACATCTGTGTATCCATCAATTTGTCTGTTCATATCTGTTTCTCCTCTGTAGACTTGTATTCGATTCCTCAAATGTCTACATTCTGATCAGTGTCACGTCCAAACACTTTACAATGTGTTTCATACCCCAGTCATTCTGTACTTACTGCAATCTTACAATTTCAATACAATTATTGAGGATTGTAATACATTTCTGAAGAGATTTCCTTTATATGTAGGTTTATATTTTGCTTTGGTGTCTGTGTAACAAATGCTTAATCTGAGTCCAAATCCCCAAGGAGTATTACCTGACTCAAGTACAAGTCTGAATCAATATAAACTAACTCCACACTGCTACAAAACTGCCCACGAATGACTTAATTATTTCCTGCTTATTGTGAATTCATAGGTAAACACGTACATGTAGGTAAACTCAAAGAGATAAAATGTCAAGTGAAATATTACAGACCCCTCCCCCAATCATTGCTTCTTTTGCCCAAGGGCATATCTCTTCTACATTCTGTGCACATAATGTTTATTATTAGTTATACCGCAAGCTTGAGTTGAACAGGAAAAAATATAGCATTTCTGCATCTCGAGTGGCATACGGGATACAGATGCACTATATTTTTCTGTGCTCCAAGAGTGCACACAGGATAATGAATTTATCCTCCACCATTAACATTTAAATGGCAAAGTTTTAAGAGCTACTTGCTTTTGAACCTTAAATTTTATTTGAACCATACTCAGAAACATGCCTGAGATGCTTAATATGAGGGTTGTATTGGATCCTAGCCATGGGATATAGGTTTATATCCTATGGCTGTTGACTAATCAGAATCAAGTACTCATGCTAGCTGGAGGATAAATCATTATACTGTATGTGCTGGATTGACGTTACTTCAATATGACCTACCGAGCTCCTGGGTCGCAGTGAATTGGTGTCCCTCCTGGGTGGCTCGTATTTCACCCCGGCCAAGGGTAGAATCAGGGGGACTCTGAGAGTGGGAACCAGACGATGTCTGACTTGACTGTGTCTCAACAAACATGGGTGTGGAGATTGCAAAATGGCGCTGCTTCCAAGAATGGTCGATTTTTACATCCTTGAATGTTTTTGAAAACAAAAATTGACATTTTAAACCTTAAAGGTAATGTATAGGGTATAGGATTGTTAATTCAAAAATAACCAAATAGTGAAACATGGGTGGAACTATACTATACTAATTTTATTGTGTTAACCACTTCACGATGGTTGATGTCTATTTCTGTGGAAATTTTCTGGACAGAGATACGGTTGACGGATATAGTCGCCGTACTCTTTTTTGAGAATTTTTAACCGTGGTGCCGGGGGATGTAAAAATACGTCTAATTTGTATACCTATTTATACGGAGGACGTGTATAGACGCTCAGGAAAAAACTTTAAATCTGGTGGATGGCGTTTATATACGCCAAAAGGGGCGTGACAATGCGACAGTTGACGTACATGTATAATTACGCTGCTGGGGCTTGTTTGTCAGGCCGGGTGACGTGTAAAGATGTCCACTGGGCAGCGCATTAGTGCGGCTGTAGTTAGCATTGTTCTTTTTACATTTTGGAATTTTTCATTGTTGAAAGTTCCCATCTCGTTTACATAATTATCTTCACTTGCGTAACTCTTTGGGGCATTATTTTGTAACAAAATTGAAAACTGGAGGCATCTTCCCTCACTATCTGAACGGGTCCCGCGACGCATTTTGACGGGGATACCTTATGCCTGGACCCGGTCCACACTTTTTTCCGCACTTTATTTTGTATTTGGGGAATCCCCTAACCCCGTCATGCCTCCTTAGTTGTAATGAAATAAATACGTACAATAATAAATAAAACTAAGTCATAAATAATCAGACATCCAGGACAAGTTGTCTGCCCCAAACAATGAGGATTATCAGCTTATTGGCTTATTGGCTTCTGGTTTCATGGTGGACCATTGTCTCCATTGTCTCCATTGTCTCCATTGTCTCCATTGCCGCTGGCCGACTACCTATAGAATTTTGTACCTGGGCTGGTGGCATCTTTGCAATTTGAAATACCTAACCCCCGACCCCTTTGTGCATGCCATCTTAGCTATAACAGAATATAAAAAAAAGTAAAATAATAAACAAAACTATGCTATCAATATTCAGCCATTCCAGTCACATCCCTCGCTAATATGACGGGTTTGCGTTTCACGGGGGATACCTCATGACTGGACCCGGTCAACGCTTGTCCCCGTACTCCCCCGACTGGGATTTTCCCTGTCTATTCGGGCGGGCCTTTCAATGCATTTCACATGGATTGGACCTGGTCCACACTTCTTCTGTGGTTTGATCAATTTGTCTACATGGAATCCTCTGTAAAATAGTAAATAAAACTACATCATAAATAATCAGATATCTAGGTCTCATAATTTTTTTGGACTTGCATAAATCAAAGATACTCCAAACGCATCTTTGTTCATGTTGTCTGCCCCAAACAATGAGGATTATCGGCTTATGGCTTCTCAGTGCACCATTGTCATTGTACCTAGGTGGCATCTTTGCAATTTGAAATTCCTAACCCCTGACCTGAATAGGCTTATCAGCTCATGGGTAATAGACAGGTTGATGAGCACCATTGTCCTTTTGCTCCCAATGGATGACGTGCTATAGAAATGTTTTATCACACCTGGTGGACGTTTTTCTTCCAGTTCAATACAAACAACCTGCTCACATAATTATCCTGATACGCAAATCCCCTTTGTGCCCTATGTAGTTGCAACAAAATAAAAAGCTCAACGTTGAATAAAACTCCAGTTAAAAGGGCCACTGATGAGTGGTATAAAACTGTGGAGCACTGTGGAGCTGAGTTTCATCACATCAAATCATGGCATCTGTGCGATCGAAACGTCGTCGAAGTAACTTTGCTGACGCTACTTCAAGTGGCTCCGAAGACAGTTCCTCTTCTTAAGAGTCGGACTTTGAAACTGATGAATCAAGTGATGGGTCTACCACAAGTGTTCCAGCACAGTCACCGGCGGCAACACACCCAGCTGTTCCAGCGCCAGATCCAATAGTTTGGGCGGACCGATCCTGTTTTCCTCGCCGTTTTGGTTTTTCTGGCGGAGAGTTAGATGACTCCTGCACAAAGCTTGACGTCTTCCATGAATTTTTCACCAAAGAGATGTTTCAGCGCATTGCCGATGAGTCCAATAAGTATGCCACTGACAACCCGCAAGACAATGATGACAACCACATCAGAGACTGGTTCGATACTTCTGCAGACGAAGTGAAAGCCATGATGTCGTTGTACATTTTGATGGGTATAACAACCAAACCTGTCCGATCCTTTTGGAGCAGGGAACCGATGATAGAGAGTCCATTTTTTGGAAACACAATGCCGAGAGACCGGTTTCTGCAATTGTGTACCAACCTACATTTCAAAAACAATGACGATGACGATGCAACCGATAGGCTGTTCAAGCTGCGGCCAGTCATTGATTCTGTGACTGAGAAATTCAAAACTGTGTACATTCCTTCACAAAATGTATCCACTGATGAGTCGCTTTGGAAGTTCCATGGGCGATTGAAGTTCAAGCAGTTCAACCCTAGCAAAAGAGCCCGATTTGGCATCAAGGTGTATAAGACATGCCAGAGCAGCGGTGAGGCAGCCGGGTACACGTGGAACTTTAATATCTACACCGGCCAGGACCGAGGTGCTCTTCCCGCGAGTACCAGCTCTGTTCTCGATCTGAACGAAGATCTACTCGACCAGGGATACAACATCTTCGTTGACAATTGGTTTTGCAGCCCCGACCTATTTCTCCGTCTTAGAGCCAGGCGCACAAATGTCTGTGGAACTGTCCGGCTGAACCAGAAGCAGATGCCACCGGAATTGAAAACGGTCAAATTGAAGAAGGGAGAGATTGCCTATCGCTCCAGTAACGGAGGTCTACTCGCTCTTGTGTGGAGAGATAAGAAAGATGTGAGAATGCTGTCAACCATGCACTCGGCATCGATGGAGGAGTCTGGCAGAAGAGACAAGGATGGACTTCTCATTGAGAAACCTTCTTGCATCCTCGACTACAACAAGGGAAAGGGAGAAGTAGATCTGTCTGACCAACTTGCATTAAGCCACCGCAGCGTGAGGAAATCTGTGAAGTGGTACAAGAAGATCTTTTTTTACCTTCTTGACCTTTGTTTGGTCAATTCTTACATCGTGTACAAGCTGCAGGGCCATCAACTAGAGTATTGTGAATTCAAAATGTGTCTCGTCAGAGAAATTATGGAGACGGTCACTTTGCCAGTTTATGGTACCCGAGGAAGACCTCACGCACTACCCAGTCCGAATAGACTAATTGGTAGACATTTTCCTGTTAGTATCCCGCCAACGTCCAATACACCGAAGCCGAGCAAGAGATGTGTAGTCTGCAAAGCGGCTCAGCGGAGGAGAGAGACCAGGTACCAGTGTGACATTTGCATTGTTCTCCCCTATGTGTTGATCCATGCTTCAAGAGATACCACACTGAGCGACAATTTTGAACTGTATTGTAGTTGAATTGTACTTTACAATTTATCACTGTGTTCATCCATTCATATGAATTTACTGAAAAAATGCTAATTGTCCTTCCAAAAGATATTTACACATGGCAGTACCCCCCAAGTTTATTTTTACATTTGAAATTGATAAATGCCAATAAATTAGTTTGTTCATTGGTTTACTTGTAAATGGAAACAAAGAAGTGAAGCAACTTTACTGTGTTTATGTAAATATACTTCAACAATTTTGAACTGTATTGTAGGTTTTCATCCATTCATAAGAATTTACTGTTCCTTGGTTTACTTAGAAACAAAGATGTGAAGAATTTGTTTTTTGTGTTTATGTTAATACGTCTGATAGAGAATTACCAATAAATTATTTTGTTCCTTGGTTTACTTGTAAATAGAAACAAAGATGTGAAGCAACTTTATTGTGTTTTATGTAAATATTTCTGATTGAATGAACAAAGATGCGTTAGGAGTATCCTGGATTTATGCGAGATGTTTAGTTCGAGTTGTTTAGTTGTAAATAAATATAAAGGTCATAACACTTTTCTGGTAAACAGTGAAGTCAGTGAAATAATAAATAAAATGTATCAATAACCACAAATACAGATCACAATTTCTTGGACTTGTATACATCCAGCATAACGCATCTTTGTTCATGTTGTCCGCCCTCAAACCCCTATCAATGAGGATTATCAGCTAATAGGCTTATGGCTCATAGACCAATTGTCGCTGTCTGACCACCTATAGAATTTTCCATTTCTCCATTGAAACCCGTAACCCCTGACCCCTTGGTGCCATCTTAGCTATAACAGAATAAAAAAAGGGTAAAATGATAAACAAAACTATGCAATCAATATTCAGCTATTCCGGTCCCATCCCTCGGTACCGCGTTTTACGATGGATACATCATAGCGGACCCGGTCAACACTTGTCCCAGTACATGTGCGTGCTTCCCCCCCCCCCATTGGGTTCTTCCATGTCTATTCGGGCGGACCCGGTGACGCATTTGACGGGGATACCTCCTGCCTGGACCCACACTTGTACCCTTACTTTTGTTCCACTTGTCTCCACACCATAACCCCTCGCTTGCCAATAAGACAATAATTTTCTTTCATAAATTTCTTACCCCTATTGTAAACCCCGTGTGAATTCATTCATCATTTGTAATCATACCCATTGCCACTGACGGTTGACGGCTGTTTTGCAATAGATATTTATTGCACCACTGACAGTTGACGTCTGTTTTGCAACAGATATTTATTGCACCACTGACAGTTGACGTCTGTTTTGCAACAGATATTTATTGCACCACTGACGGTTGACGTCTGTTTTGCAACGGATATTTATTGCACCACTGATGGTTGACGGCTGTTTTGCAACGGATATTTATTGCACCACTGACGGTTGACGGCTGTTTTGCAACGGATATTTATTGCACCGCTGACGGTTGACGTCTGTTTTGCAATGGATATTTATTCCACTCTGCCGGTGGACGTATATTGACGTCCAAGACCGATGAAAGGAAACCGCCCGAAGGAAAATTGAAAATAGGGCCGCCAACAATGTTGGAATGGGTGTATTTATATGTTTTCAAGGCGAGTACTGTAAAATTTTACCGGGAAAAAAACGCTGATTTTCCATGAAAAATAATACCGCGGAGAGGCAGGGTTACCGTAATTTCCGGAATATAAGCCGTGGCTTATACATGTACGTTGATTTTGACCCGGTAAAAGTTGCCTGCGGCTTATACGCGGTGCGGCTTATACGCCGAGGTATGAATCTTGAAGAACAAAACACAATGCACAATTAAGCAAAAATCGTTGGTAAACAGACAGAAACAGAAACCTAAAAACCTTTATTGTTCGTAGCGAAAACGGTCTGGTCATTGTCAGTTTTAGTGGTCCACAGAAAACCCATGAGCCATATATGCAGCTCAGGCGGGCTATACTCTACTCAGTTATCGCGTATCGCCGCCATATTTATACATTGTACAACGATTCACTTAGGAAACTGATTCCCTTTTCCAGACCCATCAGAAAGGCGTTAATTTTCCAAAGATGGGCACCGGTGAAACCACAGTGAAACATCGACCCCAAAAAACATGAATATGTAACATAATGAACATATTCATGACACTCGATCAAACAGCCAATGAAATGAATATAAAAATGTTACTACGCAAATTTATCCAATTACTACGTGCGGAAATGGCACGTGATACTGGGTCCTGAATAAGCATGAACTACAGTGTACGTGCACATTGCATGCATTGCACACACAGTCTACAGCTGACCACACGGACCATGAACAGGCAGCGGCACTCGTGTCAGCTCAAACACACATTACCACTATTGACGGAACAGGTATACAATTACAAAGGACTGGTACACAGGCAAATGAATGTCCCCTATTGGTTGAATGATCCGATTTCTACAACGCTCGTGGTTATTCAACCAATAGATGGCTTTCATTGTTGCGTTATTGTTATCAATGCCTCATAAACCACAAAACTTGTTGGACCTAGGGAAGTTATTTGATACATTGGATGACTGGATTCTTTGTAGTTTGCCGCAACATACAGCTTCGCCAAACAAATTTCTCTCTATGGTTTTCTTTTTAAATCTATCATTAAATAAATGAATTTCGTTGAAAATGCTGAAGTAATAAAGTGTTCGTTTGTGATCTATTATTATTATAATTAACTCACACAGCATGCATGATAGGAAGAGCAAGAATATAGAAAAAGAATTGTGTAATGAGGTAGTTTCTACATTTGGGATTATAGGGACAATGTTGTCACTAAATATTATTTAATTACGATCAAATTAAATGCACTTGTACACCATAAACGGCTCTCGTTATTTAACTATTTAAATGGGGATAATTTGAGCGGGAATGGCCCCGTCTGATGGTCTAGGAACTGGCCCTCGAGTTTCCATATGGACCATCGGTAAATATCCACCTAAACCGTTTCAAAAGGAATAATTAGCTTTGGAGTATATTCATTCATGATCTCAATACAAAGGTATTGACTTCTATTGTGTCTCTTTCAATACATTTTGACTCGAACGCAACACAATGACCTCCTTTGTGGCGATGTACCGACAGTGAGTGACGTCCGGCGGGCCTCTGTGTGTGCGGCTTATACGCTGTGCGGCTTATACGCAGTGCGGCTCATATGTTGACGCACGAATCTTGTTTTGGTGATTTTGGGGTAGTGCGGCTTATACACTGCACGGCTTATATTCCGGAAATTACGGTATTTCTTTTTAATACCGACGTGAAGTGGTTAAGTAGATAATAATGAAAATGCACTCACAATGATCATAGGCCAATTATCTATTTCAGATTTGTTATACATACAAAAATGACAGACAGAATAACTTCTCAGAATGTTTGGTATCGATCATTATCACCTTCAAACCAAGCAAGTAAATGTAAACTTTTAGATTATAATTCCTTTTCAGGTAATTACCAATGGTGTACATGTCCCTTATTAGGAAAATATTATCAAACCTCAAATTTGCACTCTGAGAGTGGATGCTCAAAGATTTCCCTTTTGTAGTCGGGGCTCTTGGAGGTCATCTCTAGAAGAAGACTGGTGGCATAGCTGAGATACTGGTGCTCTGTCCCTGGAGAATACATGCACTCTAGCATGGCAATCAGCCTCTCCAGGGTACCAATGGGGAGTCGGGTTTCATGACTCCAGAAGTTGCTGACTCTGATTCTTAGAAAGGAAATAGAAAAGTTGTTTAACCATCCATGAGGGATTCACAAATCTGTCATTCCAAGGGTAAGAATTATACATGTACCCCACAGAGTATTGGCTGTACTGTACCACATTATTATGATGTCCATATATTGTACAATGTTCTACTGCTTCTCCACCGCTGGGTCACACTATGGTCACCCAGACATACAGTGGCAGAGCTTGAGTATGACGAGTATGATGAGAGGTCGTCCCCTGACACAGCTAATTAGTGCATGGCATACTGAAACTTAGGAAATAAAAACTCACCATAATCCACATGTGCAATCTTTGCTCGTTTGAAAAGTAATGTGTGACTTTGTTTGAATCTTTCTACAAGAGGTGTGACAAGCAGTGTTAACAAAAGTAAAGAACATTGGAAAAATTGCCTTAGAATAATGTCCTTTTCCCAATATTTTGAAAAGTGTATGACGCGCTATATTTGTAATTTATAAAAATAAAATCATTAATTTTTAAAAATTACACATAATTTAAAATTAAATGTATACAATGTTTATTCATGGCATTTTCTTTTTAAAAATTGCCAAAATAAGGAAGATGTTCGATGAAAATCCAGGACGTAGCAAGGACATAGTCATTGGAGCGATTATTGTGCAATCACGACAAGGCGGCAGAATTAAGCGATGGGTATGAACACACATGGTATGAACCACCAAAGATGTATGTCCTGAATCAAACTACTTACAATAAGCTCTGGTGGCTTGATACAACTACTGTTTGTGGAGTATGTGACTTTGGAGAAGTCTCATATGTTCATCAATGAGTAGTGAAGTGTATGATGTCACCAGTTGTGTGTAATTTGCATTTTATGCCAATGATCGTTAGTGGCATTATACATATACATAGGAAACATGGCGGCACCACTGAATGAAAGTGTTTCTGATCTTGACTCAATTGACGAGAATCTTAACAATAACAGGTCTGAAGATGCCCCTGAAAGTATTAAGTCAGCTAGGGAGGATGAAGTGAGCTGTAAGCATTTTGTTTATACAATTAACATTAGACTAGGTGTATGCTAGTGTAGTTTAATTGCATGATGCATGATAGTTACTTGATGGTAGCTGAGGTAACAGCCTAGCAGTGAAGGGATAAAGCTAGGACTAGTGCGGAATGTTGAACTAGCTGTGTGTCTGGCTAATCAACAGCTGTCAATCCAAATGCTACATGTGTAATGACCGATCAGATTGGTTGAGCAGCTGTGTATATGCTGTGCATAATGCTATGAACCCTGACAAGCTCTCTGATGAGCATGTGTTTTATTGTACATGTTTTATAATATACACGTGTTGGCTTTGTCAGGGTTTTTCCACTGATCAATCACCACCAAATCCTTGCCAAGTAGGCATGCTCACAAGCATACAATCCTTACTAGGCCTTA
This sequence comes from Zoroaster sp. YZ-2022, assembly GCA_029582265.1. NCBI lineage: Eukaryota > Metazoa > Echinodermata > Asteroidea > Forcipulatida > Zoroasteridae > Zoroaster > Zoroaster sp. YZ-2022. The sequence goes on from CM055819.1 coordinate 12,006,220, forward strand.
AAAAGTACTTATATTAAACAAATATCAAATTCCTATAAGCACTTATTTTGCAATTATGTTAAGTAGCCCCATGGGCCCAGGTGTTTTTAATAAGCCAACACTGTGCTTTAACACAGTATTATACCTTAGACTAGTTTCTTCATCTGATAATCCTTGTAGCAATGTATCCTTAGTCATACTGATGAGTACCTCATCAGCCTTGTCCTCTGTGCATGATTCCTCATCCCTGAAGAAAGATAACACAACAGTGGTAGATATATACATGTATGCTATCAAAGGCTTGCAAGCGTAATGTTTTTTCCAGGATGAGCAAGTGTAATTAACATAAACGGGCATGCCTAAACCCCTAAATACCCTCGCGCGTGCGTACTACTTACAAATGATTTTTGGAGTTTTCAGATATTAAACTTGACTGAATCCTGCGCATGATTACAGTTAAATATCATCTCATTTTGCATCGAATCACAGACAATTTAGTATTTTCCTACAAAAATTTATGGTATGACAATTGCACATAAAGACAGTATAATGTATCGTTACATTACACTAGCAGTTAAAAACATGTGTGTAATGTTAAAAGTGATTCCAAAGGGAATTTTGGAATGAAAAAGAACATTTTGATTGGAGCTATAAGGTCCTTGTATGCATATGTGAGGGTATTTTGGAGTTTAGGCACTCCTATTTATGAGTCTGCTTGTTTCGCACATATCCGGATCTCGATCTCGATTTATATAGATTGGTGAAATTCTCGATTTAGACAATTTACTGATCCGGATCCTGTATTTGCTGATCCTGCTCGCGCAGTGGATACTTGCTAGATCCAAGATGGCGCAAACAAAAATAACAAGATGAAAATCATTACAGAATTCATTAAATCATCATGAATAATCTTAAACTGTGTTGGTTCTATGAATCCGTTGTTAGAAATGTAAATGAAATTGTAAGAAAAATACTGTCAAAACAATATAATGAACTTTTCTTGCAACAATGATGTTGGAAGCTAAATCACCTGTGGTAATAAAGACCGCATAACAAACTTCCCTTATTAATTGAATGGTCTCCCATCTTCTTACAGACCACTGTCAATGTTACTTAACTTTGGCAATCATGCCACTGGCTCACCACTCTTCTACATGTATTAAGCTTACTGTCTGGGACGATTATCATTAATTCTTTTTTAAAACGAACAAGATCAATACTGCACCCAATTTTACTTTCCCAAGCAAACACACCTGAAATTATCATAGATCCACATCAGTACATCATACATGACCTCTCTGCAGGCTGGGCTGGGAAGGTTAAACACTGCCCTCACTGCTGGTAGCATGTCAAGGATTTCCACTGGTTTCAGGTTGGGCAGCATACCATTGATTAATTTGAGTGATGCAAGCTGGGTACCTTCATCCCTGTCATTGTAAAGTTATATACAGATCAGGGTTGAATTCATTGAGATGTGATGTGATGTTCCTCAGTACAGATTCTTTATTGATTTTACAGATGTTGTATTAAAGACCATACAAAGTGCCTTGATTTTTTACTCAAAAGTGTTCAGTATGTAATTAACTATTTATATGCTAATCCAAAAAACATTTAAACAAATCAGAAATTGTTGAAAAAAACCCATAATTTTCTGCCAAAATTCCAGTGATTGCAATCCACAATGTAACTTTTTGAGTTTTTTAGATTTTTGTGACCTGTGGCAGCAGCAGCAACAGTCTGGCTGTCGCCGTGTTGTCCGTGGCTGTACGTGTACATGTGTGTACAGGATTCTCTTTGACATGCAATGCATGTAGTGTGTGTGCATGCACGTATATTTTAGTTAGTGTAGTGTGGATGTGGGTATGGGTCATGGCACAAAATATTAGTCTGGTTTGATATGACAGCACTGGGAAGTTCACTAAAGGATTATTTTTTTAATGGCACAAAACAAGAACAATTTGAGATTAACTTTCATGATGAAAAACCCTGGACATTCAAAACTTTGGTTGCTCTTAAAAAAATTGTTCGTAAAAAGCTACCATTATGTGCTCTTACGCCGGTGTTCAAGATCATTTCGTCCATTTTGGGCTCAAATTGATACGATTCAATACCCCTTATTTCACCAACTTCAGCATCAGTATAATGTCCATCAAATGATGATAATGAAGAACATAATCGGAAGTCGTATAGTAGTTGGTAAACTTATTTTTGCAGCTGTACGTGATGTAATATACTTTATGTACAAAACGTACCACAGTAAACAGTTGTAGCATTCACCTTGCCGTAAATGTACATCATCAAAATAAGCTCAGTGAAAGTTTCCCCGATAGCTTAACTTCATTTCCTGCCGATTGTGGTAGTGGTAAATGCTCTTTGAAGGTAAAATTTGTATTATTAACATTGAGTTGTTAATTTACCTTGGCTTATTTGGGTGAAACAAACCAGCATTTACATAATAAGTGTAAAAAGTTGTCTTAGAAATCTAAGACAACTGCACATGTGTCTTTATGAACATATTAATACATAAAAACATTAAAAAAACATGTTCCTGTTTTTCATTGTTTTCTAAAGAACATGATCACTTTCACTGTTTAATTAGTTGTTAATTGAATGTACATTACCAACTACCAATGTTGTACGTTCCCTTTAAATATACACTGTTGTGTTTACAAATTCTCTAACGGTTGTGGCTACATTGTCAATAGCGATAGTTCAAATCAGCAAGGGGGATTTACCTGTGAGTTAACATCTGCACAATGCCTTTACTCTTCATCTCTAGAAAAATGTTGGGTATATGGCTAACTCTGGTTGCAATCACCTCCATACACAGTGTCTTGGGCTGACCGTAGAGGGAAGGTAACATAAACAACAGCTTGTTTATAAAACTGAGGGGAAAAACAAGTCAAATCTCAGTCTCAAGGATGCAATAAAACTGGAAAGTAGGTAAATAACATTACAAACACATGTACATGTATGAAGTGACATACTGAAACATGATGCCATGAGCAAAAATGGACATGTCCCATGAGGAATTTGCTGATAATAATAATAATAATAATAATAATAATAATAATAATGTGGACTTATATAGCACACGTATCCACCAAACTGGTGCTCAAGGCGCATTATATTATTACCCCTGCTCATCAGGCTCATAAATCATTCCTGAAACCATCTCAGCTCCCTGGGGGTATACAGCTCAATTGCTGCCATTACAGCGCATATAGGGCTAATCAAACACAATAACCAACTCTGCCTTCACAGGTACCCATTTACCCCTGGGTGGAGAGAAGCAATTATGGTAAAGTGTCTTGCTCAAAGACACAAGCACCATGGTCGCGGCTGGGATTCGAACCCACATTCTGATGACTTTGCCATCAGAACACAAATCCGATGCACTAAATCGCTCGATCATGGCACTCCATGGAATTCATAAAAGGAATTCATATTTTGGCATTTATGGGTAAAAATAACTAATAGATAGGTTTCACTTGGCCAACTTTACGGGCTTTGACAACCCATATTTCAACACACAAATATGTGTTATGCATTAGCAGCTCAAATCCAAGTTGGGTGAATGATCAGCCGATATAGGACAGTCATTATCTGGCAGCAGTTTGTTACTGAATTGCATGCCAGCTGTTACATTAATACAGAACTCAACCAATCACAGGCAAGATGGATCACAGCTGTTACATTAATACAGAACTCAACCAATCACAGGCAAGATGGATCACACATGTTTTTGACTTTATAAATGGATATTCGCAGCAATTTAGTTTGTAATCCGAAAATAACAAATTTCCTTGAAGAAAGGCAAACAAGTAAACTTTCACCAACAAATCCTCAGAGGGATGTTTTATATTAATTAATGATGGGCCCTGTCATAAATACATTGCCCTAACCATGCTGAAAGCATCCAAATACAACCAATGTATTCATTGCCCTAACCATGCTGAAATCATCCAAATACAACCAATGTAAACATCTGTTGGATCTTCTTGAGGTGAGCAGAGAATAAAATATATTTTGTTCTTGCTGACGGATGTTGTTGCATTGAGCAGGGTGTCAGAATACTGAAGGGGGTTAGGGTTAATGCATTCAAATATTAAACCATGCTTTCAACAAATATTTTCTGAAATATTTTTAGATATTAGTTTTCTATTATTTCAGGATTAAAAATAAAACAATTTAAGATTAAAACAACATTTCTGGGAATCACTGGTGAGTCCAAAACATAGATGAGGCATCTTTAATCAAAATCCCTTGAAAAAATGTATTAGATCTTACCCATCTGCAAACTCTGGATAGTGGAGATGTATTTTATGAATGCAAGTAACAAATATGTCTGGACTTGATATGCTGATCTGGGGCAGCTCAGAGGAAACTGTAGTATGTAAAAAGCTGTCTGTCACCTTAGGAAGGAAGAAGTTGGATTTTCAACAATAATTAAGTCATATACAGGGTGTCCCCATAAAAAGTATACCGAGATCAAAATTACTGTAATGGCAAAACTACTTTATATATGGGAAAGAGAAATATATCTCTAGAAAGGGTAGAATGTCCTCTTTGCAATGGTATACAGCTTGTGATGTTATTGACACAGGTGAGTGAACAAATTAGACAGATGTTAAGGGTACTGAAAGCAGGACTGTGACAAGTTTGCATATTTGAACAACAAATCTCAACCATGCAAGTGTGCAGAATACCAAATGCCTTTGTTTTTTCAACACATTCTTGAAAACAAGGAATGCACCTAAAACAATGTAATCTGCTTTGTTTTCGCTACTTACCTCAAAAGTTTAATGTGCAGGTTTTTAAAAATGCTTTTTGGACCTTTGTTATTCAAATGTGCAAACTTGTCACAGTCCTGCTTTCAGTACCCTTAACATCTGTCTAATTTGTTCACTCACCTGTGTCAATAACATCACAAGCTGTATACCATTGCAAAGAGGACATTCTACCCTTTCTAGAGATATATTTCTCTTTCCCATATATAAAGTAGTTTTGCCATTACAGTAATTTTGATCTCGGTATACTTTTTATGGGGACACCCTGTATATCACAAGGCATGCAACTGACTGATCTAAGAGGAAGAAATGAAAAAGAGGAAGAAATGAAAAAGAGGAAGAAATGTTCAGATTGCAAGCACAAAGAGTGAAGCCTAACCAGCGTACAGTGTGGGAGGGCCCTGGAAACTTTTGCAAATGATCTAATCTGTGATTCTAAATGATCTGAACATGTTTTAAGGGAAAGTAAAACAGAAATAAAAAATATATATTTTTTATTAAAACAAAATTTAATTTGTTTTGGATTTCCATGGATCCATGAAAGAGTTGCATGCCTGATATGAGAGGATTCCTGAACGGAAAGTCAGAACTTAGACATGCATTTCAGGGTGTCTGTATTAAAGCCTTTCGGGAAAGGTACATGCTGCAACAAGAACACCACACCTGAAAAAGACCACGTATGCAAAGCCATGAGCTCACTTTACCAGTCTGTTCTGTGGACACTACCATTGAATTATTCATAACCCTCCAGCAATATGAAAAATTTATGTATGCAAGTTTATTTAAAAAAGCAACTGTAACCAAAATGTTGGTGTTATATTTATATAGGTGATATTATAATAGAATTAGTTACTTCATACATTATTCTCTACCAAATCTGTAGAGAAATATAAAGAAAAACATAAGACCACAGAACAGACTGGTACAAGCATGGTGTTTGGGTTGCCGTGTGCGCCTTGACTAAAGGCTAGGTGTCTATAAACTTATGGGAATTTTGACACTCATAAACACTTTATTACCTGATCCACATTACACAAATAGTTTCCTAGCAACGACATGATGGCAACAACCTATCCCTGTCATGCTGTCTCAAGGGGATGAATGCAATCTTACTTGTACAATGATCACTAATTTACACATACAACCAGCAAGATATGACGTTTTCAAATAAGAAAACCCAAACAGATCACTGGCAACCAGAAAGGATAATCTCTGATATGATTATTTTCCACTGACATAATGGAATTACTTAAAACTTACAAGGTTCCTGTTCTATTTGGAATGTTCTATTTAGCAACACAGTGCGCTCCCAATAGGAATGTCGCTCAATGTCAGCAGTCACTGTTGCCAATGTAACTAACTCTCCAAGCGTTCTAAGGTTTGAGATGCTTCGTAACTCAGCACTATACTTTACGCTTTTTGAGTATCTTTGGAAAAAATAATCCACAGAGGATTCAGGTGGGTTTTAAACCCACAACCTCCTGCTGATGTCTTAACCTCTCTAACACCAAGCTTGCTCAATGATGACAATCAGGCTAGAGTCCTATAATAGTTGTGGGTACAGCAATTTGCATTGATTTATGGAATGCATGCATCAGGGATTACCTTGTCAACTTCTGCTTTGTGCTTCATGGCCATTCCGATCACCTCAGCAGCTGCTGCATGCACTATCTTGTAACGATTCTTCAGATTGCATGACAAAGCTGCATAAAATCTACTCATATAATCAATATCAGATATATGATATCAGTTCATATTGAACACTGAAGGACAAAGCTGCATTTATATAAAGGGAAGGTACAACATTGGTATTTGGTAATGTATGTTCATTTCAACTCTTTAATTTTCAAGACATATATCAAACTAACCTGCAAAGATTTCATCACAATATATGTACATGTAGGTGCTCATGTTTTTGGAAAGACAACAAAAACATTTTTTTAAATGTTTTACAAAGGTTGCTCAATGGACGGCAACTTTTCGCAAATTTTAAATAACAATTCCTGTTTTCTTTATTAAAAGCACTTCAGATGGAATAATTTCTCAGGGTGATTGATACTTGTACCAACTTTACACGAAATAAGATTTTAGATAATACTTTGTTAATATGATAATCTGGTAACTACTAATGTTATACCTTCCCTTTAACTTATTTAAATAAACAAAATTACATGTTTAATATCAGATTGCATTTAACATTGTTCTGTCTTTATAGGTGCAATCATTATAAATGTCAAATTATAATAGGCTATCCCCCCCCCCCCAAAAAAATATATATATATCATTGCGGCTAGGTTAGAAAACTAAGGTTACCCAAAACTGCATCGTGAGCCAGAATCCTTCCTAAACTTGGTCCGAAAACACTCCCAATCAAAAAAGTTGGGGACATCCCACTGTGAATGGCTTTGTTTCACGCGATCTGTCCTTCAGCTCAAATCCATTGTGCAAAACTGTGGACTAGATTATAACACATAATAAGACTTCTGCTAATAGTGAATAATGGCTTTAATACACTCCTGTGAACCAACCTGTCCTCATCTACATCAGAGTCCCTGTTAATAGGGTGGAGACCGTTGGCAAGGATCAATCCAAGAAGCTGTATACCAGTAGAGCTATCCTTCTTGTTAGGGTCTTTGTTTGTCAGACTCTGGAATATCACACTGTAGTTGGTACACAGGATAGGAAATGGCGATATCAGTAAGTCTTTATATTTATTTTCATTTTCATATTTAAAGATGCTTGCCAATGCTTTCCATCACTTTAAATTTTTCCTGATTTTGAACATTGTAGAAAGGATAACAAATATTTTAAAATGAGATATTTTTAACAATATTTGTTAAAAGTATTAGATCATGCTTCATAACTCTTCATCCATAGTAAAATTCCCCCAAATCAAAGGTGATTTGGGAGTCCGCAAAGGGACGATACTTACCTGTTAAACCAACATTTGCATAAACTCTAGCCATAGGCTCCAAAGCTAGATTCTTTCTGATACCACACTAAGAGCGCCCTCAAGAGCCCCTGCTCCCACCGTTAGTCGGGTTGGTTACTCATCTTCTTATTCTCTAAGCATGAGTAATGAGGGATGTTTAACAGGTAAGTATCGTCCCTTCACAGACTCACAAACCACCTTTGATTTGGGGAAGTCCACTTCAGGGACTCTCTTACCTGTTAAACCAACATTTGCATAGATTGGCACTGTAGGCCAGAGGAGGGCACGGCGAAGCTGCTAGTATAAATCAATTGGAACCGATGGGCAAGTCCCTTCGTGTTCTCCCAAGAACAGCAGTGATACTTGACTTACCAATGATAGGTTCCATAGGGGTCCAGAGATCAGGGGACGTCCTATCACTCCTGAGATGAGGTGCGGGATCTTGCAGACAAGAGAGCCGTGCGGCCCATCAGACCTTCCACTTGAAATACGTCTCGGAGGTAACATGAGACGAACGTGGAAGGGGTCTTCCAGGCGGCCGCCTGCAGAATGTCTTGCAGGGGTACACCTTTAAGGTACATGTACATGTAGGCCCATGAAGTCGTCATGTCCCTGGTGTCATGGGCATGAACAACATTTTCAGTTGGTGTACATGTAGGCCAACCCAGGATAGATGTACAGATAGCTACCCTATGCGGCTGTGTAGTGGAGATAACTAATTGCATGACGGAACCCCTAGGGGTTTTTGAGCGCGCCAGATACCATTTAAGTGACCTAACCGGGCACCAAAGTTTATCTTTCAGTATGGAGGATACTGACTTGATGTCAGGTATAAAGATATCCAGCGGTTGACATGAAGGTGACTGATTTTTAGTCAGAAAACCATGTTGTGGGACCAGACGTACACCGTTTGGTTCCCATCTAATATGGCCCGACTGAATTGACAGGACATGCCACTATTGGACCCCTCCGAAACGTCGGCGCCCTCAGCATCAGCAACTGGTATCACCGGGTTCCTACCGGTAATCAGTGCCGACCGGGTTTTTCCGGGGCGTAGTGGGGCCATCGGTTCACCGGATCTCTCCTGAGTACCGGGGCCCTCTGCACTGGTGGCTGACGTCGCCGGGTTCCCACCGGTAGTGAGTGTCAGCAGGGTTTTCCCCTCGCATACTGGACCTCTCAGCGTACCGGATCCCTCTGGGACAATGGAGCCCTCGGTCCCAGGACTAGCAGCCTGGTAGGTACAGTCCCGGTGCTCAAGAGGCCCGGTTTCTTACCTTTACCTTTAGGCAGGGTAGGGACTGGAGACCTGGGAGGTGCAGCCTTACCCCTCTTACCAGAAGTACCAGGTTCAGAGTAGTGCTGGGTGATTAATGAAATTCACTACGAGTAATCGCACAGCAATTGCTCAGGAGTACTCAACTAATCGTGAGTAATTGACCACATTTTTTTACATTGTACTTCAGCCGTAGCCTATTAGTCATAGCCTAGGTCATTGGTTATTCACGTATTTCAAAATTACCCTCACAAAAATGCTTTTTAATCATGTTTTACAAAAATGATTCTGAAAAAATCTGATATTATTTCATGTTTAATACATAAAACGACTCAATAAATATTGATTTGAAGTCTAAGTTGGTAATTGGCTTCATTTGTTGATCATTTCGTGACAACATGCAGCACGTAAACAGGTCGTGCTGTGACCTACATAACTTATAGGCTCTTTCATTTTCCTTCGGGTAATTGAAAACAGGTTCATGAAAATATTTAGGATGATAATTTGTTTGAGATGGTCCGGTCTATAGTACAAATAAATTAACAGACACAACCCATTTTAATTAATAATTTTAGTGTGACTTTCAATGATATCGATGTAGACGAAACATGAGAAATAATATTTCATAGCGCACCCCTGTGAAACAAAGTTAGTTCTTCCAGAGCCACGTGACGATCACGCAAGTTCCGGTAACCATCAATACTTCACAGTACTGCCCACCACGCGCACTGTAATATGGATAATGACAGTGCGTTCACACAGTCCATGTGCTTATTTCTCGATCACAGTAAATTATTCATTTTACTGGGCCCTCCGTGTATCGGGCCCCGTACTATGAATAACTAGGGCATCATTTCATACACCCCACATTAGAACATTACACCCAATGCCAATTCAACATGTTCAAGGGCCATTGTATAAGAATCTTGGCGGTTAACTACTTGGCACCGCCCACCATCAATGGCTATGGGGAAAACACAAAATCAAATAAATAAATCCGTTTTAAGTCTTTATTTCATTTTCAAACAGTATCTTTAGAATTATTAAATGCTGCTTTCATTATTCATTAATTACTTGAGATTACACGAGGAGTTAATACTTTTATGATAAGAACCACCATGGAACCTACAATGTATACTGTTGGTTAGAAGAGTATTATTCCTTGTGGGCTGTCAGTCATGGATACTGAGTGTGGATTGGCCAATCACCGTGGCCGCATATCAAGCAATCGTCAAGCATATATCCATATATGGACATTTCTAGAAAAGGCCTTTCACGCCCTGGTAGACCACATGCTGCCACGCCGCAGTGTAGGCCTATGTATTGTACTGTAAAGTATACGTACGTTGCATGCATTGTACATTCGTGTGGCTGACAACTAATCATGAATCAGTAACTACTCATCAATGTGTTTCTACTCGTATATGTGTTACTACTCGTGAATGTGTTACTACTCGTGGCGGGATGATTTACTTGGGTAGTATATACCATGGCATATACCACATGATGCCACGGTGTATGTATTGTACATAGAGTATACATTGCATGCATTGTATTGTACACTGTGGTGATTGTACAATTCATGTACACGTGTCGGCTGACAACTTACTAATCGTGAATCAGTAGGTACTCGTGAATGTGTTACTACTCACGAGTACTTTTGTGGTAATTGCGGCGGGACGATTACTCAAGTAGTTAAAATGCGCGAGTACGAATACGATTAGTAATTACTACTCGCGAGTAATCAAGTAATCGCACTACTCGCCAAGCACTAGTTTAGAGGCCTGGAGGGCATGTCCCCGGTAGGAGCGTCAATAGGTCCCTCATTGGCGTTGTCCCGGGTAGGTGTCCCAGACGGGTGTCGTTGGTGGGACAAAGAACTGGCCGATGAGTCGACGGAGGGAGAATGGGACCCGAGCCATGCTGCTACCGTCTCCCACTCGGCAGGACTCCAATGTTTGCAGACAGAACACGGATTTCTACAGGAACATGTTCGACATCGTGGGTAGAAATCGTGTAAATCCTGTGAGGGTCGCGGTTTAATACGGCAGCATGAACCGCAAGGAATAAAATTAGGGGCGTTATACCACGCTTACTTATGCGTGAATCCGCCATCTTGGGATTAAGGAAGAAATAAACAGTCACTGGGAACTTACCAGTATTCTTTATTAATCCATTAAAATAAAAACAATAGGGGGGAACGGAAAGTAAGAAGAAACGACAACACACTGGTTTATAACTTGTCTTTATTCGATACTTAACAGAATCTTTATTTAGCGAAAGGATACGTTCGTTAGAAGCTCCTTTCAAACATGTCTGTACACGACCAAAGCTAGAGAAAAAGCGGATGAGTAACCCAACTAACAGGGGCTCTTGAGGGTGCTCTTAGTGTGGTATAAGAATCTAGCATTGGAGCCTAGGGCTAGAGATTATGCAAATGTTGGTTTAACAGGTAAGAGAGTCCCTGAAGTGGACTACAATGTTCCAAATATTAAAAAGAAAATTGCTGAAGTTCACATTCTAGTCTTTGTTTCTTTCAATATTGTTGTAAGAGTTGGCAAGATTTGCTAGGTGGAGGTAGTAAACAGAAAACACATGTATTTTTGTAGGCCTTATCAAAACAAAACAAAACCTGGTTGGTAAATGTGATGTCATTTCAACATACATGTAAGCCACCTCTCCTACACATGGAATGGTTCAAACAATAATCTGCTAACATACAAATATTTATTGCCCACTTTGTCTTTATAGAATTACAAAAGAAATCATAAATAATAACTGATTGTGATTTATGTTTTGCAAAAGATTGGAATCTTATTAAAATGGCTCCCAGTGAAAAAATTGAATTGCAATCGTGAACAAAAGTGAAAGAAAAGTTCTCAGTCTATGTAATTACACAGTGAATTATTCTTGTCTTGGAGCCATAAGTTTAAAAATATGATGCGTCTACTTATCAAGAGGATTATAAGTACAAATGGAATGAAGATAAAACATGACTGCTTACTTTGTGGGTACAGTGATGATTTCCCTCCAACATTCAACAAGTGTCTTCACCATCTCCAGATTGTTGCGTAAGATTTGACGGTTGCTATGGTGACAGAAGTGCATGAGAAACTCTAGTAATCTATTAGCCAGGCGCTTTTCCTGTACACAATATAATCAATACAATGTACATGAATTGTATACAGGATACTGGATTCAAGCAAAACGCAGCATGTTGTATAGATAGTTTCCAACAGACCACTTTATGGGCATCTTGGACTTGGCTTTGAGATGCATCAAGCTTTCTAATTGTTCTAGTCAGTATTAAGTGATTCATTGCCCAGTCATGCACACAATTTGTTGAATGCCGCAAGCGATGCTTACGCATAATGCATTGCTGGTAAAAATTGGCTGATTTTGCATGGTGTAAAACGTCAAGCGAAAACAATACTTAATTTTTTTTTTTTTTTCAATAGTCAATTCAAGTGCACATTTATTGCCATATGCTTATAAAATTACATATAGGTAATATCAAGTAGGAACTTTATACGCATAGAGGCAAAGTCTAATAAAGCCAGAGGCTAGTAGCGATTTGCCTTTTAAACAATTTTTTTTAATAAAACACTTACAAATGTCAATAACAAATAATTGGACAGACAACTGGATGTGCACTGGACGAACCAAAACATACACATAAATTATAAATTCAATCAATGGTTCAGTTCAAAAGGTTTAGGATAGATCTCTTATTTAACCAGTTCACGGCGGAGGCCGTGTATACACGCAATTTTTTTTTGCACCGTGGATCAGAGAGCGTCTAAACACGCCAAAGGAAACTCCGGAATATTGGTATGCATGCTCGGTTGAGCCACCCGTGTACGGTGACATGCATGGAAGACGTGGCCACCCGCTGTGGAAGCTTCCATTCACGGTGTGTGTGGGAAAAATAAACCCGCACAGGGGCCCAGAAAAACTTTTTTATTCCCGACGCGAACTGGTTAAGTACTGCATAGGGCAATAAAGCTATTTGCAGATGCAGCTTAGGTAAATAACAATGTTTATTAAAGATGAAGGGGACTGAAGCTTCAGTTTGTATAATAATAATAATAATAATAATAATGTGTGGATTTATATAGCGCACGTATCCACCAACTAAGTGGTGCTCAAGGCACATTATATTATTATCCCTGCTCATAAGGCTCATAAGGCTCATAAATCATTCCTGAAACCATTTCAGCTCCCTGGGGAGTATACAGCTCAATTGCTGCCATTTCTAGCGCATATAGAGCAAACCAACTCTGCCTTCACAGGTACCCATTTAACCCCTGGGTGGAGAGAAGCAATTATGATTAAGTGTCTTAAGTGTTTATACAAGTCACGCTGACTCTAGGCTTGGGCGATACTGATTTTTTTCATCCACGATATATCGTCAAACATATATCGGGATTTTCGATAATATCGCGAATTTTTTTTTTTCACGCATGAGTTCTTTAGAGCCGATAATAACAGGAATGTACCCATATACACGCGTCACAATAAATTGCCAGTGCTTACCTGAGAGACATGTGGAATCGCGCCGTTCACTAGTGCACCATGGCCATTAGCAAATTTGTTTGCGTAATAATTATGTGGGATGGTTACTGCGTCGTGCTTCCCAATCAAATCATCAGCCCAAGTTCACCTGACTCACGTTCCACGTGACAATGTCATAGTATAAACACGTGACTAGGTTTATTCCCGCATAGTCTAGTACCATGGAGAATAAAACTATGTGATTGTGACACGTCATTTGCACTTTGAAAAATGTGACCGAGTTTGGATTGTACTCTATTGTACACTATTTTAAATAAACGTCACATGGTTTATCAAGAGTAGTGTATGTGTTTTTTCACTAGACAAGAGTCCCAGTATGGTATAATATAGAATAGTGCTTTGTTTTATTTCATGACTAATGTGAGCACAGAGCACCTGCAATTAATGCAAATGTTATTATGTTGTCAATTTTTAAGATAATGCCCATATTCTGCATATATTTAAATATGCATGATAAAATGTAGTCGCACGTAGTGCGTCAGCCAAAGTCACAGACCACCATTGCTAGACAGTGAGACGTAAACATTGTCTACACATTGTTGGATCAAATACCCCATTCAATCCCCAACACTTAATCTGTCTGAATAGATTTCTTTGAGTGGTGGTGGATTTTAAACAATGCCCTGTCAGGCAGCTCCTTTGTGATATGACAGTCGGCTTACCACAGAAGTAGTTTGATTTTGTTTCTCACTTCCGAAAGCTGAAAAGACTTTTCAAAAAAAAAATTTCCATGAAATTTCTCACCCGACTGACAATCGAGGAATTTTTTTTAATCGCGATATTTTTTTTCTTCGCGATATATTTTTTCATCGTGATTTGCCAATATCTCGATAATCTGAAAAGTTCACGATATCATAATCTCATTAAAAAAAATATCGCAATATTCAATATTATCGTGTCATCGCCCAAGCCTAGCTGACTCACTTGCTAATTCCTTGGAATTTCATCTGTCCCAAATGTGGATTTATCAGTTTCAATACATAGGTGATAATGTACCTTGCCTTCAGCTCAGTCACTTATCACCTGTGGCCATAACCTCTTGGTCTTTATCTTGCAGTAAAGACTATGATACAAACTTGTTTTGTCTTATGGTTTTGGTTTGTGGTAACACCACATATTTATCTCAACTATTGCTAAGTGTGGTACAGGGTTCTGAAAAGAACCTTTTTTGGGGGCAACTCGTATCTCAACTAAAGTGAGAGCATAGTTCAGGGAGAACCATGGAGTCTTCTCTCTGTTTCAATTAGTATGCTGTAATCCTTTTCAGAAGAATGATGGTTTGTTTTATTTACACACACTGATCATTTGTACTAACCTCTGGTATAGCTACTGTTGCCCATCCAAGTAGAATCACCACAATGTCTACTATCATGTAATTTATCCCTTCACCACCTGTGTTTCCACTAATTACAAGTTGTATTAGTCCACTCAGCCAAAACTTGGCATACGGCTCAAACACCTGCATACAAATATAATCACATTCAATTTTAATTTTAATTTTAATTTTAATTTTAATTTTACAAAAAACAGTAATTGTACAAATTATGTGCAGCCAACCTTTAGAGCTTAGAGGGGAGTTATAAGATTGGTAATGTTGACAAAATTGCTTCCATGAGTATGCTTACATGTACATGCAGTTTCTGTAAATATATTAAACAACCCATATTAAACAACCCATATGTGAAAGATTCAGCTCAAAAGGAATTCAAGTCATGAGAAAAGTGTGAACAAACATTCAACATTTGATCCAAGAATACTTGAGCAAAAAGTTGCTGGATGGTAACCTTTTGCTAATGTGCACATTTTTTGTTTGTGTTTTCTTTGAAATAAGGGTCCTTCAAACAGACTCATTTTTTTTCAGGATGATCAAGCTAGCTTTTGGATAATAATTCAGTCGGGTAATAACCAATATTGTACCTTCCCTTTTATTAAATAGATAATATTGGCTTTGTGCATGATGATCTACATACCCTGCTTCATCAATAGGGCAATCTGTGAGGTGCCTATTAAAAGCCTATATGCACTCATTAGAGAAAAAAAACAGAATATATACCTCATTGTTATTAATGATCAGTCTGGCAATGAACAGCTTGATGTTGACATGGGTAGACTGACAGGCCATTTTTTTCTGTAGGTTTGACATCCAACCTGGCATCTCAGTAGGTTTAGTCCCCTGGACAAGGTAATGAATTGTTCAAATCAAAATTTGTACAAAGCTAACCCTTAATGCCAGGATTGCTGTTACCCCTGTATCAGCCATTGGCTGATATGATATAAAGCAGCACTAATTGATAAGAGTTTACTCAACAAAGGAGTCAGATATAGAAACAGAAATGACAAAAATGTGCTTCTACTCTATGAAAATGTATGAAATGCTATTGTAAAGAATATACTATCTGGGATAACTGTCTGAAACCTATAAAGCTAGATTACAATTGAGACATTCAAATATCTGAAATTAGATTTAGTTTTAGACATTCTGGCCAAAGAGTGAGCATAAAATATCTGAAACATAATCCTCAATTTTGCTGGGAGTAAGGTGCTTGTTGCCTTTGGTGAGCCAATATCTCTAAAAAGGAGAATAGCATATACCTTAATACAGTGTTGTAACCAAGTCATTTTTTCTCAAGTCAAGTCAAGTCACAAGTCATTTATTGTCATGAATCAAAGTCAACTTTCAAGCTTGTGTGTGTAAAGCGCATGTCCGATTTCGCCTGATGGCTTTTGGATTTTCGGCCAACCTTCCGGCCTTACAGACGTCTTGAAATCTTTCCGTATTTCCATAAATATAGAGTGAATTATTTTTGCTGTGCATAATAATGTTCTGTTTGTCATGTTGCCTGTCTTGGAAGTGAGAATAAAGGTAGTGTTTGTCATTTGTTGTTTATGGGCTATACATAATTCACACATTTATCTTGAATAAGCCAGAACCTCCCTGTAATCATCAGGCAATATTTTCTACAAAACCATACAAACGCACGCATGTGTACCAATGCAGTACATGTGAAGGGAAATGTATGCTAAACGTACATTATAGGCTCAAATGTACACTATAAAGATTCACACTTTATTGAAGATGTTTAAACATATTTTATTTCATTAAAATAAGTTGTTGATTTGACAACATGATGGGAGGTAAATTGATAACTCCAAAGACCAGAAAACTCACAAACAGATCTATGTATCAAACCTGCCAATGATCCATATATAGCATTAACGATGCACAAATTGTATAGTGTGTCATTGTTTTTGTTGGTGTCCGTAAATTTGTGATAATTTGTTCAACACAAATTCTTAATACAATTAACAATGTCACTATAACCTCGTTTCCAGCCATATAATTTATTTTGAGCATTAATGTATAGCTTTTACCACAGCCTCCACTACAACGGATTGTGTGGAAGACTAGACATGTAGCATAAACTTTACAGCACAAATATAGGGATTCTCGACAGCATTTTTTCCCCCCGTCACAAAAGTATTCAGCTGGCATGGCCGGATTGACCACAAAAGTAATAATAAAACAACATAAAATACTTGATATCTTGCAATGTCATCAAGTCAAATTTACCCAAGTCAAGTCAAAAGTCATTTTTGTCCAAATCAAGTCAAGTCAAAAGTCATTTTTGTCCAAATCAAGTCAAGTCCCAAGTCACTTTTGTCCAAATTAAGTCAAGTCGCAAGTGACAAAAATTGGTGACTTGAGTCTGACTCGAGTGCGAGTCACCAACTCCAATCAACAACTCTGCCTTAATCTAAATCCAGGATTATGTTTCACACCAATGTTTCAGACATTTTGAATGCACTATCTGAGAAGAATGTCTGAAACTTAATCCGAGATTACATTTAATGTCTCAATATTATAGCTTAGGTTTCAGACATAACCTACATGTACATGTAAGTTCCATTTTACCATTTCAGACATCTTCCTGTTCATAGTGTTAACTCACACGTTTCTACCTATTTCATGTCGGTAATGAGAAATAGTGAAAGTACATTCAAATTTGTTTTATTCATTCTAACACATGGACATGAATCAGCAGCTGATGATACATTTCAAATTTGAATTTTTCTATACAAGTAAATTTTTCTCAAAAATAACATGTATTTAACAGATGGAATAACTTCTCATCAGGATGTTTGGTACCATTAAAACCAAGTGAACTTTTACTTAGATAATATTTTGCTTTGTTTCTTTTCGGGTATTTTGTTCACAGCTATAAGCATAGATGGAACCTTTCCGTGCAACAGTGTTAACACTTTGACCTTTGTTACCTGGGCAACCTCTGGTGTAATCTTGTTGGCCTTCATGTGCTTGAGTAGGGCTGTCACAGGTGCCATGCATTCATGTTGGTTCAGAGCGTCAGACTCCATTTCAATGTATTCACCTCTTACTACTACTGTGGGTGTCTCCTGAAATAAAGCAATCATTCAATCAAATAATCCCAGGCTAACTATAAATGCCATTTCCTGGAGGTTTAGTGCATCAGTCTTGTGTCTTAACCATTGTATAATCCTATGAAAAATGAATGGTTTTGAGAATAGGAGGGCTAATGGCTGAGTTGTTAGAATGTGGGTTCAAATCCTGGCCACAATTGTAGTGGTTATGTCATTGTCCAAGACACTTTACTGCACGTTGGTTCTCTTCATCCAGGAGTATAAATAGGTACCCATGAGGGTTGAGATGGTTATTGTGTTAGATTAGACATGTAGCACCAAAAGAGGCTGCACATATGTCCCCAGGGAACTGAGAAATATTACAGGAATGATGTTGGCCCAGTGATCAGGGGAAATAATGTAAAGCATGTTAAGACATAATATGATACAAGTATTATTATGAGGTTAACATAAAGTACAGTTAAGTGATTTATGGTCACATCACTTGTGAATAATCATTTAGGTTAATTATTTGGATTAATTCCACATGATGCTCTGGTCTTCTTCAATAGAAATTACTATCTGTACTTATAATGATGCCAATAATTCATACGTATAATTTTAGCTGTTCTATTACATTTCTGGGTTGGCAACTAAAACCACTAATTGTAATAAGCCAAATTGGAATTGTGGTTGTTTAATATATATCTTGATTTACAAAAAGTAAGCATACCCAAAGAGGCACTTTTGTCAACATTAGGCACCTTCTCAAAACTATTCCGGGATAACTTGCGCAGAGATTTACACGCAGTTGATTTTTCAATGCTCAAAATATCCCCAAGCAGTCCAAATATATAGCGAATACGTTTGCGGAGAAGTATTGAAGCTAGACCAGGCAATTTGTTTACATGAAGACTAAACCGCAGACATTGAGATCGTTATCTACTGGAAGCCAGCGAATGGTCCCTGCTGGGTGGATATGCGGTTTGGTCACTCGCCCAGTGAGCAACAGTAAACACGTGCACTGTTTTACCTATGTGCATCTGGACATATGCAACTTTATTTCCCAGCAATCCGTAAGGATTTTATCCGTAGTGCCTTAAATTCTATGTGCATGCAATATTTTTCTGCTGATGAATTAACTACAGGCGAAATTTCCGAAATGAAAAACGCTTAACAACCACCCAGTTTGTTTTAGCTTCGCACGTGTTTATTTTTTTCTTCTCCCGAGTTTGGGGGTTGGAACATTGAGCAATTGAGCCACCCCCTTTACACAATAGTACCGTGTTCAGTTCACACGTACGCTTTCATACAATCACTACGGCCGTATTCAAAGGAACTCTAGAAACGTTTATTACTAACTTCGTTTTATAATAAGTTTTTGAAAATTAACAAAATGAGCATTCATTTGTATATGTAGTGGTGAGATTTAGAATCATTTCGGCACACAATATGATTGCACTTTCAACCACGGTGAGCTACTCATTTTCATGACGAATTTTTAATAATCAAAATCAAGCTTGATCATACCGTAGAGATCATACCACAAAGTAACGTTACACTCGGCGAAATTCACTTTGAAAAGCACCCGAAAATTGCCTCTGTTTTAGTGATCGATATAACAATGTAAACAAAAAAGAAAATAGACGGAGGACTAACTTTTATGAATGACTACAATTTGGCAAAAATAATGAAGAAAATTGACCTAGAAGAAAAAACACGTTTTTTTTTACCACCTGTGGTAATTTCTGGACACTAAATATTATTATTTCTGGTAAAATTTGGACATTCATATTACGAACCAAATGACAGTAAAGCCTTAAAAAACAATACCTTTACCTATGCACACTACATACAGTAATTTTAAGCATTTTTAAATTTGCAATACAAAATTCACAGATTGCTATACAAAAAATGATTTTTTGCTATGCAAAACGAAATCGTTCCCTGGGCCCCTTAGTTGAAAACGAGGTTTAAATACAATTACAGTTAAATCTTACCAACTGTAACCATTGTGCTGTGACTATTTCCGAAGAACATTTCATTCTTAAAATCTTCATGGTATTGAAGAATTTCGGATCTGAATAACTTTTTATTTAAAAGTAAACCTATGTGTTCTGTTGCTAAAGATCGGGCTCTTTCATTGACATCAAGTAAGCCTAGATTGTCCTTGATCAACACTCTCACAAAATAAATCACGCATGTCACATTTCGTAAACATTGCCTGGATTCTCCAAACCGCAAAGGGCTGTGAGATCTTATCAGTTGGCCAAACCGCAGACTGCTCGGTGAAGAGTCTATAAACATTGTAGAGGATAAATGTGTGCTTTGTATAGAGGAAAAATCTATCTAGCAAAAGAATCTGACCTCAACGTTTTCGCAATTATATACCCTTTGCAGAAAAACTTTTCTGCAACTTATCGTGGAATAGTTTTGAGAAGGTGCCTTAGTAATGTTGTACCTTAACCTTTGTTTGCAGGGTGGGGCATATTTTGGAGAGCTTGGATCAGCCCCTGGTTGTTTGGTTAAGGAATATTAAACTAGCCCTATTCCTACATGTGTGTACCTCATCGCTGTATCGTTTCCTGATGTGAGGTGTGTGGCCAATCTGGCTGACGCTTTGGTCTCGGTCCATGGAGGGGGTGAACTGCTGCACGCCACCGGAGAAATCAAATTGTTGGATGTCTTCACTAAGACTGCTGTTAGCCAGGTACTGGGAGGATAAGTAACGTCCTGGACCTAATGGTAATGTGCTAATCAACAATTATTTTTGTAATCTTTGTTTTTCTTTTTTTTGGTAAACTACTTGAACCAGAACTGGGACCAGAACTGTCCAAAATTATGTTGAATAAAAGAAAAAAATGCAACAACAAATTTCCATGAAATTATTTTGCTTGTTTGTATAAAAATTCTGTTATATTCAAACATGTTTTTTTCAACATTAGAACTAGAACTGGAACCAAAACTGTTAAATTTTTGTTGAAAAACAACAACATATTGTGCACTTGAAATGATAGCACATGTTATGCCTGTCAAGTATACATCATGTATATAAGCAGTCAAAGCACACACAGACATTACAACAAAAACCAAACAAAAATACATCAATTTTCACAGCTTCACAAATTTTTGTTCAAATTACAAACTTGATCCAATCTTTATGGAGTTTTAGTCCATCATGATGAATCAGGTTGTGTAAGAATCAAGAAAAGAAAAATACTATGTGCAGTGAGCCACTAAAATTATTCAAAATAAGTCACAAGGGGCAGCATTTATTCTAGAACATATTAATGCTGTTCTGTATAAGGTAAATATTGCCTAGGCTAAATAGTTCAAGCAGTGGATAAGCAATGGTGCGGCAAAGGGAAGGGTTAGTGGGAAACACCTTTCCCTAACCTCCAAATATCCCAAATTGCAATTAAATAGTACACTGCATTCATCTGTTTGAATTAGTTAACCAATATGCATCACATTGTTTATCCCATCGATTCTACCTTACCTGTATACATTGAAGACCCTACACCAGAATCACCGGGTTCGCCATTGCTTCCTGTCACATCGCGTACCTGGTTCCTTAATGACACAAAACGCTTCTTGCGTTCCATGGGGGCATTCATCTCAATCTCAAACATGTATACTCTGTTCACGTCCACCAAATTGTCCAATAAAAACTGTCCCTATAAAATGAAATTGAAAGGTAGTTTGGTAAAATTTATTAGAAATCTATTCTAAGCCATACATGTAGTCAAGATCAACTTCATTCTTAATGTTTCCAGACTGGCAATGAAAGAACAAAATGGCTTTCTCCAAACATCGATGTAGAGACATAGTCTTGGATGAACAAGTATTGTAAGAGCAGCATTTTGCTAGCAAAGTATGATTATGTTCACCAAAATGTGGATAGTAATAAGACCACATACTGTACATGTAAACCCTGGAAAGTTTTGATGTAGGATTTGAGTCTTTGCATGGTGGAGATAGGTAATTGAGTTCTTTCAGGTAACACCATGTAATGATCTCTTCTTGGAAGAAGTGATGGCTCTGAGAACCGGCTCTTACATGGTGCCACCCAAAAGAACTCAAGTACCTGGAAAGTTTGACTGGAGTTCATGATAGCAACTTTTGTCAGGTATAGTGTAACCTAATTGGTTAACCCCCTGTAGGCCCCCCCCCCCCCCCCCATCTACAAAAAATATAAAAACATTTAAGCCCGGCCTCCCCAATCCAATTCCTCGATCCACCCAAGATGCTAACCTTGGCCAGGTTTTCAGAGAAGAGAAATGCATTGTAGAACTTGATGTCAGTTTGTGTACAGGTGATGATGGCAGCAAGGGAATTGTATGCAGCACAGTGATACTGACGACGAAGCTCAAGGGAATTGCTCTCCCCTCGAATGTCCTCGCTTTTAGCTGCATGGCTGGCTCTGGTTTAAAGGTATGGATAATTCTGGATTAATTCAAGGTTTATAGACCAAATGTGATAAGCTCCCACAGAAATAGGCCTGGATGATATCAAAAATGTTGGTAGTCGATAATCGTCAGCCATGATATTGTAGTAAAATTGCCCCTCAGCTTTCCTTCCTGCCCCTCCTTATTGTGGTACAGTCTGCCCCTCCCCTTGGCAGGGTGTGTACCAGTCCAGCTCAGTAGTTGTTCATGTATCCTTTTGGAAGGCAAATTTAATTGACCATGTGCAGCAGTCTGCTGGGTACTGTGATTGACCATGTGCAGCAGTCTGCTGGGTTACTGTGATTGACCATGTGCAGCAGTCTGCTGGTTACTGTGATTGACCATGTGCAGCAGTCTGCTGGGTTACTGTGATTGACCATGTGCAGCAGTCTGCTGGGTTACTGTGATTGACCATGTGCAGCAGTCTGCTGGTTACTGTGATTGACCATGTGCAGCAGTCTGCTGGGTTACTGTGATTGACCATGTGCAGCAGTCTGTTGGGTTACTGTGATTGACCATGTGCAGCAGTCTGCTGGGTTACTGTGATTGACCATGTGCAGCAGTCTGTTGGGTTACTGTGATTGACCATGTGCAGCAGTCTGCTGGGTTACTGTGATTGACCATGTGCAGCAGTCTGCTGGGTTACTGTGATTGACCATGTGCAGCAGTCTGTTGGGTTACTGTGATTGACCATGTGCAGCAGTCTGCTGGGTTACTGTGATTGACCATGTGCAGCAGTCTGCTGGGTTACTGTGATTGACCATGTGCAGCAGTCTGTTGGGTTACTGTGATTGACCATGTGCAGCAGTCTGTTGGGTTACTGTGATTGACCATGTGCAGCAGTCTGTTGGGTTACTGTGATTGACCATGTGCAGCAGTCTGCTGGTTACTGTGATTGACCATGTGCAGCAGTCTGCTGGGTTACTGTGATTGACCATGTGCAGCAGTCTGCTGGGTTACTGTGATTGACCATGTGCAGCAGTCTGCTGGGTTACTGTGATTGACCATGTGCAGCAGTCTGCTGGGTTACTGTGATTGACCATGTGCAGCAGTCTGCTGGGTTACTGTGATTGACCATGTGCAGCAGTCTGCTGGGTTACTGTGATTGACCATGTGCAGCAGTCTGCTGGGTTACTGTGATTGACCATGTGCAGCAGTCTGCTGGGTTACTGTGATTGACCATGTGCAGCAGTCTGCTGGGTTACTGTGATTGACCATGTGCAGCAGTCTGCTGGGTTACTGTGATTGACCATGTGCAGCAGTCTGCTGGGTTACTGTGATTGACCATGTGCAGCAGTCTGCTGGGTTACTGTGATTGACCATGTGCAGCAGTCTGCTGGGTTACTGTGATTGACCATGTGCAGCAGTCTGCTGGGTTACTGTGATTGACCATGTGCAGCAGTCTGTTGGGTTACTGTGATTGACCATGTGCAGCAGTCTGTTGGGTTACTGTGATTGACCATGTGCAGCAGTCTGCTGGGTTACTGTGATTGACCATGTGCAGCAGTCTGCTGGGTTACTGTGATTGACCATGTGCAGCAGTCTGCTGGGTTACTGTGATTGACCATGTGCAGCAGTCTGTTGGGTTACTGTGATTGACCATGTGCAGCAGTCTGTTGGGTTACTGTGATTGACCATGTGCAGCAGTCTGTTGGGTTACTGTGATTGACCATGTGCAGCAGTCTGCTGGGTTACTGTGATTGACCATGTGCAGCAGTCTGCTGGGTTACTGTGATTGACCATGTGCAGCAGTCTGTTGGGTTACTGTGATTGACCATGTGCAGCAGTCTGCTGGGTTACTGTGATTGACCATGTGCAGCAGTCTGTTGGGTTACTGTGATTGACCATGTGCAGCAGTCTGCTGGGTTACTGTGATTGACCATGTGCAGCAGTCTGTTGGGTTACTGTGATTGACCATGTGCAGCAGTCTGCTTGGGTTACTGTGATTGACCATGTGCAGCAGTCTGCTTGGGTTACTGTGATTGACCATGTGCAGCAGTCTGTTGGGTTACTGTGATTGACCATGTGCAGCAGTCTGTTGGGTTACTGTGATTGACCATGTGCAGCAGTCTGCTGGGTTACTGTGATTGACCATGTGCAGCAGTCTGTTGGGTTACTGTGATTGACCATGTGCAGCAGTCTGTTGGGTTACTGTGATTGACCATGTGCAGCAGTCTGTTGGGTTACTGTGATTGACCATGTGCAGCAGTCTGCTGGGTTACTGTGATTGACCATGCAGCCGTCTGCTGGGTTACTGTGATTGACCATGTGCAGCAGTCTGTTGGGTTACGGTGATTGACCATGTGCAGCATTCTGCTGGTTACTGTGATTGACCATGTGCAGCAGTCTGTTGGGTTACTGTGATTGACCATGTGCAGCAGTCTGCTTGGGTTACTGTGATTGACCATGCAGCAGTCTGCTGGGTTACTGTGATTGACCATGTGCAGCAGTCTGTTGGGTTACTGTGATTGACCATGTGCAGCAGTCTGCTGGGTTACTGTGATTGACCATGTGCAGCAGTCTGTTGGGTTACTGTGATTGACCATGTGCAGCAGTCTGCTGGGTTACTGTGATTGACCATGCAGCAGTCTGTTGGGTTACTGTGATTGACCATGTGCAGCAGTCTGTTGGGTTACTGTGATTGACCATGTGCAGCAGTCTGCTGGGTTACTGTGATTGACCATGTGCAGCAGTCTGTTGGGTTACTGTGATTGACCATGTGCAGCAGTCTGCTGGGTTACTGTGATTGACCATGTGCAGCAGTCTGTTGGGTTACTGTGATTGACCATGTGCAGCAGTCTGCTGGTTACTGTGATTGACCATGTGCAGCAGTCTGTTGGGTTACTGTGATTGACCATGTGCAGCAGTCTGTTGGGTTACTGTGATTGACCATGTGCAGCAGTCTGCTGGGTTACTGTGATTGACCATGTGCAGCAGTCTGTTGGGTTACTGTGATTGACCATGTGCAGCAGTCTGCTGGGTTACTGTGATTGACCATGTGCAGCAGTCTGTTGGGTTACTGTGATTGACCATGTGCAGCAGTCTGCTGGGTTACTGTGATTGACCATGTGCAGCAGTCTGTTGGGTTACTGTGATTGACCATGTGCAGCAGTCTGCTGGGTTACTGTGATTGACCATGTGCAGCAGTCTGTTGGGTTACTGTGATTGACCATGTGCAGCAGTCTGCTGGGTTACTGTGATTGACCATGTGCAGCAGTCTGTTGGGTTACTGTGATTGACCATGTGCAGCAGTCTGTTGGGTTACTGTGATTGACCATGTGCAGCAGTCTGCTGGTTACTGTGATTGACCATGTGCAGCAGTCTGCTGGGTTACTGTGATTGACCATGTGCAGCAGTCTGTTGGGTTACTGTGATTGACCATGTGCAGCAGTCTGCTGGGTTACTGTGATTGACCATGTGCAGCAGTCTGCTGGGTTACTGTGATTGACCATGTGCAGCAGTCTGTTGGGTTACTGTGATTGACCATGTGCAGCAGTCTGCTGGGTTACTGTGATTGACCATGTGCAGCAGTCTGCTGGTTACTGTGATTGACCATGTGCAGCAGTCTGCTGGGTTACTGTGATTGACCATGTGCAGCAGTCTGCTGGGTTACTGTGATTGACCATGTGCAGCAGTCTGTTGGGTTACTGTGATTGACCATGTGCAGCAGTCTGCTGGGTTACTGTGATTGACCATGTGCAGCAGTCTGCTGGTTACTGTGATTGACCATGTGCAGCAGTCTGCTGGGTTACTGTGATTGACCATGTGCAGCAGTCTGCTGGGTTACTGTGATTGACCATGTGCAGCAGTCTGTTGGGTTACTGTGATTGACCATGTGCAGCAGTCTGTTGGGTTACTGTGATTGACCATGTGCAGCAGTCTGCTGGGTTACTGTGATTGACCATGTGCAGCAGTCTGTTGGGTTACTGTGATTGACCATGTGCAGCAGTCTGCTGGGTTACTGTGATTGACCATGTGCAGCAGTCTGCTGGGTTACTGTGATTGACCATGTGCAGCAGTCTGCTGGTTACTGTGATTGACCATGTGCAGCAGTCTGCTGGGTTACTGTGATTGACCATGTGCAGCAGTCTGCTGGGTACTGTGCTTGAATTTCCTGGGAATTTCCGGTAAAACATGGGTGATACATCTTTAAACTGATAAATTATTCATATTTCGGCACTCACTTTGTAAATGCCTGAGTCATCTCTTTGCCTGTCTTGACATCTCCCACGTAGGCCTTGTTGATGGCCGACTCCAGGGAGAAGAGATCTTCCTTAGTCAGACGGGAATACATCAAGTCTATCAGCTGAAAGCAGCATGTCTTGGAAACCAGCTGGCTCTGGAATGCTGCCTCAGGTACCTGGATTAAAGAGTATAAATTCAATCCATAGTCTTGTCCTTCACTATATTAGCCAATCATCCTATGACACACTTTATATTTTCTTTTGTTATTATCATTTTGTTTGGGGGGTATACATATAGTGTAACCGACAACACATTCACTATAGTATTTGCCATGAGGCAATAGTGGCTGGGAGTATACGTGTAGATCAGAGGTAATAGTGGCTGGGAGTATACGTGTAGGTCAGAGGTAATAGTGGCTGGGAGTACACAGTACCCCCATCCCTTCGTTTTTAAATTTGGTATATTAGCATTAAGTGAGCTCCACCTTGAATTTTGGAAAATATAGAAAGATCAAGCCACGACAACGAATGGTCACTGTACAAGTATGTATGTATATGTACATACATGTACTATCAGTACAGTGTACTTGTACATGTTATATGCACATGCACATGTGTATGCATATGGATCTGTGTACACATGTTCACTGTGCGCTGGAGTCGAGTTCAGATAGCCATGGGATAGCTAAGTGGGCAAAATTATGCGACCAAACAGTTCCAATTAAGTATAATCTTAAATCAAGCACTTATTAATTCAACTCTGAATTAAAATCTCACTTTAATCACTTTAGCTTCAATAGTTCCTGCCACGTCTTTAATGTTCTCCTTAAAGAAGCTGTTGATGGCGTCCACCCCAGCCAGCCTCATGAGAGAGATGCAGACCCTCTCAACAGCCGCCCGACGTATCTCCTTGTTAAAGCTATTCTCCTGCCTGAATACCTTATAGGCGATGCCAAAGGCTGCTGTCTGTTTGTCCTCTGGTAGTCTGAAAAAAATTGTCTCATTCATTAGTTTTATTGGGTTTCCTAATAGTAGTTAATTCCCAAATACAGTTGTCAGGGTGCCATGGTTTAGTGCATCAGATTTGTGTTCTGATGGCTGTGGCATCAGAATGTGGTACTTGTGTCAAGATCAAGACACTTTACTATAATTGTTTCTCTCAACCCAAGAGTATAAATGGGTACCTGTGAGGGTAGAGGTTGATATTGTGTTTGAAAAAGCTTCTGAAGCACTACGGTAGCTCAGGGCTGTATACTCCCCAGGGAGCTGAGAAAGATTACAGGAATGATATTAACCCAATGACCAGGGGCAATATGTAAAGTGCATTTGGAATATTATGTGAAATGTGCTATGTAAGAACTAAATATTTGTATTTGTATTCATGTATTTATTATAAAAGTGCCTGAGATGGATAAGGACATACATTATAAACAAATGCTAAACATGATCACATTGCTTTACAAATATGCATTGCTTTGCGCTCAAGCAGATTTCAGGTAATTTACATATTGGTTGGCAAGAGCGAGTATGCATTCACCATGTATTGTCTTGTTGCTTCACTCATATTCGCAAATAAAATTTAAAATCTTGACAAAAGCACTTTTTTAAGGTTAGGTACAAGCAGAATTGATAACTCAAAAATAATCAAATGGTAACATTTTATTACAAAACTTATTTTATAGTGTAAAGCTGATGATGGTTTTTAAACTGAAAATTTTATTTTTAGAAAAATGAATTACTGAATACAACAAATCTGACTATTTTCACTACTTTAGAATTAATGACCTAATGTAACAAGCTGAAACTTCAGCACTAATGACCCAATGTAACAAGCTGAAACTTCAGCACTAATGACCCAATGTAACAAGCTGAAACTTCAGCACTAATGACCCAATGTAACAAGCTGAAACTTCTGCACTAATGACCCAATGTAACAAGCTGAAACTTCAGCACTAATGACCCAATGTAACAAGCTGAAACTTCAGCACTAATGACCCAATGTAACAAGCTGAAACTTCAGCACTAATGACCCAATGTAACAAGCTGAAACTTCAGCACTAATGACCCAATGTAACAAGCTGAAACTTCAGCACTAATGACCCAATGTAACAAGCTGAAACTTCAGCACTAATGACCCAATGTAACAAGCTGAAACTTCAGCACTAATGACCCAATGTAACAAGCTGAAACTTCAGCACTAATGACCCAATGTAACAAGCTGAAACTTCAGCACTAATGACCCAATGTAACAAGCTGAAACTTCAGCACTAATGACCCAATGTAACAAGCTGAAACTTTAGCATTAATGACCCAATGTAACAAGCTGAAACTTTAGCATTAATGACCCAATGTAACAAGCTGAAACTTTAGCATTAATGACCCAATGTAACAAGCTGAAACTTTAGAATTAATGACCCAATGTAACAAGCTGAAACTTTAGCATTAATGACCCAATGTAACAAGCTGAAACTTTAGCATTAATGACCCAATGTAACAAGCTGAAACTTTAGCATTAATGACCCAATGTAACAAGCTGAAACTTTAGCATTAATGACCCAATGTAACAAGCTGAAACTTTAGCATTAATGACCCAATGTAACAAGCTGAAACTTTAGCATTAATGACCCAATGTAACAAGCTGAAACTTTAGCATTAATGACCCAATGTAACAAGCTGAAACTTTAGCATTAATGACCCAATGTAACAAGCTGAAACTTTAGCATTAATGACCCAATGTAACAAGCTGAAACTTTAGCATTAATGACCCAATGTAACAAGCTGAAACTTTAGCATTAATGACCCAATGTAACAAGCTGAAACTTTAGCATTAATGACCCAATGTAACAAGCTGAAACTTTAGCATTAATGACCCAATGTGACAAGCTGAAACTTTAGCATTAATGACCCAATGTAACAAGCTGAAACTTTAGCATTAATGACCCAATGTAACAAGCTGAAACTTTAGCATTAATGACCCAATGTAACAAGCTGAAACTTTAGCATTAATGACCCAATGTAACAAGCTGAAACTTTAGCATTAATGACCCAATGTAACAAGCTGAAACTTTAGCATTAATGACCCAATGTAACAAGCTGAAACTTTAGCATTAATGACCCAATGTAACAAGCTGAAACTTTAGCATTAATGACCCAATGTAACAAGCTGAAACTTTAGCATTAATGACCCAATGTAACAAGCTGAAACTTTAGCATTAATGACCCAATGTAACAAGCTGAAACTTTAGCATTAATGACCCAATGTAACAAGCTGAAACTTTAGCATTAATGACCCAATGTAACAAGCTGAAACTTTAGCATTAATGACCCAATGTAACAAGCTGAAACTTTAGCATTAATGACCCAATGTAACAAGCTGAAACTTTAGCATTAATGACCCAATGTAACAAGCTGAAACTTTAGCATTAATGACCCAATGTAACAAGCTGAAACTTTAGCATTAATGACCCAATGTAACAAGCTGAAACTTTAGCATTAATGACCCAATGTAACAAGCTGAAACTTTAGCATTAATGACCCAATGTAACAAGCTGAAACTTTAGCATTAATGACCCAATGTAACAAGCTGAAACTTTAGCATTAATGACCCAATGTAACAAGCTGAAACTTTAGCATTAATGACCCAATGTAACAAGCTGAAACTTTAGCATTAATGACCCAATGTAACAAGCTGAAACTTTAGCATTAATGACCCAATGTAACAAGCTGAAACTTTAGCATTAATGACCCAATGTAACAAGCTGAAACTTTAGCATTAATGACCCAATGTAACAAGCTGAAACTTTAGCATTAATGACCCAATGTAACAAGTTGAAACTTTAGCATTAATGACCCAATGTAACAAGCTGAAACTTTAGCATTAATGACCCAATGTAACAAGCTGAAACTTTAGCATTAATGACCCAATGTAACAAGCTGAAACTTTAGCATTAATGACCCAATGTAACAAGCTGAAACTTTAGCATTAATGACCCAATGTAACAAGCTGAAACTTTAGCATTAATGACCCAATGTAACAAGCTGAAACTTTAGCATTAATGACCCAATGTAACAAGCTGAAACTTTAGCATTAATGACCCAATGTAACAAGCTGAAACTTTAGCATTAATGACCCAATGTAACAAGCTGAAACTTTAGCATTAATGACCCAATGTAACAAGCTGAAACTTTAGCATTAATGACCCAATGTAACAAGCTGAAACTTTAGCATTAATGACCCAATGTAACAAGCTGAAACTTTAGCATTAATGACCCAATGTAACAAGCTGAAACTTTAGCATTAATGACCCAATGTAACAAGCTGAAACTTTAGCATTAATGACCCAATGTAACAAGCTGAAACTTTAGAATTAATGACCCAATGTAACAAGCTGAAACTTTAGCATTAATGACCCAATGTAACAAGCTGAAACTTTAGCATTAATGACCCAATGTAACAAGCTGAAACTTTAGCATTAATGACCCAATGTAACAAGCTGAAACTTTAGCATTAATGACCCAATGTAACAAGCTGAAACTTTAGCATTAATGACCCAATGTAACAAGCTGAAACTTTAGCATTAATGACCCAATGTAACAAGCTGAAACTTTAGCATTAATGACCCAATGTAACAAGCTGAAACTTTAGCATTAATGACCCAATGTAACAAGCTGAAACTTTAGCATTAATGACCCAATGTACCAAGCTGAAACTTTAGCATTAATGACCCAATGTAACAAGCTGAAACTTTAGCATTAATGACCCAATGTAACAAGCTGAAACTTTAGCATTAATGACCCAATGTAACAAGCTGAAACTTTAGCATTAATGACCCAATGTAACAAGCTGAAACTTCAGCACTAATGACCCAATGTAACAAGCTGAAACTTTAGCATTAATGACCCAATGTAACAAGCTGAAACTTTAGCATTAATGACCCAATGTAACAAGCTGAAACTTTAGCATTAATGACCCAATGTAACAAGCTGAAACTTTAGCATTAATGACCCAATGTAACAAGCTGAAACTTTAGCATTAATGACCCAATGTAACAAGCTGAAACTTCAGCACTAATGACCCAATGTAACAAGCTGAAACTTTAGCATTAATGACCCAATGTAACAAGCTGAAACTTTAGCATTAATGACCCAATGTAACAAGCTGAAACTTTAGCATTAATGACCCAATGTAACAAGCTGAAACTTTAGAATTAATGACCCAATGTAACAAGCTGAAACTTTAGCATTAATGACCCAATGTAACAAGCTGAAACTTTAGCATTAATGACCCAATGTAACAAGCTGAAACTTTAGCATTAATGACCCAATGTAACAAGCTGAAACTTTAGCATTAATGACCCAATGTAACAAGCTGAAACTTTAGCATTAATGACCCAATGTAACAAGCTGAAACTTTAGCATTAATGACCCAATGTACCAAGCTGAAACTTTAGCATTAATGACCCAATGTAACAAGCTGAAACTTTAGCATTAATGACCCAATGTAACAAGCTGAAACTTTAGCATTAATGACCCAATGTAACAAGCTGAAACTTTAGAATTAATGACCCAATGTAACAAGCTGAAACTTTAGCATTAATGACCCAATGTAACAAGCTGAAACTTTATATTTTGATTCAAAGAAAGTAAACATACTCCTACAAAGCAGTTTTGCCAACATCACCAATGTTGCTACCTTCCCTATAATCAGTGAGTAAATGAATATAAGACAATGGAGCATACCGTTTGATAAAGGACGCCAGTGATTCTTGTATTTCTTCCTCACAGATGTGTTTCTCATCTCTGCACATGATGCTGATCACAAGCTCAAGAAGCATCAGGTTACCAGACAAAACCATGGCTGTCAGAATCTATGGAAGAGATTGTTACATAAAAGCAAATCTTAAAGCAAAAGTACATAATAATAATAATGTGGACTTATATGGCGCATGTATCCACCAAACTGGTGCTCAAGGCGCATTACATTATTACCCCTGCTCATCAGGCTCATAAATCATTCCTGAAACCATCTCAGCTCCCTGGGGAGTATACAGCTCAATTGCTGCCATTTCGGCGCACATAGAGCTAATCAAACACAATAACCAACTCTGCCCTCACAGGTACCCATTTACCCCTGGGTGGAGAGAAGCAATTATGGTAAATTGTCTTGCTCAAGGACACAAGCACCCCAGTCGCGGCTGGGATTCGAACCCACATTCTGACGACTCAGCCATTAGAACACAAATCCAATGCACTAAACCACTCGACCATGGCTCAGTGATATCTTTGTCTGAATGTACTGTGGCCATTGTAAATGCAGTGTACATGTACATGTATATGTATATGTATGTTTATGTGATTCATGAGTGGATGAACCTGCCCAAAACCAGATCCAAAACTGATGAAAATAAACGGCAGGAAAAAATATCATTTCAGGCATGGAATTTCACAGAGGCCACAGATGCCATGGCCTCCATTACCCTGGTCTTGGCCTTGGTGCCCCTTACAAATATTCCCATAGACATTCTGATATTCTAATGGAAGTGCCCTTACCTTGCCCCTACAATAGTGAAATTCCAGGTCTGCATGACAATTTTATTTTTTACAAAACATGTACATAACAATAGATTTAACCAGGCTAAATATGATGTGAACAAATTATACAATGGCAACATATTGGGAGACTGACATTTGGAGATTGCTGGAATTACCATTTTCACTACATACTAGAGTATCCTTTAAGAAAAATCACAAAAAATTGTTCAATCGGACATTGGGTTGAGAAGAGGTTAAAATTAACAAGTTTAAAATTATTCAGCAGGTCAAAGGTTATCCCATGTTTTTCTTTACTCTTCATTTGGCACCAGCAAGGACAGTAACAGCATCATCTTTGAGACTTCAAATTAGTTTAACTTCATCCTATATTAATAAAACTTGGTATAACCAATTATTGTTCATTTATGTTTCAATGCCAATTATTTTGTAATTAATTAATTTTTAATTTGCATAATTAATTAATAGTTTATGCAAACAATTATTTTTCAAGGAAATTGTTCATGATATGTCCATATTTTCTTCAAAAGAACAGTTTTGCAATTTCAATCCAAACTGACAAATGTCAATGAGCTAATTGCATTTAATTACCTAAATGTAATTTGCGTAATTTGCAATATTTGATGAAAAACTCATTTTTGGGTTGTTTATCCAATTATATGATAGTTTTACCTTTTTGGAATATATGAAGGATTTTATTTTTAAATTATTTATTTTGGGGGGAGGAGAGGTTTAGGTTTTCACCCTCAGGTGTGTTGAAGGCATCCATACAGGTTTTTATGAGAAGAAGCTGAAAGAAAAAAATACTTAATTCTGAAAATAGTTAAGCTTCACTTAAATGTTCAAGAGGCAAACAAAAAGATTTAAACTTAAAGGGGGACTGACATGGATTTAAATCAAACAGTTAAATATGTGATCGTTTTATTCTTTTATATCAGTAAAAGATCAGTAACATTTTTGTTTTGTGTTTTTATTGTTTTTGAGAGTGTTATTTTACCATTGTAAAAATGCCCCCCACTTTTACGCCCTGCACGGAGGAGCTGTTCGTGACGTCATGTCGGGAAGAGAAATTCGGCTCAAAACTCGGCTCAAAATTATCGCTGCACAAAACTATGTGAGTCGCTGGACCTGACCACTTTACTCTTGTCAGTTGAACTTTGCTCGTCCAAATACGGCGATATTTTGGATCACTTGGGAACAGATGAAGGCTAACACTGTCTTTAGTGGTGTTGCTGCATCCTGCAGAAACACATCTTCCCGGCATTTTATTAGTTCCAGAAACAAAAATCACAGAAGAAATGAAATCGACGCTACGTATGTGAAACGTTTGTATGTACATGTACATCATGTACACATCGGATCTTCCCGACCTTACGTCACATATCTTATGCAAATGAGCTTCCACCATGGGGCGGGGTTGCTTCCCCCAAACACTTCAAACATTGTTTTAAAATACTTGTACTCAGAAATCAATGATTAAATAGACACAGGTGGGTCTCAAAAACAATATTTTATTACAAAACGCCTTAACTTAAGGCATAGTAAAGGATGTCAGTCCCCCTTTAACCCCTTGTGTACAGTTGACGGCTATAGCCGCGGCCAGTGAATTAATTGATTTTCCAGCTGCATTTGCTGAGAATTCACCTTGAATAGAAATCTTCAAGAAGGCTGATTGTTTGGTGGACCATATTGTTCATGAAATGGAGTGTTATATAATAGATTGGGCTTTCGAGAGCATTCTGAATACAGCCTTTTCATGAGATTTCTGAACGCCGGCCTTTCAATTACGCTATGTGGGGACTTCACGTACGATGAATAGGGTATGCCCGGTTTAGCTTGCCCACTTATTGTTCTGTCTATACGCTTTGCTGAACAGCGGAGTTGTGCACATGTCCATGGCCGGGTTTGACCCGGTGCTTCACGGCCCCACAGACGTTCCGTGGTTGGCCACAACCACCTTCACTCTCATCAGTAAAAATAATACCATACGCAAGGGGTTAAATAACAAATCAAATCAAATAATGTTTTAATTAATTATTTTTTTTTTAAATTATTGGCAACTTTTAAAAATTTAAAACAAATGATAAAAGATCTCCAAAAATGAACTTTGTCTTGTTTTGTCTTATTTCTTTGGTTAAGTTTGAACGATGTAGTACAACCAATACAATCATGTTCCAATAATCAAAGGATGGTAGAAAATCCTTTCCTTTGAAGTAAACCAAGGAAAATGAAAAATTGTGAAAAAATATTAGTGCCATAAAGCACAAATGCTACTGTAATTAATTTCACAAAGCAGAGGTCAAAAATATTTTTAAAAACCATTTCAAAACACCCATTTTATGACGACTTAATAATAAACCACCCCTATTTTCAAATATTTCCTATTCCCTATTTCCACCCCTATTTCCACCCCTATTTCCACCCCTATTTCCACCCCTATTTCCCCCCGCCCACCCCCTCCCCAAAGAAAATGCCTTCGCTATGCCCCTGACGGTGTGTGTACACAGGGTCAGCCGGCCAAACAGCAAAAGAAACGTTGTATGAATACAAGATATCAACAGGTATATTTTGTAACGTACCCAAATATGACTGGGGATATCTGAGTAAGTCATTTTCCTTTCTGTCATCATCGCCACAGACCGGTGAATGTTTTTGCGCATGTTTGCCTTTGGGGGCTGATCACGTGATGGTCACGTTCGAGTGTGTGCATATCAATACCTTGTGTGGCCACCATGAGAGATGATCACAGATACACATCTTCTGTACATGGAGTGAACAAGGCGGTTGATAAATGCCATTGGGATCTGGGCCCATACCCTCAGGAAAGCTGCACTCAGTTCAGCTACAGTTGTCGGCCTTGGGCGCACTTCATTAAGTCGTCTTTGGATCTCGTCCCACAAGTGT
The DNA here is from genome assembly GCA_029582265.1 of Zoroaster sp. YZ-2022. Lineage (NCBI taxonomy): Eukaryota > Metazoa > Echinodermata > Asteroidea > Forcipulatida > Zoroasteridae > Zoroaster > Zoroaster sp. YZ-2022. Next base: position 12,042,234 of record CM055819.1, read on the forward strand.
TCTATGGGGTTCAAATCTGGACTGAGGGCAGGCCAAGGCATGGTTCTGATGTTGAACTGCTGGAGAAAGTCCCTGGTTGCTCTTGCAGTGTGGAGACGGGCACTGTCATGCTGGAAGACATGATTCTGGTGGCGTCGAATCACGGCTGCGTGAGGTCTCACAACTTGATCGATGTACCAGACAGCCGTGACCCCATGACCTCTACCTGGACTGATGTTCTGAAAGACCACAGGTCCAACTTTCTGGTGAAGGCAAATACCTCCCAAAACCATGATGCTTGGTCCGCCCCACGGGTCTCTTTCCATCACACACGCATCTGCGTAACGTTCACCCCTCCTTCGCCAGACACTAGTTCTGCCATCTGCTGTGGAAATGCAGTAACGGCTTTCGTCGGAGAAGAGGATGGTTCTCCATTGCCGGTGACGCCAATGTTGACGCTGCATGGCCAATTGCAGACGTTCCCGTCGGTGACGATCTGTCAGAATCAGTCCCCTAGCCGGACGACGACAAGACATGTTGTTGGCGGCCAAACGGCGTCGGACCGTGTCATCACTAATGGGTCGCTGGTGGGTCCCAATGGTCTGACGAGCTGTTTCCGTGGCCCTGGTGAATCGGTCCTGGAGATGTTGGCGCAGGATATACATGTACTGATCCTGTCGAGGCGTTGTAACCCTGGGCCGACTACTGCGAGGACGGTCATTGGTACTGTTGGTGGTGTTGTATCGCTGCCTCAGACGTTCGATAGTTCGGACATTGCAGTTAAAGTCATTAGCAATGACCTGAGCACTTTGGCCAGCGTGCAGACGTCCAATGGCTTGTTCACGTTGGTTTGCGGTTAATCGTGGCATGCCTGTTGCATCCAAAGAACAACTGGCAGTCCATCAATTCAGGATGCTTTTATACTCATAGCTACCACGAGATGCACAGGCACTTCGATTGTGTCGGGAAGTGTTTGCAGCCACTCACCATGGCCGTTTACATACCGGATGCTTTGAAAACCATTCAAGTCGCATTCCATCTGCCTATAGGATTTTCAGGCACATTCATGATTCAGAATGATGTTAGACTGCATATTTCCCGAAAACGATACATGTAAAACTCTTGTGGTTGAGTTATGTCAACGATTTAAAATCACGACGTTTCTTTTGCTGTTCAGTATACATGTACTGCACTTGTACACGTGGAAATGTGCATGGCTAGGTGAGCTCGCAAAAATCAGAGATGCAACTGGGTGTTGAAAAAAAAAATTGAAAAAGGTGGTGGCGGGTTCTGGGGTACCTTAACCCCCTGGGGGATCTTGATGCACCCCCAACTCCCAGAAGCCCCAAGGTTTTGACATTTTACAGGATAAACGAATAAAATCTTTGAATGGAAATAGGGAATTACTTTAATAAACATTTTGCAAAGAAGATCAGCCACAGTAAAATTCTATTTGAAATGCACTCTAACTCATAATGTCCAATCTCTAGACTGGATATGCGAAAATGCATGCATAAGCAAGCCCAAAAAATAAATAAATTTAAAAAATATAAACAAAATCTTTGTCACTGCCCAGTTATAACCTAACGTTTTGGGCCCAATTATCACATTATTAATTACCAAATAACATACATAACCCAACCATTCTGTCTGAACTAGTACCAGTAGTAAAGAGAGCAAGATATATCAATTAAAATAATTCAACTACATATTTTATCTGGGAAAAAGTCCGTGTCCGGATTTTGGGCCGTGTGTGTGGGAAGTTGGGGCCGATGCCACAATTCATTACCGCATGTCATACCAGGCCAGCATGTTTTTCGGCAAAAATTTGTCACTGAAATTTGAGCAGCGGCGTAGTTCCCTTTGCACATAACACATTTGATCACCCCCATCGCAAATTCTAGTGGGGCTGCTGAGCGAAATAATGCCAGGCCACCGGCTGAAAATTCATCTCCTGAATTTTGGGTTGTGTGTTAGCGATGTACCGTACACCGCGATCCGGGCGCCAGCAGCACTAGCAACCCCGCTTGGCTAGCGGGGCGGGGGGCTGAGACGCAGCGGTAATGGATAAAATTGATCAGTGAAATTATGACAACGCTAGACCCATCATTGTATATTATAATAAATAGGCTCAAAATTATTTAAATTTGACTACTAACTGATCTTCCGAAGTAGTAATCCATGCATCTAAAGTTAATGCATTCCTTTGAAGTTAAATCTACATTCCACCATGCAATTCACAAAAAGAAAAAAACCGCAAACATCGATGACAGGAATGAGTTCTGCACGTGCGTAAGATAGCCTCCGAAGTTTCTCGTAGGTCATAGGTCAATGTTTAAATCTATCTCCAGCCGTAAAATGTGCTAACCATAGCTGGAAATGTGCTTTTACGAGAGAAAGTGCGTACTGACGACTGGTCGAAGAGGTTCAAATTGCACTCGCAATACAAGATTGGATTATTTTAAGACAACAGCATTTTCAGATTTTTATTTATTTAAGCACATTAAATTTGATTTTAATTTGCCCTACACCGACGTGTGTATAGCACTGCATGCTCAGTGCTTTCCGAGTGTCTGTGAAAAAACTACACAGGCGACTCGGGCGGGATTCGAACCCACGACCTCCTGCTTACTAGTGCAGACGTCTTAACCTCTCGACCACCGAGCTTGCCCGATGATGATTGGCCGGCTAGAATCCTATATAACAGCGGGTTCCGCGACATATATAGATTGGTGAAATTCTTGCGTCGGGAGATAAACAATTGATTTTAATTTGCCCTACACCGACGTGTGTATAGCACTGCATGCTCAGTGCTTTCCGAGTGTCTAGCCGGCCAATTGTCATCGGGCAAGCTCGGTGGTCGAGAGGTTAAGACGTCTGCACTAGTAAGCAGGAGGTCGTGGGTTCGAATCCCGCCCGAGTCGCCTGTGTAGTTTTTTCACAGACACTCGGAAAGCACTGAGCATGCAGTGCTATACACACGTCGGTGTAGGGCAAATTAAAATCACTTGTTTATCTCCCGACGCAAGAATTTCACCAATCTATACACATTAAATTTGAAAGCGGGGAAATCTGATATTTTGGATCGGATTTAAACACAACAGATTTTAAGGCAAAAAAATGTGGGAAAATCATATTTTGGGGTTAAAAAAATAAAGTCGGAAATCCGATTAAAATCAGAAAAGTTGCATCTCTGAAAAATAGGGTCTCAAAAAAATACATTTCTTTGCACTAAAGTACTCTTTATGAACTGATAATCATTGATAAACGTCTGCTATAGTATCCATACATTGTTCTAAAGTACTCTTTATGAACTGATAATCATTGATAAACGTCTGCTATAGTATCCATACCTTGTACTAAAGTACTCTTTATGAACTGATAATCATTGATAAACGTCTGCTATAGTATCCATACCTTGTTCTAAAGTACTCTTTATGAACTGATAATCATTGATAAACGTCTGCTACAGTATCCATACCTTGTACTAAAGTACTCTTTATGAACTGATAATCATTGATAAACGTCTGCTATAGTATCCATACCTTGTTCTAAAGTACTCTTTATGAACTGATAATCATTGATAAACGTCTGCTATAGTATCCATACCTTGTTCTAAAGTACTCTTTATGAACTGATAATCATTGATAAACGTCTGCTATAGTATCCATACCTTGTTCTAAAGTACTCTTTATGAACTGATAATCATTGATAAACGTCTGCTATAGTATCCATACCTTGTTCTAAAATACTCTTTATGAACTGATAATCATTGATAAACGTCTGCTATAGTATCCATACCTTGTTCTAAAGTACTCTTTATGAACTGATAATCATTGATAAACGTCTGCTATAGTATCCATACCTTGTTCTAAAGTACTCTTTATGAACTGATAATCATTGATAAACGTCTGCTATAGTATCCATACCTTGTTCTAAAGTACTCTTTATGAACTGATAATCATTGATAAACGTCTGCTCTAGTATCCATACCTTGTTCTAAAATACTCTTTATGAACTGATAATCATTGATAAACGTCTGCTATAGTATCCATACCTTGTTCTAAAGTACTCTTTATGAACTGATAATCATTGATAAACGTCTGCTATAGTATCCATACCTTGTTCTAAAGTACTCTTTATGAACTGATAATCATTGATAAACGTCTGCTATAGTATCCATACCTTGTTCTAAAGTACTCTTTATGAACTGATAATCATTGATAAACGTCTGCTATAGTATCCATACCTTGTTCTAAAGTACTCTTTATGAACTGATAATCATTGATAAACGTCTGCTCTAGTATCCATACCTTGTTCTAAAATACTCTTTATGAACTGATAATCATTGATAAACGTCTGCTATAGTATCCATACCTTGTTCTAAAGTACTCTTTATGAACTGATAATCATTGATAAACGTCTGCTATAGTATCCATACCTTGTTCTAAAGTACTCTTTATGAACTGATAATCATTGATAAACGTCTGCTATAGTATCCATACCTTGTTCTAAAGTACTCTTTATGAACTGATAATCATTGATAAACGTCTGCTCTAGTATCCATACCTTGTTCTAAAATACTCTTTATGAACTGATAATCATTGATAAACGTCTGCTATAGTATCCATACCTTGTTCTAAAGTACTCTTTATGAACTGATAATCATTGATAAACGTCTGCTATAGTATCCATACCTTGTTCTAAAGTACTCTTTATGAACTGATAATCATTGATAAACGTCTGCTATAGTATCCATACTTTGTTCTAAATTGTTTGCTGTGATTTAGTAGCACCTTGGGCAATTTTAAAAATGTTTTTGATCATTTCAGTTTGATGCCGACGTTGTATGTAGAAGGAACACACATCAGCTGAATGTATACTCTTTCTGATGAGCCCAATCGCGCACCTTTTCGACCAGACAGTTTCAACGCTGATTTTCAGTTGAAATGTGCGTGCTTGAGTGTGCGTACCACCGGAAGTTGTTTTGTGCATAGGAATTGTACAGCGCTGCACGAACATTAGGGACCATGGATAAACTTTTCACGCCTGCCCACGCGTGCGGACGGGGCCGTTCTGGAAAAGAGCACGGCCGCGTGACACTACGTGACATTCTCTGTATTTGCGCCCCAGTGAACACAAATCTTCCCCTCATTACCGGGGGCTTTTGTCCGTATGTTTTGTTCGCTGGTTTAACGTTGACAAAAAGACCAGGAGACATGACAAAGGGATCAACGGTGTGTTCGTTCCCTCCGTGGGTCAGGGTAGTTTTTCTTAATTTGGAAGACTCATTTGCAGATACATTGGACTATACAAATTTTGATACATTTGTAACATTATGTATTCAGTCATCTAGTTTCTTCGTGTATTAAGACATTGTATAAAAGGGATTTTGTTTGTGATTATTATTATTTTTTTTTTACAATTAATATTTTGAAAATGTAAGTACCGCAATTAAATATTGAGAATGAAACAAGGCAAAAAGCAATGACAGATTTTTAAAATAAATTTTTGTTCTCATATTTTATCAGACGAGTTGGCAACAATGATTGCCGCCGGGAAAGAGCCAAGGCGGCCAATAACGTTAATTTTAATGGCAATGTGGGTCGACTCACATAATGGGCAGGGGAAAAATGCTACTGTTATCATCTAAACACGTCCAAGCATTTACAGGTCTCTTACCAGTTGTAAGCGGATTAAAACAACACAATAGCTGTGCACTGGGTGCCGGACCGTCTCATTGTTCTTTTGTTATGCAGTGATTTCTCTGCCAGAACAGGTCCATCCCATGACACGCGTGCCACTGTGTGACACTTCTGGCCGATTTCTTTTGTTTGAGCTGGCACGCAAAAGAACGCGTTCGCATGCAGCCGTGCCCGTGACATAGTTTATCCATGGTCCCTTACGTACAAAGTATATGAGGGTCAGATTTTGGTAATGGAAGTGGTCGTGTTAGTGAACAGCCTACATTATATATTGAACAATATGTGTGTTTTTGTAAGAGTACTTGACTGCAAAAAAGTGTGAAAGTGTACCTTGTTTAGTGCAGCAATGTAGTCATTGTATTTGGGACTACCGACATGGAACTCTGATGAGTTTAGAGGAAAGTTGTTTGCTACAAGTCTGTCCAGTGCAGATCTAGGGGAAAAAAAACACATTATGCAGTTAAATGCTCCATGAATTTTTAATTTCACAGTATGTTTGAATTATAGTAATGGCGTAAATTTTATTGTCAAATGTAAAATTTCAGTGACAACCCCTGGATGTGACCCCGTCCTAATCTCCCATCCCATCCCACCCCACCCCCCACCCTCACCCTACCACTAGTCCCCAGTCCTTGGTATTATACTTCAAATGAACGTACACAAATGAGCACGGTCACTGGGTTTGCTAGACTGCTTGAGAGCATCATGAAAGTAGCACTTGACAACACTTGTTAGTTCAAGAATTTAATGTGATGCGAACTAGATGCCATCCTCACCATGCAAAGCTACAAGTTTTACCTAGCACAACTCTTCAACTACATTCATTTTTTTCGCACATTTACAGTGCAGCATTATTTGAGTACACCACTTTTGCGCATACTAGCATGTCACCCAGGATGCATTGCTTCTTTTGAGTCTCTGCACATCAGTCTGTAGAATACAATGTCATAAATGACCCACATCCATTGTTATTGGAGTACTGTACCATGGACTATAGGTTATTACACTACCAGCAAACTCTGGTGTCACTGAAGGAGATCATGATTGTTATGCAGAGGTAAAATACATTAAAGTACAGAACATATATAAGTAACAACTAGTGTTGCAACGATTACTCGGTTAACCTAATTTGATTACTCGGTTAATTTTTACAGTTCGGTTATCCGAAAACTACTTACAGTAAATTGATGCTTTCTTTTTTGTGCAATAACCCCATATAACCATCCATCAACATCTCTTCATTAAATCCACAAAATTTCCAGATATACAGAGATGCCAACATTGAATTCCAAAAAAGAGTAGCATCTATTGAAAAAATAAAATAAAAATAAATCGCAAAAATGTCCGGATTTTGGGCAATGTCAGCGCCGCACTCGGTGTGAACCCCGCTGGCGGTAGTGGGACCGGGGGCAGAGTAAATTGGAGGAAAATACTCAATGAAAAAATTATGAAATTATAACAATGCTAGACGTATCTTATCTTAAAAAGCTCACAATAATGATCTTCCGAATTAGTAATCCATGCATCAATCACGTTAGAAATTTTGATTATAATACTAACTGTTCTCTTTCTTGAGGTCTCGAAACGAAGGCAAATAACAAATTGATAGCCTTAGCTAGGCCTAGCCCTAGCTCACCTGGGCCCAATTTCATGGCGCTGCTTACCACAGAATTCTGCACTTACGGCGCCATAAAAAGCGTGTGATTCTATCCGCAGTAAGCAGTGCCTGCATGCCTGAAACTGATGAAGTCGCACTTGCAAAGAAGCTTCGAGAAATTAAAAGGTAATGCGCGTGCATGTACACACAAGCTACCTCACAGACAACCTCATTCCCCACGGGTATGCTCATTATTCCCCATTATGTAATAGAGATCAATGGGTACGATCTTGCAAATAATGTACAGATGTACAGGCAGGGTACATGTGGTAGGTAGGCAGTCGAATCCAGCGCGCTCGCGCTTGTGTGTGACACGTACATAATCGTGTGAATTCTAATCCCGGTATCGTCGCTTTTTACCACCACTGCGGTTTATATTTAAAAGGTTGTTGTTTTGTATTTTCATTTTTAAAATAATTTTTCGTCATTTTTATTTCCACTTAATAGTTCATTCATTGTTTGATTGTATTGTAACTATATACAATTATACAGGGGCGGCTTGTTTAGCATATTTCAATGAAGTATTATCGTAGAGTCGTGTTCACGGCTCAAAATCGTATTTGCTATGCCCAAATCGTGTATGTTGGCATCTCTGGATATAGTGAATAACATAAATTTAACATCTAATCTATTTTTTCTGTCTTTATTTTTCTACCATCTTTGATTTTTTATGTTTTTAAAATTTGGTTCAGATAACCGTATATTTTGTGTTCGGTTACTCGGTTACAAAATCAACCGTAAATTGCCAGCACTAGTACCAACACATTCTTAATCTTTTTAAGACTCGTACCAATGGCAATTTTTGAAATATAAATGGAGAAAAAAATCTGGACTCACTTGAGTTGTGCCAACTCTGCCTCTGGCATACTACAGAAAAAAAACAGGATGTCCATCACCTGGGCTTTGAAGGTCAAAGTTGTTGAGGGGTCAGTGAGCATGCACGTGTAGGCATCCAGTACTGGCCGGAAAACAGGATGGGTGATGTCACTCACGAACTGCAACCACAAACATGCAATTCTTGTGTCACTCAAGAAATTAATCCATTACACGTTTCCTCTATCAGAGCTCAGCTCAACCTGGCTTTCTATATAAAGCCAAACTCAGGTCTTTTCAACCCTAAGTTCAGAACGTAGCCCTGCTGGTGTAGATTCTTATCAGCAATAATCAAATAATGAGACTCATCATCCATGCAGGCAATCTTCAAACCTGTTGTTAGTTCATTATAAATTTTTATATAATTATAGAAATCAACCCTTTGCTCAGGTCCCAATATAGGCATTAAATGTACAGTCAACTCTCATTAATACGACCTCGGTAATAATGAGACTCCGGTTTGGATCAAAATAAATAAGAAGCAACTAAATAACTAACAAGCAGTAATTACTACTTTGTGAGGGATTTTAGGCCGTTTACAATAGTTATCTTCTTCCAAATTGCCAAATTCCAAGGCCCGTATAAGACCATAAGACCCTTGTCTGTCCTGGGAAAAACAATGAATCATCCTGGGCGTAACCAGCCTTAACCATTTCTGCAAATTTTTCGTAAAAATATTGAAATGGACCCCCAAAAATACATATTGGCCTACAAGATTGATACTTATTTAAATTAAAAACAGTAGTTTCAGCAATCTTCAAATTGTCTGAAACTTATTTTGCTTGAGGAATTATTAGGGATTAACTAGTCAGGACATTGTACTAGTAGACAACCAAGTGATTTTTCTAGTGGCACACTCACATTAAAAGGATGATAGTTTAGAGAAGTTTGTCTAATGGGGAATTTTAGTTAAGAAATAACAAATGACGGAGGGTACCTCACTACATGTAGGTAAAGAATAAAGGTAAGATTATACAATTACTGTGAAATTGGTAATGACATTAAACATCCTGAGAAGCTTGTGCAAAGTGTACTCTTTGTACAGAGAAAATATATTTATGCTGTCCTCCATTGGTGAACAGAAATGTTTAATTTATTTCTCTACTTTTCTCTGACATTTGTGGACTATTAAGTCAGCTAATATGTTTGATACATTCAGGTCAATACTGACTGTAAAATGATTCTTTCTGGCATATCATTTCGCTGATAATGATTACCTTAGCATCAATCTGCAGTAGTTTTCGCAGCAGCAGAAGTGCAAAGCTCTGCAGGTCAGGCGGACAACCTTTCTTCAAGTTGACAATGAGGGGGTCCCACTGGCTAAGTATTGCACTGTGGACAGTCATCCCACACCTGGCAAATAAGTTCAACAGTCATTCAAAAATCAAATGAAGTTAAGATCATATCATTATCATCGACGCTGTTCATCTTTCGACATGGCGCCCTCAATAATTGTGTCCCAATGGTCATGGTTTATCGCCTTTTCTTGAGCCAATGCTAAGGTTTCATTCAAGTCTCTGAGTTCTTTTTGTATTAGAGATACTCAGGTTGTTTTTGGTTTTCCTTTTGGCTTTTTGTACCTATCTGAGGTATTCTTGTAAGATCATAAGCAATTATAAATCATTTTCTAAAATGTTTTCCTTGGTGTAAAGTGTGTGACTGTTAGAAACAGAAAAACAATTCAAATTTCAATTTGTTCCCAACTGGCGACTTTGGAAGGGTTTTAAATATAGAAAGGAAGAACTCTCCAAATGCCCCAATTTCAGCAGTGTGAGACATTTTAAATAAATATTGTCTACAAAAAATGCTGCCCAAATCAGCTTGCTGACAGTTTCACAGATTGATTTAAAATATATTTTTTTGTATGTTCATATAAACCTATACCTGTGTCAGAATCGCTACTGATTTTCCATTTTATAATAATAAATTTTGCCTTTCAGAGAATTGAGAGAAACCAAGTGTTAGACTTTGTCAAGTTTATTTGTCTGTTCGTCTCTTTGTCCATATCTAATTTGCATATCCTTTGTATTTATAGCCGCGGTTCAGCAGTTTTGAAATAGATAAATAAGGACTTATATAATTTTTGTGCAACATGATATGGTTGAGTGAGTGAGGGAGAAATGTAGCAGGAATTTTGAAACAGGACAGAAGCTTGAAGACCGATAACCAAGATGCAGGGCAGCATTTTCTGCAAGTTTGTTAGGCAATTTTGCCAATTTTTGTAGTTGCTTCTGCAATCATCTAGCTGACACTTTCATTGGCGATATATTTCACCTACTTTATAGTTTATCTGTGACTATGTATTTACATTTATTATTGAACCCTATATTTAATTGCTGGAATTGTGAATATTTTGTGGAGATTAGTGGATCCCCTGGTAATCAGTTTAAACCTTTACTCACTTGTGAGCCACAAGTATGTTGGACAAAACTTTACCAATCAATTTGTGCTTTGAGAATCAAATCTATTTTTTGTAGAATGATCAGTGATTGTGTACTCTATCTATATTTCATAATACTTCCATAACTTCTGGAATATATTTATAGGATTGGAATTTTGTGAGCCAGGTGCTCTTTTGACAGAGAACTATTTATTTCTGTATAATCAAATAATCAGAGAATTTCATATATATTTTTGTATTAATTTTGTCACTTCCTGAAAGATATTAGATAATATATATCCATTCCAAGGAGGTTTACATCCAAGACAATGGATAATGCTTATTCATTGGAGGTTGCAACCTATAGAGAAGGCAGTAGTGGTTTCTTTAATATTCTGGGGGTATTTTTAGTCGTGACACGCTTCTTATTTGTGTAATGTTGAAGAAACCCCAACTGCTTTATTTCTAAATTTAATATCAGATCTCCTGTGTACGTTATTGTGTCTTCTTTTTGGGAAGGCAAAGAGAATGTTACCAATTTTTTTCAAAACATGCAGCTAGATTTAGTTGCAACTTTTACAGGTTGTTTGTTTAATATTTATCTTGATTCAACGCAAGTACATATATTTTTAGAAGACGTTTTGCCAACATTACCAATACTACACATGTACCTTTAACAAATTAAAGGTAGGTTGGGGAACACGTCCAAAGTCATGGTACAGGAAAGCCGTTGAGAAGCCCGGCCAGGCCCGGGCTTAGCTGGGGCCTGCTGGCCTACATAATCCTCTGACTGTGCACAAAGGACCGATTACTAATGAATAGACCTCTATTGTGTACACAGACTTGACTGACAGATCAGCCGTCTTTTGTTACCACAAGGGCAAGTATTTCCTGCATAACAAAGAGTACAAAGGCACCATGGTTGATCACTTTTGCTGGCTGGGATTGTTATTTGGGAAGAGTACAAGCCAGGCTTTTTGGCAATGGGGCAGGGTTTTATGTTTTGGTTTTTTTTCATAGGAGACTTGAATATGTCCAGTGTTATTATTTGACAACTATTTTTCATCACAGGTGAAGAAATAAAATTTTAAAAAAGATCATCAAGAAACTCCGGTCATCGATGTTAAGTCTTTTCTGCTAATGATTGGACCTCTATTTTACAGACAAAACGGAGCCTTATTCTGCAGTGAAATAGGGGACATGTACGTGTACATGTTTATGGAAATGGGAAAGCATTGGGAATTGAGACGATTTCACCATTGCTGGAAAAATTACAAATTTGTAATAATAATACTGATGCATACTAGATAAAGCTAAGTAAAAATTAATGGGCGGTTTTCGGTTTTACCGTGATTTATTTTTTGAAGAAAGGAAAAATAATTAAAAAGTCTTTAAATAACATGTTACTGATGTTTTATCACCGTATAATCAGAGGGTAATACAAATCATCTATTATTTATTCCACTGTTGCGTATTAATTTGTATGAATAAAAAAATTCTTTATTTTTTGTTACGTAACAAAAACCAAGGTTTGACCTATTACGGTAGTCTGCTGGCCTAGCCAAATGACAGTTAAAACGTCTTTCAAAGTAGTCCGGCGGGCTAGACAAAATCATAAAGACTGTACTAAATCCTAGTTATTTTTACTTTATATTTACAAATCTTATTTCACTGGGCCATCATTTATTCATTTTTAAATATACTAGCGTCGGGAAATTAAACTCAAAGATTTATCAACACACAAAAATTGAAAGGAAATTCTCAATACACTGAGATACACTATACACGTACATGTACATGTAATACACTATAGGGTACAGGTACATTTACACACGTATACTTACATGTACATGTAAATGTACATACCACGTGCGACCACGGTGAGACCGAGTCGTGCCGATAGCTGTGTGGCAGTACAATGTGCACAGGTAGTGTTTGAGGATCACGTGCCTGTTTCTGCGGATAGATTTGCATAGTAGCAAATATATATTGTTCTTATTGGCTGTTCGGTTGCTCATATGAATGTTCACTATGTTGCATATTCATTGTTAAACCTTGCCTGTATATGAACGTAAACTATGAAAATAGACTGTTTTGTAATGCGTTGACTGTGCCGAACCGAGGTATGTTGCGGGCCAAATGAGTGCTAAAAAATAGGATTTTAAATAACAATTCACCCATTGGGGATCCTAATTGGGAACATGTTGCTTTAATAATCATCACCGAAGAACAAAGATACAATGAGTACCAGTAAAAGTAAGCCTTGACTGTCGGGATAAATTGCCTCACTCTGGGGCTCAAAAACAGATGATTTCATAAAACAGCGGTTTTATTTTTGAAAACCAAATGTGGCAGTTTAGTAAAAATCCCTTGGTTCGGTGATTTAAAAAACGGTGTACAGGGAGTAAATTTTACACGGAATACCAGGAAATGCATCATTTTATATTAATATTCTATAGTGTACACCTGGATAGAATGTGATATTTTGATAGAAACAACTTTTATGAAAATTGTTTCAGCGAGATTGCGCAAAGACAAACAACTTCAATCAGAGTACATGTTTACTCACAAGCATATGGACAAACGTAAGGGACGTTTAATATTTTACAAATGTACAGACGTTTCCTGGACATACTGTATCGCCAACCAATGTTCAGCTACACAAGAGACCATGACAATTTTAAGGGACTTCTCCAAACCAATCCCATCAGACACACATCCAGGATGCCGCTTTGTTTTTACGTCATAAAAGTACAAAAATTACTATAGATTAAAATTCCATGCAGGTTCATTTACATGAAATTATTCAAATAGGCCCTGGCAATATTTATGATTGTTAGGGGAAAAAGGGTCTCTGGTTTCCGGTCCTTACGAGTTTTGCATTTTTAATTTTATATATACGTGTAGGCTATCACATATTTCCCTGTTGGGCCCCCCCAAAAAAAAATTAAAAAAATAAATAACAAAAACAAAAAAGTGCATTACGCACTGATTTTGAAACCGACCGATGACCAGAAACTGCAGACTTTTATCAAACAAACTTAATCGCCAACGAAAGAAATAATGCTAGATCTATTTTGTAGTCCAGTAAATAATTATAATTGATAATTACATCGGAAACGCCAACCAAAGTACAATTCATGTATTATTAATTGATTTGGAAACAATTTTAAATATTTTCTGAGTGTGAGAAATGTAAATTATTTAAAGTTGTATTACAAATTAAAAGCATAAGAAAATCGTCATCTTGCTGTAAGCCTGTAAGCTGGATAAATAATAAAGTAGGCATTAAAACCCCAAACAAAATGATTGACAGCCCCATTGTTCGGGTTCATAGATATGAAAGGAAGCCACTTGGATTGTGGTTGAAACCTGATACTCGTATGTTATTATTGGTTGCCTTGGATGGACTATGGACCCAGAAAGCTGAGGAATTAAAAGAAACAATATTTTTATAACTTGAGATACTGAAACCTAATGCAGTTTAATGTTACGTTTCTTTTTACTTGTTTTGTTGTTGTCTGGTGGCAGGGAGTCAAATTGAAAACTTCGTTAAGATATTGCTTACAAATATGGGTTAAATAAGTCACATGAATGAGTTGCAACTTCAATCTTTTCTAAGTCCAAACAATTAGTTTTCCTGTAAAACAGAAACATCAGTGTCAATACGTCACAGATAAATTATTGAGGGAAAGGATATTAAAGAATATCTTCGCCGGGCTTCTGGACGGCCTAGCCCAAAACTGACTACATTTTGCGGAGACTTCAAAGGAAATTCCGCCATTGTGTGTATAAAATGTACCCTTTTAGTATCAATAGGCCCATAACAAAAGCCACGGATAATGAGTTCTGCCTGGCTGGGCAGGAACTCGGCTTGGCCTTCCAGAAGCCCGGCTTGGGTGGACTGGTAGGTACAGTATTATTCAAGGATTAGGCCTCACAATAGACAAATTAGGAGGCCGGGAAGCCCGGGCCTGGCTGGGCTTCTCATCGGCTTTCCTGTACCACAACTTTGGATGTGTTCCCTTGGTAATTATTTACTTTTTTTCCAAATCTTACCTTTTCCTGACATCGCGACTACTCGCTAGATAATCTAGCAGACCATTCAGTATACTGCTGATGAGGCCAGTATCTCTTCCACCTTCTCTGATCAGCAATGGGATTGTCCTCTGAGCCTGCCTTGCCATCTCACCATTCACCTGGGTCTTGAATGTGGAGTAGAAAATGGCACCCTTGGATGATGAGATGCTGGAGGCGGGCGAAGATACCCCAGTGCTGGAGAGCTGTGTCTTGTCAACGAGGCAAGCCACAAGTGTTTTTGGCTACGAGACAAAAGGGAATATTGGATATGGATAAGGTTATTGTATGCAATTGGTCAAATGTCTGTTAATACTACATTCATACTTTAAAATATTAGAAGAGATATGTATAAAAACCAAATTGTGATAGTTTCTACCTATTTCATTGTATCATTAAAAAAAATAGTAATGTACGCATTCAGATTCTTGTAAATAACAACATAATGAGCTGGAAATTTCATAGTTTCTAGGTTTACTCACATAAAAAGTTACAGCAAAATGGCAGTTTATCGATGAAATATTTCCCTTTTAACAACAGATTTTGTGAAAGAAAACTCTGAAGTCAAGTTCCTACCTCGACGCCCAACTGGAATGCAAGGTCAAGCAGCCGTCCTCCAAGCTCAAGAGATGCAGGGGTCAAATTGGCTGCAACGAGTCTACCACCCTCCTCTGACAGGGTGAGGGAATCAAACACACAGATAAGCAGTTGGACAGGGAAAGAACTACCACTACCCTGTAAAGGAAAATAAGTGGAACAAATACACGGTTACTGTGATGATTGTGTGATTGCGGACAAAAATATACAAACATTCTACTTGGGTGGGATTCGAACCTACGATCCTGGCATTCCAGATCAAATGTCTTAACCACTAGACCACCGTGGTAACCTGCAACAAGGCCCCAGTTCGATTCCTTTAATCCATCGATGGATAGTGTAACCATGGTTCACCACTGTATAATAAAGAAAAAGGAGAGTCACTCCCTTGAAGAGGCTTATATGTTGTTTGTGTATCCCAATGCGCTTTTCGCGTGCATCGTACACGGTTCACCGCGACGGTTCACCATGCCATTTTGGTCCATAAGTTCCCAATAGAGAGTTTGTGTTCAATGTGAAACATTCTACTTGGGAGGGATTCGAACCTACAATCCCCGCATTCCAGACCAAATGTCTTAACCACTAGACCACCGTGGTAACCTGCAACAAGGCCCCAGTTCGATTCCTTTATCCGTCGATGGATAGTGTAACCACGGTTCACCACTATACAATAAAGAAAAAGGAGAGTCACTCCCTTGAAGAGGCTTATATGTTGTTTGTGTATCCCAATGCGCTTTTCGTGTTGAACATGAACTCTCTTTTCAGTGATTACATGTTTCTGGGTGCAATTTTATTCATCCATAAGAATATTAGTTCATAAAATATTGTTTATGTGCTTGCGCAAAACGGAACTTTATTGTAGCGGGCACCGTACACGGTTCACCGCGACGGTTCACCATGCCATTTTGGTCCATAAGTTCCCAAAAGAGAGTTTGTGTTCAACACGAAAAGTGCATTGGGATACACAAACAACATACAAGCCTCTTCAATTTGTTTTCATCCCCTCATTCCATTATTTTGACGAAAAATCCAACGGTGATATAATAAAATTCACAAAGACAGACAATAAGCGCATGGATAAAATGGGCATGTCGCTCACATATACTACAAGGGAATTCAGATAATCCCAATCAAATCTCGCTGGGCCCCTCGGCCCCCTGACAATGTTGGCTCTTATTGCGCGGTCTGTGCTCCGGTTGGAGATAACAACATTGGTGGGGGAAGCGGAGAGCGGGGAGCGGAGCACAGGGAGGGTATGTTTATTGTAACGTGTCCCAACTATTTTGGCCGGGATTGTAGAATGATATAAACAATGTTCCAATGAAAACAATTTGTTTTTTGGGGAAAACAGGCAATACATCTTTAAACTGGGATTTGCACATATAATTTGTTTCCCACCAGGATATTGGAGTGATAATGAGTTATATATTTGTATCTTACTGTGCCAGCTGTTGCTGCTGAGAGCATATTGGCTTGATGAAGCTGTTCGTAAGCACTGACCAGGTGACCCAGTTGTCCATGGTCCAGGGCCATGTCCTCCCTGCCACTGAACATGAATGGAAGAAGCTTGACCAAGTCATGCTGACTGCAAAGACATAAGTGCAAAATGAAATTGAACACAAAAATGGTATACAAAATTATTTCAATTAATATGATGGAAGACTGACCTATCACCATTCATATATACACATCATGACCACACAGACAGACAAAGGAAAGGGCCTAAGCACCATGCTATTCATAAACGATGGCCAATTACATCACATGACCACACAAAGGAAAGGGCCAATTACATCACATGACCACACAGACAAAGGAAAGGGCCAATTACATCACATAAACACACAGACAAAGGAAAGGGCCAATTACATCACATGACCACACAAAGGAAAGGGCCAATTACATCACATAAACACACAGACAAAGGAAAGGGCCAATTACATCACATGACCACACAGACAAAGGAAAGGGCCAATTACATCACATGACCACACAGACAAAGGAAAGGGCCAATTACATCACATGACCACACAGACAAAGGAAAGGGCCAATTACATCACATGACCACACAGACAAAGGAAAGGGCCAATTACATCACATGACCACACAGACAAAGGAAAGGGCCAATTACATCACATGACCACACAGACAAAGGAAAGGGCCAATTACATCACATGACCACACAGACAAAGGAAAGGGCCAATTACATCACATGACCACACAGACAAAGGAAAGGGCCAATTACATCACATGACCACACAGACAAAGGAAAGGGCCAATTACATCACATGACCACACAGACAAAGGAAAGGGCCAATTACATCACATGACCATACAGACAAAGGAAAGGGCCAATTACATCACATGACCACACAGACAAAGGAAAGGGCCAATTACATCACATGACCACACAGACAAAGGAAAGGGCCTAAGCACCACGCTATTCATAAACGATGGCCAATTACATTACATGACCACACAGATCTACATTTGTGAACACAAAAAAAGACCCAGCATAAGAATTTAAATGTGTATATAACGTTCCATGACACACAATGCACATCACATACACAAAATGCAACCCATGCTTGTCAAGGATTGTGAAATAAACTTGAGGTAGGAGAAGGGGTAAGTAAGACTAATTCGGTGACACCATATTAAATTCTCTCCGTCGAGTTGTAACCTCCAGTTCTTTTCAGAACTAATTACTACTCAATAGAGAATTTCACATGATGTCATTGCAATTAGTCTTACTTATGCAAAGCTACAAGTTTTACCTATGAGAAGGGGTGTTAATGGGTGGTGAGGGCACCAAGGGGAGTTGGGGGATTTAAATGGAGGGGGGAGCTTTACAAATTTCTAAGAAGTATCAGAAGATTTGATACAGACGTAGGATTTGAGGCTTTGCATGGTGGAGATAGATGTTGTTGGGTTCTTTCAGGTACACCATGTAACCTAGAAGAGATTAATACATAGTGTACCCAAAAGAACCCAACAACATTTTGATATAGACCTTTTGCATTGACGTCATGAACTATAGGGCCCTCGTTCAGAGTCGAGAAAAAGTCACTCTTTGGTTCATGAATGACACTGCATAAACACACTCAAAAAGGCACAGTGCACATATGTGCAGTGCACATACATGAACCAATGAGTAACCTTCTTTTGCTTCGATCTGAATGCGGGTGCCCTTCAGTTTGTGACATCATACAATGTATGCAAAAGGTCTATTACCTGCTTTGTGTGATACTCCTGGTAACTGCTATACTCATATCACTTTTCAGGTTAGCTGGCAGACGGCTCGACATCAGCTTTAGAAGCTGTCCAGTCTGAAAAACCAATCACATTCAAGTTAACCATGTGATGGCAGTAGTTTAAAGAGTAATGTACACCTTTTGTAATTACCCGATTACAAAATTATTCAATTACATTCTACAAACTTATAAATCTGATTGTATTTTCACTATTTTCTCATTAACGACACAACCGAATAAGCTGAAACTTTCAAATGTTGGTTTCTATACATATCTCTCAATTCTTATACAGTATGGATGCATTTATAGACACAGTAGTGTACAATCCCTTTAAAGCATAAACTACAACAACAAGAGCATATCACAATTATGTCTTTAACTATATAATATATATATAAACAGAGCGAACAGATCACTTACTGTCTTGGGCAAATTATTGATGATTTCCACATCAGCCATGTTGAATCCAACCAGGGTTGGTTGTAGGACACAGGACACAAGAAGCTGAAATAAACCTCCTTGCCAAATACACTTTGGAATCACCTGCAAAATCGGGCGGGGGGGGGGGGAGTACAGTTTTGGTAGTTTTTGGCAAAACTGCTAATAAAAGTATCCTTACTTTCTTAGAATCAAGATATACATGTACATTAAAGGTCAGGTATAGTATTGGTAATTAAAAAATAACAAAATGGTTGAATTCCTTAGTGTACTAAGATGATGATGGTATTAAACTTCCCAAGAAATAATTTTGTCTTGAGGTGCTGCTTTTTTGAGAAAAGTTAAATAATTTCCAGCTTTTGTTTTTTGAAGTAGTTTCCGAAAGCAATTTTTGTCATCCGAAAACAGAAATTCCATTTGAGGATCTTTGGCACTGTCATAAGGTTAATTATATTGAGCAACGCAGTGGGACAGTAATCATAGACTGACTACTTTAAACAGACAGCCGTGTATTCTGGCCAGATTAGCATGATTCACTCACCTTAACAGTCTCACTGGGATAATTTACCAACAGCACAGTCAGGAAGTCCCACAGCCTGACAACCACTGTACACTTCCCCTGGTTGTACTCCGCAGTTTCCCTGGGAGTGAACAATTCAAGGGAGATGGATGCCTGGTTCCTGCCTCCCCCAAGGCTGTGAGCCGCTCCTGCGATATCACAGAGACTCAAGCCAGACAAGAAATAGTCAAGGGACTTGAAGAGTACAGAGGGCCGATTCGCTGTATCTTTAACAAAACAAATAATTTGACATGAATTCCTCGGGCAGTTTAGCAATTTTTACATAACTGTCCCCATGACTGATATAGTATCTTCACTGATATATTTCTTAGAAAATAATGTGAAAACCTTGACAGCTCAATATGAGAAAAAGCATGTAAACAGGCTATGCATCAACCAATCTAAACATTTAAATTAATCATAATGACTATTGGTTGAAATAGCACCACATACAGCATAGAACAATGCGAGTAAATGGGGGAAAACTAACTAGAGCAGGATAACAACCTGCAAGCCCCTACATGAATGAAATTCCAGACCTGTTGTTACATGTACCTGTTAATAACGCAGTAGGCTGTAGAAGTTTCTCTCCGAATATCCAGGTGTAGCAGTCAAGAGCGGCTAGGAGATGATCCAACCAAGTACAGGCTAACTTGACAGAGAATGGCTGTCCCATGGCAGCCAGGGTTGGGTACTTAGTGATGCCACTACAGTTAACTGTCTTCACTCCACCACCTTCAAATCTGAAATACAGCATTTTACAGATACACGTCACAAAAACATCTAAATCATGAATAAATCGCTGGGTCTGTTTTGAGTCATCACTCAATTAAATGGACAAAGGGGTGAAAAATTATGACATGGTGGATTTTGAGGTTTTGGCATTTTCAGTTTGTTCTGCTATAACAGATTTTCTTGAAAAACTAAAACTGCTCAGTTGAATATACAAAAGATTCTTTTATGAAACATAAGGTCTCAGACCAGTGGTCTCGGTATCAGAACTCCAGGTCTCAGTCTTGGTCTCAGACATAGTGGTCTCATCTACAACACTGATACTCCCCATGGAGCTGAGATGGTTTCAGGAATAATTTATGGACCCGATGAGCAGGGATAATAATGCATGTCCTAAAGACAATAATATTAAAATTCATAAGGGCATATAACTGTTAAAAACTGCAATAAATACATTATAATATATGTTAAGTATTAAAACCAAATACCATACTGTGCACTGGCAAACTGATTTGGTCTAGCTAATGATCAAAATACTTTCAAACTGGCCTTATTATCACCCCATGTATTGTCTATCAATGTTACAACCACACTGTACCACAGACATCATGACAAAAGAAAAATGTGTTCAATTTAATAACTACTTAAGACTGACCAATTATAAACTACACAATAACGTACATGAAAATGTGAATGGTGATCACCAACTAGACCAAGATGCAATGCATGTGTTGCAAAATAGTCTATATTACCTGGAAATAAAGTAGTCTGGTCCCTTCTCTTTCAGTGTGTTCTGCATCCATGTTTGTGGTGTACTGCGACCTATTTTGATCAAACCATACATACATGTACATCAATTCAAGCATTTTAATGTTATCTTGCTTACGTTTCAGGCATTTTAATGTTATCTTGCTTACGTTTCAGGCATTTTAATGTTATCTTGCTTACGTTTCAGGCATTTTAATGTTATCTTGCTTACGTTTCAGGCATTTTAATGTTATCTTGCTTACGTTTCAGGCATTTTAATGTTATCTTGCTTACGTTTCAGGCATTTTAATGTTATCTTGCTTACGTTTCAGGCATTTTAATGTTATCTTGCTTACGTTTCAGGCATTTTAATGTTATCTTGCTTACGTTTCAGGCATTTTAATGTTATCTTGCTTACCGTTTCAGGCATTTTAATGTTATCTTGCTTACGTGCTTTCAGGCATTTTAATGTTATCTTGCTTAACGCTTTTCAGGCATTTTAATGTTATCTTGCTTCGTTCAGGCATTTTAATGTTATCTTGCTAATTCACGTTTCAGGCATTTTAATGTTATCTTGCTTCGTTCAGGCATTTAATGTTATCTGCCTTCGTTTCAGGCATTTTAATGTTATCTTGCTTCGTTTCAGGCATTTTAATGTTATCTTGCTTACGCCTTTCAGGCATTTTAATGTTATCTTGCTTTCACGCTTCAGGCATTTTAATGTTATCTTAAGCTTACGTTTCAGGCATTTTAATGTTATCTTGAACGTTTCAGGCATTTAATGTTATCTTGCTTACGTTTCAGGCATTTTAACGTTATCTTGCTACGTTTCAGACATTTTAATGTTATCTTGCTTAACGTCATTTCAGCATTTTAATGTTATCTTGCTTACGTTTCAGGCATTTTTAATGTTATCGTTCTAACATTTTAATGTTATTGTTACTTGCTTTCAGACATTTTAATGTTATCTTGCTTACGTTTCAGGCATATTAATGTTATCTTGCTTACGTTTCAGGCATTTTAACCCTTTAAACTCAGCACTGTTTTTAGCTTTTTTTGACAAATATTTTGTGCAATTTGTCTAGATATTTGAGTAAGTTATATACCATTTGAATGCCGATGATTTGGGCATTATTTTGGGGGGGTTAACAATTTTCTTATTGTACCCCCCTGAAAATGGCGGCCATGTTGAATACCAAATTTTGGGGTAATTTTAATGTTTTTTGTGAGTTTTGAGCAAATAGTATATGATGCACTATGGTTAGGAGTGATTTGAATGCATGGTTTCAAAGAACAACTCTCATTCCATGCATACATTTTTTTTAAATCCAATTGTATTTATTTTTCATACTATAATAGGCAAGAATAATAACGTAAATTTGGCATATTTTGGTGCAAATTTTGCAGTAATGAGTAACTCACTGTATATTACAGTTGTAAACACTGGAAATGTACATGTACATGTGTATTCATGCATTGCCACAACAGAACAAAAATTTGTAAAACTTTACATCAATTTCTAAGGAAAAATCTCTGTTCTTTTGATACGTGTCATCTGCATTTGACTTTACACTTTCACACGGGCATTTTACTGGAAATGTGAAATACGGCGGCAGGAATGTGACTCTCACGTCTAACGTTAATGTTAACGTTAACGCGTGAAACACATTGACCGAACGTTCACGAAAAGCATGCGGTCTGGTGTCCTTCGCGTATCACCCTCAAGACCCATTACGTTCAATCACAAAACAAACTTGATCATTGGAAAGCCAGACTAATAAGCTACAAATTGGTATCAAACATAAGCAAATAGAGGGCGGCAAACAAAAAAATACAAGCTTCCAAATTTATCGATCGCCGGCGATCGATTTTTACACAGGGCTGAGTTGAAAGGGTTAATGTTATCTTGCTTAGGTTTCAGGCATTTTAATGTTATCTTGCTTACGTTTCAGGCATTTTAATGTTATCTTGCTTACGTTTCAGACATTTTAATGTTATCTTGCTTACGTTTCAGACATTTTAATGTTATCTTGCTTACGTTTCAGGCATTTTAATGTTATCTTGCTTACGTTTCAGGCATTTTAATGTTATCTTGCTTACGTTTCAGGCATTTAAAGATGTATTGCCAGTGTTTTTTTTACTATTTAGATGTCAAAATATTTTTTATCGGAACAATGCAAACTTACATGAGGAAAGGATAACAAATGTTTTAAAAATACACATTTCTCAAAATAATCATGATAAGCATAGTTTTACTGTATAAATGTACCGAAATGAATTCATGGTGGGTCCCATCATAAATTCATTTATGCATTTATTCATTGTTAAACTAAGCTTCTGATAATTATTTTGTGAAATTAAATTCAAAGTATTTGTTTTCCTTTCTTTAAGGTAAATACTGATATTCCAACGAAAACAACAAATTGCCAGTAAAATAATGGTAAATGGAAGCAAACTGTTTTAAACCTAAGCTCCATTCTACTATTTCAGACATTTTGTCTTTAACAATAGCAAAATGAATGCAGACCAGTGGTATTAGCCGTTTGGCAAGTTCTGGAATCATTCTGGTAGTGCAGAACCCTGCCCTTTTCGCATGCAATAGAAACGGTACCTGGCAGTAGCGGTGTCAGCTTGTATATAAGTATCATGCACTGGTGTCTGCACTCAGTCTGGGATCGACCACATTGACGCAGCAACCAGATAAGTAGCATGCCCAAAGTAGGGCAGACACCTGCAGGGAACTCTCTTGATATTCAGAAACAAAACTAATGTTAAAGATAATGTATATTTTTAATAATAATATTGGAGTCTTATACAGAGTGAAATCTATCTCAATGTGATCCTCTAACTGCGCTGGTCATTGGGAAAAAAATCAATCTTTCTCAACTCCCTAGGAAGTATACAGCTCTCACAGGTACCCATATTTACTCCTGGGTCAAGTGAAGCAAGTATGGTGTCTTGCTCAAGGACACAAGCACCATGGTTGATGTCAGCATTTGAACCCATGTTCTGAAGACCCAGCCATCACAAGTCTGATGCACGAGACCACTTGGTCATGGCACTCCATATTGAAGGCCCATATGCAGGGGGGCGGGTGTTGAGAAGAGTGCATACTTGTGAAATTCTGTACAAGATAACTCAAAAAGTTTGCCACGGAATCAGATAAAATTTGCTAAATATGTTGAGTTTGCTACACAGACAAATCAATTAGATTTTGATGAAGATCTGATTTTAGGAATGTGTATTTTTGGGCCCATATCTAATGTATCTAATGTTAACGTTATCGCGGATCAGTGAGCTAATGATTAGAACTGATAGGGGGCGCACTAATGACCTGTTCACTTATAACCTAATGTTGTAATTTTTTTTTATACCAAATTTATCTACGTATACAGCATAATTAAATAGAGTAATTGACGATTTCTAGGATTTTTTTTCTCTGAAAAAGCTTACTTTAGCGGAAGTATGCGCTCTAAGAGTGCTTTTCTAGTTATCATTATTGTTATTATTGTATTGTTAAAAGGGAAATACCTTGGGATTCTTCTGTTTTTGCTGTCCTTGTTCAACATATCAGCTTTGACTCTGATGATTCTTTCAAGGTGAGTCAACACCTCAACAACATGAAGCTGAGTTCCTAGACAAGATACAACAATCATCAAAAGCAGTAACTAAGAAGCACAGTTATTACATCACATGAATTTAAATGAAAAGCAACTACACGTATATTCTTAGTATCATAATTAACTTGGATTCTTTCAGATTCTGTCCAGATTTCAATCAGATTAATTATTTCATTTAATCAATTCTGAAGGATTAATTTAGCAAAAGTAAGAACCTTGTATCTGTAAATTTAAAACAAATAACTTCCTACCAATTGCCTTCTCATCATGGTGTGCCAATGCAAGACTGTTGACAAATGTGACAAGGATCTCACAGACAAACTGATCAACCAGGGTAGCCTCCTCACTAAACAGGAATAAGTGGAACAGAAGTAATTTTACTGATAAATAACATTTCATATAGCAATATCTTTATCATTTTACATTGAATGTAATTTCTATGGTAAGGTTGCATTTCTGTCCCGTATGTCATGCTTCTGTCTGCTACTGAAAATAAATTGTATGTCATACAGTATTTTCTACATTTAGGGACGATATAAATTTGTTGCAAGTTTTTGAATGTTGTGATGGGTTTATGCCACAACACAAATAACTTATGCCACAACATAAACAGCTATTCAAAATGAAATAAGGGCACTAGTGCATATATATGCACCTGAGGGACTGTAAACACAAAAGGACACTATTTCCCAAGGACGAACACCAAGGAAAATAGTGTCCTATTGTGAGGCACATACAGTACATGTGCCGAGGGCACATAGATGTGTACTCATGATCAAAATGCCAGTAAATATGTGTTTTATATCACACTATTAATCATGATGATATCCCATGGTGATAGGTCAATTACCGGAATACTGTGTAGATATGATTGAATGCCAGTGCTGCTCCTAGTCTCTTGAATGTGCTTGGATGTAGAGCCATGCTGTACAACCTCTTGAGAAGAGACTTTGCATTAATAGGACTCTTCTCTTGTTGCTATGAAACAAAAACACCAAAAAAAATTTGACCTGGTATCACAAATAATAATTTAAAAAATATTTCATTCAAAACGTGTATTTCATATAATTTTTTAATCATCTCAGATCCCTGGGGAGTATACATGCAACCTTTTGGTGCTACATGGCTAATCAAACACAATAACCATCTCTACCCTCACAGGTTCCCATTTATACTCCTGGGTGAAGAGAAGCTACATGTATTACAGCTATTAAGTGTCCTACTCAAGGACATAAGCACCATGGTCGTGGCCAGGATTCAAACCCACATTCTGAGGACACAGGCATCAGAACACACAAGTCCAATGTACTAAATGGCCAATGGACCAAAGATATAAAGAAAGAGGTCAGGTGAATGTTGCCAGTTGAGCCATTCAAGGCAGCCCACTGCTGATTGAAAATGGTCTGCCATGGCTAAATACAAAGTTATGAGAATGAGCAAGTTGCCTCAGGACACCTACAAAGAGAATCTCAGGTAACTGCCACCAGTGAATCTTGTTGCCCACAAAAATTAAACAAAAGCCACAATTATTGTTTTCTATAAACAGAAAACTGTGCAATCTTGTCTATGGTCTATATTGATTAGGAATTGTGCATAATCTGTTTTAAAGGAATTCTTTATTTTGTCCAGAAAATGTCATCATCTTGTTACTGTTATCGTACTGTTTTCCACAAGGGGAATAGTCTACTGTATAAGTCTTCAATGGATTCCCAACTTTCCCTTATGTTACCATTAAATTATACTCTATTTGTTGATTGTACAAAATAATTCTCAAATAATTTGTTGGTCATATGTACATGTATGATACATTGCTGTTTACATTCCATACTTTATAAGAATCAAGAGAGATTGTACAGAATCCAGTTTATAAAGGTTTCAGCTCATTTCATTGTGTCATTAACAAAACAAAAGTGAAAAGCATTCATATTGCACTAAGATGGAAATGAATCACAGCTGTGATCCATTTCATATTTTCTAAACAATTACAACATGTCACGCAGATTATAATTCAGTTTATTTGTAATCGGGTTATTACCAATGGTGTACACTAATAAATGTCACTGAAGTATTGAAGAAATAACACGCACAACTACAACAACACAAGATCAACTGGGAAGACAGCAGCCTCATCACATCCATTCCACACTGGCATACCAGACGAGTTCGAGAAGCCATCGAGATCCTACAACACAACACAGTTCCACAAGATAGCGGGTTACACATCAACAACATCTGGCACCCTCTCCTGCAGAAAACACATCATCAAACATTGCTTCACCAAGGTCCGCAACCAACTCAACATCAAGTCGCTTCACTCACGTCTGCAACCAACACACAAGTCATCCACACTCCAGTCATCCAGTCATTCTCCTGAGGACGGTCAGCACAGACTGACCGAAATATCGAGACACCTTCTCAACCCTCAACAGTTCTTTTCAGAACTACCACATGGTGCTACCGCAAGCTTCACCTCATCAACATGTAACATGTTTAACCTAGTATTTAAAACTGGTATTTCATTTGACAGAGAGGCAACCACTATCAATTCACTACATGTAATTGCTCCTGTGTATTTAATGCAACCTAAACCAGGAAAACCTTTAATTTGTACTGTGATGATACTAACTTACTTTCTTTGATGTCTGCTTAATGGACCAAGTGAGGAACTCTCTGAGACAACTTGCGCAAAAATCCCTCAATGATGTGTTTGTGGGATGGATGACACCATCCAACAATGCATTCAGCAGCGCAATGGTCTCCTTGCTCTCAAACTTCTTGTTTCCAGTGAACCAGTGGATGAGCTGCATGACGAGGGGTTCAAAGAGTTGCCTGGCAACCTGCTCGATGTCACAGGCTAGCTGAAGGAGGACTGGGAAGACCCGGCGGTACAGATGCTGCATGGGGCTCTGGTAATGAAAAGAAGGCAAGCATTAGAATGAAAAATCTACACTAGAAAAAGCTTGTTTAATATAAAAAATAGCCTTTTGTATTTTCATTGCTTGCTAGTTTAAGGCCACCGTCAGCACTGTCAATTGGCTACCGCTGTCACACATCTTTTTATCTCTTTTCTTCAAGCTATCCTGTTTTTTGCAAGACACTTGGCCTGGACCAAACTTATTCCAGTCAAACCTTTGCTTATTTGATGTTTTCTTTTCCTCTTCCACTCCACATTTCCCTCTATGATTTGAAGAGTCAGTAAGCTTCTGCTGCATATGATGATGTGGCCAAAATGGGCCAGCAACTCTCTTGCCATTATTTGTGCATCAATAAATCAATCTTCATCCTGTTTTCCCCACTACACAGTACACATAGACCAGAGAATCTCAGAAAACGAATTCCGAGCAGATCGTGACTGAAACCTTTGAAGCGACAATATCCAATGTCCTAGTTTTTTAGGATGAACACAGTGACTGAAAATTACTGGCTCATTTATGCAGCAGCAATGGTAATATGACCTTATCATGTGTGGTAATATTTTCAGTCACTAATTTAATTTAAAACTAGCACTCTGATTCCATGCCCTGTTGATCGTGACAATACTGTCCCTTTCATACACCCTTGATAGTATAATTCCTGTTTATAGAATGTTCCTGTTACTGTTACAGTGTGCATAAATATTAATGTATTTGTTAGGGTCACTTAGCAAGGGGAAGGTGGGAGAGACCTTCAGGTGTGAAGGAGACTGGTGGGTGTGTGTTCAGGTTCATGTACTAGTAGGGGAGTGGGTGTAAACACTGTCAAACTTGCTTGTTTCTTTCTGTTTTTGTTTTATTATTCTCATCCTATTTTTGTTTCTGTAATAAGTGGGTCTTTGAGGATTTGTAATATATTTGTATCTACTTGTATTTATTTTAAAGTGTTTCCCAATAGAAACAATTCTCAGTTTTAGTTTTAGATCAGGCTTACAAGCTACAGTGCTATATGAACTTTTGTGGAATGTATGGTTTCACTGCAAGAAAGATATATAATAATAATAATAATAATAATAAATAGGTAGGATTTGAAGCTTTATATCATGGAAGTACACTTCCTACTAAGTCTGGCATTCTATAGTATACTGACTGAAAACGTCAGTTCTTCATAGAACCAACACCTACATGTATTACATCTCTTAAGAGATTGTTACATGGTTCTACCGCAAACCTTACTCCTACACAATGATAATAAAAATAAGCCTCTAACTACTATTTATTGTTTTCATTTATAACACACAGGTCCTCGAGGTAAGACATTTGTTAAAGATCATTCCATATATTTAGACATACATAAAGAACACATTCAATCTGACTGATATCATTATTCACACAAATGATCTACTATGGCAGAGTATAAGCCACAATTTAGAAAACGGTCAAATTTTCATCTTATAGTACTTTTGCATGGGTATGAAAAATAAAATAGGAATAGGGTGGCCATTTAGCAAATTGGGCATCCAAAACACACTCAAAGGTATTACTGGCTAATCCATGTACCTAGGGTGTGCACAGTGGTTTAAGACCCAGACATCAGGTCCGATTTTTTTTTCTGAGATAAATTAAAATAATTGTTTACTTGATTATGAAGATCCAGTTTTAAGAACCAAAATTGCTTTTTTGAAAT
Organism: Zoroaster sp. YZ-2022; assembly: GCA_029582265.1. NCBI lineage: Eukaryota > Metazoa > Echinodermata > Asteroidea > Forcipulatida > Zoroasteridae > Zoroaster > Zoroaster sp. YZ-2022. The sequence goes on from CM055819.1 coordinate 12,071,451, forward strand.
TTATTACCCTGTTTTTAAGAAATTTTAGTTAGCTTGTATAGAATGACATGAGTTAAACAGACAAAAAACACACATCCTAATATTTTAAAAAGCATCTGCTAAGGCATATTTCAAATGGTTTGAGAAAAAAATACTGCTTGTTAATTTTGCTTATTAAATAGTCTTTCGAACTGTAAAAGTATAATACGGACCGATAATTGTTTGATAGTGCAATTATGCTTTGAAATCTTTAACTAAAATGGCCCAAAAATGTTATTATTTTACAAATTTAGGGTCACACATTTTCAAAATAAGCCAGAAAAGGCCTGGATGGAATGCCATAACTTTGTTATATATTGATAGAGTAACTATCCGTTGTGACTAGAAATTTACGGCAAATTAGCGCAAATGAAATTTTACACCCCAAAATACGATTTTTCAGGACGCTGTTTTCAACAAAAAACGTTGTTTAACGCTACGGGTTTACGCGAAATGTAATTCATCGTAGCGAGAGGGCACACTACAATTTTCAATTGAATTGCGCCCTCTCTTGAAAGTGAACTTATTTTTATACAAAATTATCGGCAAAATTTCATGAATGAAGTTCCTGCTGACGTTAAAATACATTTCCTTAGTCCAGAAGAGGTATGTGCAAATTCTTGGTTATTTTTATAAATGTTTTGACCGTTTTTTGTACTGAAGTGTACTGATGTCTGGGTCATGTAGGGTTTTAAACCACTGTGGTGTGTATACTTACTTTAGCCCGTGTCTGTTCTGGTTGTTGAGTTCCTTTACCAAGCATGTAAAGAACCAGAGTGTGTAGAGATTCACAGGCAGCTACCTATAATCCAAATACATAGAAAAGTTGGCCAATTATTAACTCTCACAAAACCACGGTTAACTTTTGCAAGTGCAGGTGGAAGTTCAGTAACAAGTGAATTGCAATACAGTCCACATTAGTTTGTAGTAGCCCTTGGTGATTATGCTACAATGCAAAGAACGTCAATAAATAAAAACAAAACAATTATTATTTTAAAGGTCCTAGGAAATAGAAATTTTTAACAGTGAAAACAATAAAGTATACCTATTGGAACATATATTTGTCATTTGTCTATTTTATCCCCGCCCCTTTGCACCATTAAAAAAATAAATTCTAAAATTAGGGGGGCGCCACGCTCCTCCCCTACCTCCTCATTATCATATTATAATCCCATAAATCCGTGGCGTAGACCTAGGAAGTTCCAGCACTGCTCATGGCGATGAAGTTTCAGTCAAGTCGTACTCAAAACCACTGAAGTTGATGTGTCATATTAGATCTTCTTTTCAGCTAAATTTAGTAGATATCCCACATTTTTGGGAAATGCCTTGTAGGTGTGTTGTTGCTGGGTGTAGCAACACCACAAAGGAAGGTGTCAGCCTTCACCGATTTCCACCAGACCCTAAATACAGGCGAATTTGGACGGCGAGTGTGAAGCTGGTCAGGACCAACGGAGCACTCTATGATATGTAGCGCTCACTTTGAGCCAACATACTTTGACCGGGGACTCCAGAGCCAGTTTGGCATGAGATTTAAAGCCATGCTGCGCCCTGATGCAGTGCCAACAATATTTCCCTTAAGTCAGAAGGCCAAGAAACGTCCAGAAAGAAAAGAGGAGCTTTCTTGGGCGAGAAAGTCTCAGGGTAAGTTGCTTTGTTTTTCCGTGTAACTTACATGTGTACGCACCCACAAGCAATAGGCTTATTACTAACGTTAGAGGTCGATTGTTACACTTTCGCACACCACATTAACGCTAAAAATGTCGTTTCATTGTGAAGTCACTGAAGATGTCATTGTACAATTCTTTGACAATGTTAATTATGTGTGTGATTTTTGGATCTTGTTTCAAAATCATCGAGTGCAGAATTATGTTTTGAAACGGTCATAACGACGGCTTACACAATTCACCAATGACTCCTGGCCATGTGTATCCATGCCATTGATTCGGACGGGCCTTGCGCTTCGTTTTCACGGTAGAGCCTACAGTACAGATTTATCGATTGCTATACGGTCATGTTTACTATGCAACTTGCAAGTCGTGTGCACATACACTGTACATGTGTACGCTTGCGCTGATTTATGACCCTTTTTTATAATCCCACGGTTTAACCATGGAGCAACTAAACACAGTGGCAACATTGGTGCCTAGGTCTACGTCACGAACAGCGCCACTGCGCGTTGGGCAGCATTTGAAATTAGATGAGGCAATTTTTGTAAAAATCAAATTAAAAATAATTAGCCCAATCCAGACAAAAATTAAACGTAAAATTGTTTTTTATTCATATCAATTGATAAAATAACAAAAGAAAATAAATAAGCACAATTTGACTCTTCCTAGGACCTTTAAGTTCATGTGTCGTTTAATGTCTGAAATTAGTTCTACTAATAACAAATGCATTCTAATGAGTTTAAACCATGAGTGAGTCTCTACCATGCCAAAGAACCGTTATAAGTTTTTTTAAATTGTGATGATGTGTTTCTTATTTTTGTACATTAGTTCCTGGTCTATCAAACCTAGCAGAAGTAGTAGTCATTCTGTTTATCCAGTAATCTCAGACTAATGGGCTCGTGGCAATTTTAAACTACAGAAAATTTCATACACATTTTTTCCCTGAAATGCACCAAACTACCATGGAAACATTCAAAGGCAAATACAGCAAATGTTATAACATACAAACTAAACTCACAGAAACACGGGGCCAAGTAAGTTACATATAAGTTGTACATTGAGTAATTTTGTAAGAAATCTGAAAAATACCTACTTTGGTTTGTCGGTCACCAGAGGTCAATGCAAGTTCTGCAACCCTTGGCAGAAATTTATCTGGAAATTGAAAACACAAAAATTAGACCAACCCAAATCCTAAAATCCTAAAATCAACCAGAGGATTTGAATGATTTTGTAGGATTGAGGTATATTATTGTTTGAAATTCAACTATTGAATGATTATGGAGGATTGAGGTACAATGGCTGAATGAGATACTGGATGATTTTAAAGGATTGGGCTGCTGTTAGCTTACATAGTGTATGTAGATGTATGTGCTAGGTGGGTGTATAACCCACCTAGCACATAGTCATGCTTCATTGGTTTTAGGGTACTGATGCAGCTGGTGGTTTACGTGTGATCGACCAGCAACACCACCACACTAGTGACACCACCATACCTAATACAACGGCACTTCCACATCTCTCCCCAGTTCCATCAAAAAGAAACAAAAAGGCATATGATATATGACACGCAGTGTGGTGAGACAGATCACCTTATACTGCCTTGGCAAATGTGTCAATATCAATTGACTGAGCCTACCAAAAATAAATGATATACATCGGTTGATTTTGAAGGACTGAAGTAGTACAGATCCTGATTTTGAAGGATTTGAGGCAGTAGGGATCCTGCAAAAACTCATATTGGTTTATTTTAAAGGATTGAGGCTGTTAACTACTATGAATATCAAGTTTTAATAACAATGTTTTTTTCAAACCTTAACACGAGTGCCAAGATCAACACTTAATTGCTTCTCTCCACCCAGGAGTAAATGGGTACCTGTGAGGACATAGTTGGTTGTTGTGTTAATAATTAGCCCTACACGTATATGCATCAAAACGGTTGCAATTGAGCTGTATACTCCCCAGGGAGTTGAGATGGTTTTAGGAATGGTTTATGCACCTGATGAGCAGGGGTAATAATGTAATGCGCCTTGAGCACCAGTTTGGTGGATACGTGCGCTACATATACATGATTATTTAAACATCATTCTCTGGGCGGTAACTTTTGACGAAAACACAAAGCGTTTATTTTTCAGTCTCATTACTTTCAACTTGGATAAAAAGAAAGCACTTTACAGGGATGTGATTTGACAAATGTAAAAAATCCTGAAAATGAGTATAGCGGGCCTGGTCTCCCTTTGGTCTAGAGGACCCTGAATCTTCTGGATATGTACATTTCAATTTGGAGGATTTACTGACTCTCCACATCCCCCACAAATAAGAAACTAGAGGTTTGGACACAATACAGGCTACTTCTTTCTTTCCTTGGTGGCTACTCCTTCACGCAGGAGTAAAAATGGAGTAAAAAATCTGTAAAATTAAATATGGTTGTTGCATTTGATTATAGTAACAAATAATAAATATCTTATAGCCACTGTAGCGCTAAGTACGGCAGCACAGAGCATTGATATTGGCCCAATGACCAGGGATAATACCGTAATTTCCTGCGTATAAGACGCTCGGTGTATAAGGCGCATTACCCCAGAATCGGGGGAATGTGATTAAAGTGTCAACGTACAAGGCGCACCGCCGTATAAGGCGCACCACGACCGCTGACACAGAGGCCAGCTGGGTGCCACTCATTGTCGGTACATCGCCACAAAGGGGTCATTGTGTTGCGCCACTCCCTGAACTGATGGTCTGTGTGCCACAATAAAAACTATTCAATTGGACGAAGGCCGAGTTTAGTGTTTAGCAGAAAATGTTCCCAGAAAAATGTAGCCCTGTCGATCCAATTGTATTGATTTTTTAATCGGTTAGCTAACGTGCGTGGGGCTAGAGATCGGATTGGTTTCAGAAGTATAATTCTCAATATAGTTTGTTTCAAATGAACTATAGCCATCAACAAACACAAATTCGTATAATTATCGTGTCATGTGCAATGCATCGGAAACGATGTTATTGGTATACACGTTAAATTATTTGCTTACCTCCATGCTTGCATAAACAAGCCATTTTCGCGACGTGATCCCGCGAGTCGCATCCCGCTCATTTCATTCATAAAAGTGGCAACCATAAATTGTCCAATAAGCATGCAATACGTGCGTGCACGTGCTTCTCTCCATTGCTCAGCCCGGATTCCCCTTAATATGCAACTTTCCCAACAAACCTTGTTCCCCAACGTTTACCTGAAGGTCTCGAATGTGGATTCAAGACCCATGGGGACGAGCTTGGTCATGACCTGCAGGGACACCTGGACGATGATGACATCATAATTCCAGTGCGGTCCAATCAGGTGCCGGAAAGACTGGCCACACACTGCCCGATGGCTTATTTTTTCCGTACCACCGCTGGCTATGGGTCAACAGTAAAGGGATAGGAAGAACTCTCTATCCCTTAACTGTTGACTCCATAGCCAGCGTGTGGTACGAAAAAATAAATTGCGTCCTGCTGCCCGATGTGATGGCACTTTCCGAATTAAAACACACTGAACAGATCTCGAAGACATCGTGAATTTGTATTCACGGTTTGGGTATTAAATTGTTTTTCAACTATTTTGCTGTTGTTTGAAAATGAATAAAACATGGCTTCTTCCTTTTCCCCATATATTAAAATCAATTTATTTTCATTCCCGGTTTAAAAAGTTTTTGTTTAGATATCGCTTGTGCTTTTTTGATTTTTTTTTGTTTTAAGATTATTACTTAATAAAATGTACCCAGTCGTAAATTACGTAACTGACACATGAACATTCTCTTTTGTCATTTGGTCGTCCTGAAAAGCAAGGCAACGCAATAAGGTGAATTGAATGCATGATACATGTGCGCCAACAAAGGTTGTTATGGGTATTGTCGGAAACCACAGCACGGCCGTAAAGGTGAATGAATGCATGAAAATCTTGCGCTAACGACCTTCATTGGAAAACACGGCCGCTTTGTTAGGTTGAGGTCCACCGAAAGTTACACAAGCGGTAATCATCACTTTGATCTCAAGCGACACCAGATAAGGCGCACCGTTAGATAAGACGCAGTGACGTTTTCGTACCTTTGAAAGTCAGATAAGCCGCGTCTTATACTCAGGAAATTACGGTAATGAAAGCACTTAGAGTATCACATCGTGATAAATTTCAGATAAAAGACTCCAATATTATTATTATTATTATTATCTTTAATGTCTAAAATTAGTTGCATACCCAGCTCAATAGTTGGTTTCATATCGATAAATGGTACGGCAAACTGTAGCCGAGGTTCCATGTCCCATGCCACAGCCACCTTGGCTATCTCCTCCGTACTTGTTTCTAGAAGACAGGCATTTGTTTGACCTCCCAGTGACCCTAGTAGCTGTATGATGCGAAGCTGGACAATCCGAAGTGGCGCTTCTTGGGTCTGGTGAGAAGCAAGAAGAGGCTCATTTAGTATATTGACTATGTGATACTGGGACTGTGGTACTTACATGTACACACTTTACTGTAATTGATTCTATATCAATAATATTTTTAAGAATCGAGATAGGCATTTATTAATGAGGTCGGGGCCACAGGTGATAAAGGACAAACTGAATATAGTTTCATTTTGGGTTAGTATCAAATTATGGCAATCCAGTTAATATCTAGAAACTACACAAATTTCTTTCATTATGTTCACTGTATATCCTTCTTTCCCCAAATTCCATATTCAAATGTCAAAGACTTACCGGGTCTGTTTTGCCAGCATCGGCGAGTAGTTTAAACGGTAACTTCCTTTTCCCGCTACGTCCTGCACTAGATGAGGTTGACATGGTAACTGTCTTGACGACTGCACCTGCATCACCACCTTATTACGAAGAAATGAAGATTTTAAAGACATTTTCAGCAACATTTGACAAGAATTAACATGCGCTTGTATACTATGATATATTCTGTAGGCTGGAGGGGTCTACCGTGCACCCCCCCAATAACCCACCACCACCGATATTTTTTTGTTCCTTTGGATGTCCTGAACACGAAAAAAGATGTTAACATTGAAAAATTTGGGTTGCACTCTCTGCTCTGGCCCACTATTGTTTGCCCTTATAATGAGCTTACACTGATAATTCTTAGCACTAGGGGTAGAAGAAGATCAAACATCTCACCATTACTCCATCATGCCTTCACCTATTATCATGTAACTTGGTACAATTAATGTTCAGTTATATGTCGTCATGATAATGTCATCGGTTCTCATGAAAGTGACCGCTAGAGGGCACTGTAATTGCACGTATATTATGCATATTTTAATTATTGGGATTTTCCGAAAAATATCTCATTATAAGTCATTTAGTTTTTATTGTTGCCACCAAGAACAAAAAATTTATTAATTTATGCCTTAAATGGGTTTGGCAGCCAAGTCACTTTGATAAACGATGCACTCTGTTGCGTCTGGCAGGGTTTCTAGCCAAAATACCCTGGAGGGTTAGGGTTAAGCCCCTATCATGTCAAATTCAGCCGGGAATACTTAGCATTTGGGGTGGGAGGGGATGACACAAACTTCCATTACTCCAGCATACTTTGACAATTACATTAATAAAACTTTTTACCAGGATGATGTCATTGCTTGCAATGGAAACTACCTCTAGCGCAAATGAATAAATGGTTAAAAAAGTATTTCTTATTTTTAGCCATTGTAGTCCACTATAGGGATAATGTATCATTAATTTTTAACTGGATATGATATGTCAATTCTAATGTAAGAAAAAAAAGATAAATTTGAAAATGTTGGGTTACGTTGTCTCTGGAGATCAATGTTAAAGCCCCTATTGGCCCCATATTCAGCCAAGAATCTTTATCATATGGGGTGGGAGGGATTAAACAAACCTCCATTACTCCGGCATGCTTTGACTTACATTCATAAAATTTGGCACATTTAATGTTCATGTATATGTTGTTAAGATGACATCATTGGTTTCGATGGAAAACTCTTCTGTGTTGTACTACATGTTCTGGTTCATTGCTGACTAAGTCCTTGTCTGTAAGAAGAAGCTTCCTGTTTAAGATGGCGAGTCCACCTTTAAAAGGAAGCTTCATTGCAGATCCAGGTTGTATGGGAGCACCAAATCAATATATATTGGAGTTATGAAACCTCTTGAAAGGGACTCCTGAAAGGATGCAGTATCCTCACAAAGTCAGACAATACAACAGTGTTGGACTATAGGCCAGCACTGTGGCACTTGTTCCGCATCCCATCCCAAAATGTGGCTTCCCCTAACATGAGGACTGCTGTGTGATGTATGAGCCAAGGCATCTGCTTGTCAGCAATTCATCTGCCATCTAAACTCAGTGATACACGTTTTATTTTCAGGAAGGGTTATCCAATGGAAGGTCACTCCGGCCTGGTTTTAGGCACAGGAAATCATCAACAGGCTTGAAAGGGTTCACATGGGCTATATGGTTCTCTCCAAACATGAATGTATTTCACCGAAGATGTTCCATTCAAATTCATTCCTAAATTCACTTATTAGTAGATTGATTCACTGCAGCTTGCCTGTGGGGCTCCGTAGGCTGTATACCTCTTCTAGGGGTGCGTCAAAGGCACCCAGTGACTGTGCATAGGGGTATTGTTCAGGCTCCTGTCCACCACAGAGTATGTTTGCTACTGCACCACAAAGAAGAGCAGAATTCAGCAGAAATGTAAACAAAACTATATTGAAAGTACATAGGATAGCACTGGCTCTCCTAGTTCTGGCCATACAGCACAAACGGGTACAAACGGGCGCAGGACGGCACAGGACGACACAGGCCGACACAGGCCGACACAGGCCGGCTTAAGACGGCACAGGACGGCACAGGACGGCACAGGACGGCACAGGACGGCACAGGCTGGCACATGATGGCACAGGCCGGCACCACAGGCCGGCACCAACTAATGAAGGTGAACAAACTAATGAATTAATCTGTTGGTAACACCTATTGACAAAAGGCATTAAGGCTCAGGACTTTTCAAAACTCCTCCAAAAGGATATGGTGCTCCCTGGAGTGCCTTTGTGCCGTCATTGTGCTGTATGACCAGAACTAGGAGAACCAGTGTCATCCTATGCACTTTCAATACAGTTTTTGTGTACATTTCTGCTGAATTATGTTCTCCTGTGTGGTGCATTAGCAAACATACTCCTGCGGTGGACAGGAGCCTGAACAATACCCTGCACACAGTCACCGGGTGCCTTCGACCTACCCCTAGAATAAGTTCCCAGCCTACACAGCCTCGCGGGAAAGCAGTGAATCAAGCTGACTAATCAAGGTGATGAATTGAGCACATCTGTAGGCAAAGTCTGTGGGTAAAATACATTCATGTTTAAGAGAACCATATAGCCCATGTGAACCCTTTCAAGCTATTTTTTTTCCTGATTTTCTGTGCCTATAACAAGGCCGGAGTGACCTTCCATTGGATAACCCTTCCCGAAAATAAAATGGTGCCACTGAGTTTGGATGGCAGATGAATTGCTGACAGGCAAATGCCTTGGCTCATACATCACATGGGCTGCCCTCATGTTAGGGAAGTGCCACATTCCAACACTGTTGTATTGTCTGACTTTGTGAGGATACTGTATCCTTTCAGGAGTTCCTTTCAGGACGTTTCATATTGATTTGGTGCTCCCATACAGCCTGGAATGAGGTTTCTTTGTAAAGGTGGACTCACCATCCCAAACAGGAAGCTTCTTCTTACAGACAAGGACCTAGTCAGCAATGAACCACAAGATGTAGTACAACATAGAAGTTTCCATGGAAACCAATGATGTCATCTTGACAACATATGCATGAACATTAAATGTGCAAAATTTTATGAATGTAAGTCAAAGCATGCCGGAGTAATGGAAGTTTGTTTAATCCCTGCCATCCCATATGCTAAGGATTCTTGGCTGAACAAGGAGCCGATAGGGGCTTTAACACTGAACTACAGAGACAACTTAACCCAAGATTATTTTAAAATTTATCTTTTTTCTTACACTAGAGTTGACATATCATATCCAGTTAAAAATTAATGATACATTATCCCTATAGTGTACTACAACGGTGAAAAATAAGAAATATATTTAACCATTTATTCATTTGCGCATAAAATTTATCAAAATACAGTGCACTCTACAGGTGCATTGTAGTTTCTATGGCAACCAATGACGTCATCCTGACGACATATACATTAACATTTAATGTGTCAAGTTTTATTAATGTAATTGTCAAAGTATGCCGGAGTAATAGAGGTTTGTGTAATCCCCTCCCACCCCAAATGCTAAGTATTCCCGGCTGAATTTGACATAGGGGCTTAAACAATGAGCTCCAGAGACCCCTTAACAAAATATTATCAAATTTATCTTTCGTTTTTCTTTACATTACAGTTGACAAATCCTTGTCAAGTAAAATTTAATGATACGTTATCCCCATAGTGATAACTAGTGTGTACTACAAGTGCTAAAAATAAGAAATAATTGTATCCATTAATTCATGTGCGGATGATATGCATCCAAGTACAGCGCCAGAGCTGCCAACCCCAGCAGACAAAAAAAATCGTATTCACAATCCCCAAAATACTATTTTTAACACAAAAATCGTATTCTTAATAAAAAACAATGCCGATGTTGATGAAAGACAAAAAACCCTTGCACCTCGCACAACGAAAATCACCTCACGGAGGTCGCCATGTTGATCACATACGCTGCATGCACAGCCAGTACAGCAGTACACACTCACGTACTTAACACAACATGTGGTGCACGCATGCGAGCGATAACGTACACTCAGCACACATGCAGGCCTTGAAATTGCCGAAATTGCCGTCGGTCTGTGCCATTGCTGTGATGCCCCCAAAATCACTGTGACATTTCACGGCAATAAATTGCCGTGCCCTTCATTATACCTTGCATAACAAATGCCAACATTAGACGAGAAAAAAAAAACGATCTTTTTGCTGTTGTTATAAATGCAAACAAATGTTAAAAAGCTATTCCAGTTGACGTAAAAAGACGGCAAAATTGGCTTACCGCTGGTGCCCATAAAACCAAAACGTGTAGTAAACACGTGTATCAATTGGTACCCAAGCTGTACTGGGAAACCCACATTAAAATTGCTTGCATGGATGGTAATTAGGTTCGAAGGCAGACAGCCAATAGGAAAATTTGTTACGTGGCATATGTACTACATTTAATTTGTTTATTGGCTGAATTCCTACATAATGTCTGAATTCAGCCAATAGGAAAATTCGTTAGGCTGCCAAGTAGGAATTCAGCCAGTACTGTGTTTCATCAACAGTGGGTGCGATCGGTAACGACTACAAGAAACTTACATGTAACTCGCGCCTTTCTCCGGCTTTTGGAGCTTAATTGTTTTCTCCTGCAGAAAAATACCGTAAGGTTTGTGCGCGCGGACGGAAAGAAGTAGTAACCAGGCAATATAATTTTTTAGTTGGTATTTTTTTTTAAGAAATCGTATTTTTTACATGTATATCGTAGTGTCGTATTTTAATCGTTTTATCGTATGAAATACGACAAAATCGTACTGGTTGGCAGCTCTGCAGCACCCTCTAGAGGTAGTTTCCATGACAACCAATAACATCATCTTGACGACATTATGAATTAACATATATTGTGCCAAGTTTGATTAATGTAGGTCAAAGCATATTCAAGAAATAAAGGATTATTCAATATGTAGTGATATGGACGTCCAACTAAGCTTAATACCATGGGGGATAAAAAAGTGCCCCCAGAGATAGAAAATCCAAAAAACTTCTAAGTTAACACATTTTTGTGGTTACATTAGACATAGACAAACCCATTTAAGGCATAAATTAATTAATTTTTTGTTCTTGGTGGCAACAAAAAAACTAAATGACTTATGAGATATTTTTCTGAAAATCCCAATAATTAAAATATGCATAATATACTTGCAATTATAGCGCCCTCTAGCAGTCGTTTTCATGAGAACCGATGATGTCATCATGACGACATATGACTGAACATTAATTGTACCAAGTTACATGATAATAGGTGAAGGCATGATGGAGTAATGGCGAGATGTTTAATCTTCTTCCACCCCTAGTGCTAAGAATTATCAGCGTAAGCTCATTATATGGGTAAACAATAATGGGCCAGAACATCTTTTAACATCCAAAGGAACAAAAAAATATCGGTGGCTGTGGGTTATGGGGGGTGCACGGTAGACCCCTCCAGCCCACAGACTAATAGTGCTCTTGTGTTGTAAGTATCATCCCATTGTATAAGTATCATCCCATTGTATAAGTATCATCCCATTGTATAAGTCTCATCCCATTGTATAAGTATCATCCCATTGTATAAGTATCATCCCAAAATAGCAGCAAGACGTGCTTCTTTGCAACTCTTTTTCAACATGGGTGAAATGCCAGAGATTTAAAGCTTGTTTGATTGAATCAAAATTGCGACAAAGTAGGGTTTTACTGCAGCTATCAACTATCTCTGTGATGTTACTTATGCAGGTTTGTTGGCTTTTACAGCCCAAAATTATACAATCAGTTTTGTTTCTGTGAGTTTAGTTTGATTTACTACACGGTCATCATACGTGTAGTCAGGGTTCGACCTTAGCGGTCGCCCGCTCGCCAAATGCGAGTGAAAACGGCGGCGGGCGAGTCAAAACCCTTCCTTCAGTAGCCCGCTGGGCAAGTCAAAATATTGTCACCAATAGGCCTATATCAGCCCTGAAATTACACGACGGCATCGACGGCAATTGCCGCCAATGCCCTCACCCTCTGCCGTGATGCCCTTTAAAAATGCCACTTTTCACAGCAACGAGTTGCTGTGCTTTTTCCCTGCATTGCCGTTGTGCCCACTTGTTCACACATAGTATTTACTACGTACATGTACATTCTCACGGAAAAAATATATCGCCGCCACGCTCGATTGTGCGACCGGTGGCTGCGCTGCTAAGACCAAGTTCACGCAACGACCATTTGGGAACAAAATAGTCAAAATTACCTGGTACGCATGACCAAAATGATATAGCGGTTACCAGGCAATATCGGCCGCTTGGTCGTTGTACGAACTTGGCCCTTGCTAATACTTTGGTTGGTGTCAACAGTACCCACAACATAAACACTACGACAGGCATTCGCGGGTACCAGCTAAAAATAGCATGGCGCGGCGTTGGGGCGCATGCAACGTAAATAATAAGTGCCGAGTCTGTACCTAGACATGCAGCGTGTGCGTGTGCATCGGATATAGCATCGACGCATCGATCATCGTGTCGCGCGCTGCAATGTACCGTACATGTACAATGTACATTACGTGGCCAGGGCTTTTGGTGGTCGTCAACATGCTGTCAAAGTGTCGACTAGCAAATAATAAAAGAGTGAACTGAATACTGCCACATCCAAATGCATAAAACTTGATGTTTTTTCGGGTTAACATTGTGTTTTTTATTTATTTTTAATTGGTGACAAACTGTAAGTGTTGCAATACTGTTTTCATGTACTATGTAGGCTACATCCATGTAATAAAACCCAAACGGAGACACTCGGACAGATAAAGGAAACTTTAGTCTTATTGGCATGTGCTGAATAGACCTTATGCGTTGACGTCATCACGCCGCCATCTTAGAGGTAAAACGATGATGAAACAATGGAAAACGCACATCTATACACGCGCGGCGCACAGATTGGGCCAATGAGCAACCTTCTTTTGACCTCTAGCCGAGGGCGCCCTACTCAAATGACGTCATGTGCATAAGGTCTATTGGAGTGTGTTAATTTTTCATTTATTTTTTTTTTATTTTTAAAGATTGCCTTGGTGCCCTTTACGTTTTTTATCATTGCCGTGATGCCCTTTGAAAATCTTAAAAATTGCCTTGGTGCCCTGATTTTTTTAAATGTTTTCATTATTGTTGTGTTCAGTTGGTTAGAAATAAAATATGAAATGAGCCTTCTTCATTTCAGAATTAAAGCAAAAGCATTACTGTACACTAATGTGCCTGATCTTTTCCTCTGTTATTAGAATAGAATCCGTTATTAATTAAAGAAACATTAGTATTGCCTCAGAAACAAATATGCACATAATATAAGGTAACTGACAACTGTTGTTTATAATGCACGTTCTGATGCAAAATGCCTGAATTACTAAAAACATTGATTTGATTAAAAGTATTTAAAAAAACATACGGGCGAGTGAAAAGGCTTGCGGGCTAGTGAAAAGTTTGGTTTACTAGCCCGGCCGGCGAGTGAAAAAAAAAGTTAAGGGAAACCCTGGTAGTATGTGGTCATTGCATTGCATTGTACTGTGACTTGAACTGTCTGTAACAAATTATGCTGTATTTGGCTTAGGATGTTTCTGTATGGCTCTATGTCTTTGCTAACCTTGAGCTACCGTGGCCCTCAGGTACCCATCTAACAATGGTAAGATCTCTTGAAGGAATGGTCGGATCGAGTCTGGTGGGAGGTGTTGCATCCAGCCCTCCAAGGCAGCCAGGCCAGCCTCAGCCAGAGGCAGGTAGCTCAGGCCAAGACGGAAAGTCATCTACAGAACAAAATAAAATAGACTGTTAATTTGTAGAAATTTTTTTTTTAAAGGTCCTGTGAAGAGTGTATTTACCAAACTTTATTTTTTGGTGCTGTTTTATTGATTGGTATGAATTAAAAACAATTTTAAATGTTTTTTTTGTGTTGAGTGGATTATTAATTGTTTATCTAGTAATCAAAAATTGACCCCCCGAATTTTCAAAGTTTTAACGAAACGTTCGTGACGTACACAAAGGCAGAAAATTTTACACTTTCATGAAGCTAGGCGGTATGGTTTGGTGCCAGACTTTGATCGGATAACAGTCTAATAATTATAGAGGGTCGAGTTGTCCCCGTCACGGTACAATGCACGCTTAGCGTTGTCATGCACTCTACGAAAAGCTAGCAGTAACATGTGAAAAACATGTCCGAAAGAGAGGAGAGTTATCCGTGAAACGCAGCACAAGCCCCCATCATGCGGTCGGAACACACACCGAAGGCAATGCTAACATTACGGTGTTATTTTATGACATAACAGAAACAGTTGAGTCAAAGTTCTGATCATTTAAAAAAAACTCAAAACAAGCGCAGGCATAATGAGAAAGGTTTAATGTTTTTATGTTTGTCTTGCCAGGATATAAAATCAGACATGATGTTTTTATTAATGCGGAAAATCACGGCATGTTTTCATGCCGTGAACACTGAAACGGTGAGCATGGTGTGAACATGTCGTTTTGCACGGAAGTGGACTGGGTTATGCATGGGAGTATTACTAAATGGCCACTTACCCTGAGTCTTTCTCGCTTTAAAAAAAACACCTCTCTTCTTCATTGGAGCCTTCACAGCCTTCTTACTTAGCGGGAATATCGTTGGAATTGCATCTGGTAGCAGCATGGCCTTATAAGCCATATCGAACTGGCTGTGAAGGCCCCGTTCAAAGCATGTCTGCTCGAAGTGTGCACTACATAAGTGGTGCGCTGTATATGACGCATACTTGGGCAAGTGCCGTGGATCGCGGATCGCCTCAGGGTACGTCACAAATTTTATGTTAATGAGGGGGTATGGGCATGTCGAAAAGCACCCCCTAAATTTTAAAATTAATATTTGTATGGTATAAACGTGAGGGGAAAAATTTACAAATGACAAATATATGTTCCAGTAGGCATACTTTATTGTATACAATGAAAAAACACCTATTTCATAGGACCTTTAAAAGTGACAGCATGTTAACTCTGAAGTTACTGAACTTCCCAAAACCCTGTTTTGGTTTTCTTCCCCCTGTACCAGCCAAAACTAGACTGTATATCAAGTTTTAAACACAAAGTTCTGCAGATGTCTAAAAACAGCCATATATTTTTCATCATTTCAGTCCAGAAATGACACTCAAGATGCATCAGAGAGGCCATCAAAATCCACAAACACCACACTGTTCACCATGACATCAGCTTCTACCTCAGTGATATCTTGTGTCCCCTACTCTAACTAATGGATCCTCTATATCCACAGTCATCACACCCACCCCCTGGCTTGGGTCTCCTATACCTTCAGCCATTCCAGCATTCTCCTGAAGACGTATATGTATGGACTGTTTAGTTTAAGTTTATGGACAGTGCTTACAACGATGTTCAGCAATAGTGGATTAGCCGAGTTTTACAAGAATGTAGTTGTTTATGTACATGTAAATTAGATGATTTTGAGCAGCTTTGATGAAGAGTTATATGAACATAAATGATGTCAGTCATACAGAAGTTATAAAAAAATATTGAGGGTATTTTTCTGGTCTCTTCCTATCAATTTTGTAGTATTTGTTTATATGGTAAACATGAAAAAGTAATATGTGCAACTGTATGTTTAATGTTTAAAATCAGACCAATTGCAAGGAATCTCTTTTCATAGATACTCCCATTGTCCCTTTTACCCTGGTTTAACTGTATTATCTATGGCATTTTTCTTAGTCACATACCTGTAAAGCAGG
This sequence comes from Zoroaster sp. YZ-2022, assembly GCA_029582265.1. Taxonomy (NCBI): domain Eukaryota; kingdom Metazoa; phylum Echinodermata; class Asteroidea; order Forcipulatida; family Zoroasteridae; genus Zoroaster; species Zoroaster sp. YZ-2022. The sequence continues at coordinate 12,087,611 of CM055819.1, forward strand.
CACGAGTGCATTCACCTCCGCTTCCACTATCTCATGCGGCAGGGACAGCACAAGGAATAAACAGGAAGCAAGCAGGTCATCCTTGTACTGCTTGAGACGGGCCAAGACCTCCTTGGAGAACTTGGCAAACAGGGTAAAGCAGGCCAAGCGATCAGACAGGGAGATCCGAGACAGACTGGAGGGGTGGCTATCAACATCCATAGAGTCCTCCAGGGAATCGGTGTCTAATGTCTTGATGGCCTAAGGATTGATGAAGAACAGGTTTACTCTACCATAACATTCCATCTAACTACAAGTCTGGAGTTGAAGTACTCATACTCAATTACATTTTTCTCATGAAAAAGTACTCTACTACAAGTCTGGTGTTAACGGTTGAAGTACTCATAATTGATTACATTTTTCTCTCCGTGCTTATAAGTACCTTTCTGAAAATGTGCTATTTAACTCAGCCTTTTTAAATAATAAGTTTAACGTCTTTTTCATTAAGAGCAGAATTTTTTTTTTAAATACCTTGAAATATTGGTTCTTGGAGCAGATGGTCATGCAGATGGTCAACAGCTTGTAAAACCCACTGACCAATGGCAGCTGGCTGGACATTAAGATGACCTCATGGCCAAACTGATACGCCCACTGCTTGAATAGAGAGGGCTGGTGGGCTGGTAATAGATCTCTGTAAACAAGTATGTTAAGATTGGTTACAGTTGAAAGCAATGTGAATTTGTCAATCATATATATTGACTGCAACAAAATACTGGAAGTACTTTCACTATTCAAGAACTATAATGAATTTTTTGGCTCAAACTACTGCGTGAAGTTTCAGTAATTTTTGTTTCTTGAAAACAATCTGCACAACTCTGTATTCACGTTGACATCACCTGTTTACTTTTTAATTCCAAATTGTGGATGTTCTGATACCTTTTTTGACATTAACATGTATTGGTCTATATGCTAATAGTAATTTGCATATTCATGAGCAAAGCAGTGATGTCACAGTGTGATCGGATGCAACACTATGGTTGATTTGTGTATAAAAGTTGACTGAATTCCCAAATATTTAATGAAGTTTTGTTGTCTTCTTAAATGAGTGTTTACATGTAAACACAATTTGAGTAAAACAATTTGAGGTAACCACTCTATTCTTAGGTAAGGTTTGGCATTTTTTTATTTTGTGCACTTTCAGGGTTACTGTAACACTGAGTTCCTGATGTGTTCTCATAAAACAGCATCTAAAATAGCCTTTCTGTTTTGTTTAAACTGTCCAGAAGCATGGATATGTGCTCAAATATGTATAATTGCATATCATAGACCCTTTAAATCTTCCACATTCACGTGAATGAATTAAGAAAAAACCAACATGTTCAATTTTACTATATACAATGATGAAATATACAGACCATTTGTTACATAAGGCAGGTACTGTATTTCATTATTAAAGTGAAAGCGATTATCAGATTATCAAATTAACAAATAATTATTTTAAACTGAATACATGTATCAGTCATCCTGAATACATGCATCAGTCATCCTGAATACATGCATCAGTCATCCTGAATACATGCATCAGTCATCCTGAATACATGCATCAGTCATCCTGAATACATGTATCAGTCATCCTGAATACATGCATCAGTCATCCTGAATACATGCATCAGTCATCCTGAATACATGTATCAGTCATCCTGAATACATGCATCAGTCATCCTGAATACATGCATCAGTCATCCTGAATACATGCATCAGTCATCCTGAATACATGTATCAGTCATCCTGAATACATGTATCAGTCATCCTGAATACATGCATCAGTCATCCTGAATACATGTATCAGTCATCCTGAATACATGCATCAGTCATCCTGAATACCTGAATCAGTCATCCTGAGTACATGTATCAGTCTTCCTGAACCATGCATCAGTCATCCTGAATACATGCATCAGTCATCCTGAATACATGTATCAGTCATCCTGAATACATGCATCAGTCATCCTGAATACATGCATCAGTCATCCTGAATACATGCATCAGTCATCCTGAATACATGTATCAGTCATCCTGAATACATGCATCAGTCATCCTGAATACATGTATCAGTCATCCTGAATACATGTATCAGTCATCCTGAATACATGCATCAGTCATCCTGAATACATGCATCAGTCATCCTGAATACATGTATCAGTCATCCTGAATACATGCATCAGTCATCCTGAATACATGTACAGTGTATCAGTCATCCTGAATACATGTATCAGTCATCCTGAATACATGTACATGTATCAGTCATCCTGAATACATGCATCAGTCATCCTGAATACATGTATCAGTCATCCTGAATACATGCATCAGTCATCCTGAATACATGTATCAGTCATCCTGAATACATGCATCAGTCATCCTGAATACATGTATCAGTCATCCTGAATACATGTATCAGTCATCCTGAATACATGCATCAGTCATCCTGAATACATGTATCAGTCATCCTGAATACATGCATCAGTCATCCTGAATACATGTATCAGTCATCCTGAATACATGTATCAGTCATCCTGCATCAGTCATCCTGAATACATGTATCAGTCATCCTGAATACATGCATCAGTCATCCTGAATACATGTATCAGTCATCCTGAATACATGTATCAGTCATCCTGAATACATGTATCAGTCATCCTGAATACATGCATCAGTCATCCTGAATACATGTATCAGTCATCCTGAATACATGTATCAGTCATCCTGAATACATGTATCAGTCATCCTGAATACATGCATCAGTCATCCTGAATACATGCATCAGTCATCCTGAATACATGTATCAGTCATCCTGAATACATGCATCAGTCATCCTGAATACATGCATCAGTCATCCTGAATACATGCATCAGTCATCCTGAATACATGCATCAGTCATCCTGAATACATGTATCAGTCATCCTGAATACATGTATCAGTCATCCTGAATACATGTATCAGTCATCCTGAATACATGTATCAGTCATCCTGAATACATGTATCAGTCATCCTGAATACATGAATCAGTCATCCTGATGCATCAGTCATGAATGCATCAGTCATCCTGAATACATGTATCAGTCATCCTGAATACATGCATCAGTCATCCTGAATACATGCATCAGTCATCCTGAATACATGTATCAGTCATCCTGAATACATGCATCAGTCATCCTGAATACATGCATCAGTCATCCTGAATACATGTATCAGTCATCCTGAATACATGCATCAGTCATCCTGAATACATGTATCAGTCATCCTGAATACATGCATCAGTCATCCTGAATACATGCATCAGTCATCCTGAATACATGCATCAGTCATCCTGAATACATGCATCAGTCATCCTGAATACATGTATCAGTCATCCTGAATACATGTATCAGTCATCCTGAATACATGTATCAGTCATCCTGAATACATGTATCAGTCATCCTGAATACATGTATCAGTCATCCTGAATACATGTATCAGTCATCCTGAATACATGTATCAGTCATCCTGAATACATGCATCAGTCATCCTGAATACGTATCAGTCATCCTGAATACATGTATCAGTCATCCTGAATACATGTATCAGTCATCCTGAATACATGTATCAGTCATCCTGAATACATGTATCAGTCATCCTGAATACATGTATCAGTCATCCTGAATACAGGTATCTGTCATCCTGAATACTGGTATCAGTCATCCTGAATACATGCATCAGTCATCCTGAATACATGCATCAGTCATCCTGAATACATGCATCAGTCATCCTGAATACATGTATCAGTCATCCTGAATACATGCATCAGTCATCCTGAATACATGCATCAGTCATCCTGAATACATGCATCAGTCATCCTGAATACATGCATCAGTCATCCTGAATACATGTATCAGTCATCCTGAATACATGTATCAGTCATCCTGAATACATGTATCAGTCATCCTGAATACATGCATCAGTCATCCTGAATACATGTATCAGTCATCCTGAATACAATCAGTCATCCTGAATACATGCATCAGTCATCCTGAATACATGCATCAGTCATCCTGAATACATGTATCAGTCATCCTGAATACATGCATCAGTCATCCTGAATACATGCATCAGTCATCCTGAATACATGCATCAGTCATCCTGAATACATGTATCAGTCATCCTGAATACATGCATCAGTCATCCTGAATACATGCATCAGTCATCCTGAATACATGCATCAGTCATCCTGAATACATGTATCAGTCATCCTGAATACATGTATCAGTCATCCTGAATACATGCATCAGTCATCCTGAATACATGCATCAGTCATCCTGAATACATGCATCAGTCATCCTGAATACATGTATCAGTCATCCTGAATACATGCATCAGTCATCCTGAATACATGCATCAGTCATCCTGAATACATGTATCAGTCATCCTGAATACATGTATCAGTCATCCTGAATACATGTATCAGTCATCCTGAATACATGCATCAGTCATCCTGAATACATGTATCAGTCATCCTGAATACATGCATCAGTCATCCTGAATACATGCATCAGTCATCCTGAATACATGCATCAGTCATCCTGAATACATGCATCAGTCATCCTGAATACATGTATCAGTCATCCTGAATACATGTATCAGTCATCCTGAATACATGTATCAGTCATCCTGAATACATGTATCAGTCATCCTGAATACATGCATCAGTCATCCTGAATACATGTATCAGTCATCCTGAATACATGCATCAGTCATCCTGAATACATGTATCAGTCATCCTGAATACATGTATCAGTCATCCTGAATACATGCATCAGTCATCCTGAATACATGTATCAGTCATCCTGAATACATGCATCAGTCATCCTGAATACATGTATCAGTCATCCTGAATACATGTATCAGTCATCCTGAATACATGCATCAGTCATCCTGAATACATGTATCAGTCATCCTGAATACATGCATCAGTCATCCTGAATACATGCATCAGTCATCCTGAATACATGTATCAGTCATCCTGAATACATGCATCAGTCATCCTGAATACATGCATCAGTCATCCTGAATACATGCATCAGTCATCCTGAATACATGTATCAGTCATCCTGAATACATGTATCAGTCATCCTGAATACATGTATCAGTCATCCTGAATACATGTATCAGTCATCCTGAATACATGCATCAGTCATCCTGAATACATGCATCAGTCATCCTGAATACATGTATCAGTCATCCTGAATACATGTATCAGTCATCCTGAATACATGTATCAGTCATCCTGAATACATGTATCAGTCATCCTGAATACATGCATCAGTCATCCTGAATACATGTATCAGTCATCCTGAATACATGTATCAGTCATCCTGAATACATGTATCAGTCATCCTGAATACATGTATCAGTCATCCTGAATACATGCATCAGTCATCCTGAATACATGCATCAGTCATCCTGAATACATGCATCAGTCATCCTGAATACATGTATCAGTCATCCTGAATACATGTATCAGTCATCCTGAATACATGTATCAGTCATCCTGAATACATGTATCAGTCATCCTGAATACATGCATCAGTCATCCTGAATACATGTATCAGTCATCCTGAATACATGCATCAGTCATCCTGAATACATGTATCAGTCATCCTGAATACATGCATCAGTCATCCTGAATACATGTATCAGTCATCCTGAATACATGTATCAGTCATCCTGAATACATGCATCAGTCATCCTGAATACATGTATCAGTCATCCTGAATACATGCATCAGTCATCCTGAATACATGTATCAGTCATCCTGAATACATGTATCAGTCATCCTGAATACATGCATCAGTCATCCTGAATACATGTATCAGTCATCCTGAATACATGCATCAGTCATCCTGAATACATGTATCAGTCATCCTGAATACATGTATCAGTCATCCTGAATACATGTATCAGTCATCCTGAATACATGTATCAGTCATCCTGAATACATGCATCAGTCATCCTGAATACATGCATCAGTCATCCTGAATACATGCATCAGTCATCCTGAATACATGTATCAGTCATCCTGAATACATGCATCAGTCATCCTGAATACATGCATCAGTCATCCTGAATACATGTATCAGTCATCCTGAATACATGTATCAGTCATCCTGAATACATGCATCAGTCATCCTGAATACATGCATCAGTCATCCTGAATACATGTATCAGTCATCCTGAATACATGTATCAGTCATCCTGAATACATGTATCAGTCATCCTGAATACATGTATCAGTCATCCTGAATACATGTATCAGTCATCCTGAATACATGTATCAGTCATCCTGAATACATGCATCAGTCATCCTGAATACATGTATCAGTCATCCTGAATACATGTATCAGTCATCCTGAATACATGTATCAGTCATCCTGAATACATGTATCAGTCATCCTGAATACATGTATCAGTCATCCTGAATACATGTATCAGTCATCCTGAATACATGTATCAGTCATCCTGAATACATGTATCAGTCATCCTGAATACATGTATCAGTCATCCTGAATACATGTATCAGTCATCCTGAATACATGTACAGTGTATCAGTCATCCTGAATACATGTATCAGTCATCCTGAATACATGTATCAGTCATCCTGAATACATGTATCAGTCATCCTGAATACATGTATCAGTCATCCTGAATACATGTATCAGTCATCCTGAATACATGTACAGTGTATCAGTCATCCTGAATACATGTATCAGTCATCCTGAATACATGTATCAGTCATCCTGAATACATGTACAGTGTATCAGTCATCCTGAATACATGTATCAGTCATCCTGAATACATGTATCAGTCATCCTGAATACATGTATCAGTCATCCTGAATACATGTATCAGTCATCCTGAATACATGTATCAGTCATCCTGAATACATGTATCAGTCATCCTGAATACATGCATCAGTCATCCTGAATACATGTATCAGTCATCCTGAATACATGCATCAGTCATCCTGAATACATGCATCAGTCATCCTGAATACATGTATCAGTCATCCTGAATACATGCATCAGTCATCCTGAATACATGTATCAGTCATCCTGAATACATGCATCAGTCATCCTGAATACATGTATCAGTCATCCTGAATACATGTATCAGTCATCCTGAATACATGCATCAGTCATCCTGAATACATGCATCAGTCATCCTGAATACATGCATCAGTCATCCTGAATACATGTATCAGTCATCCTGAATACATGTATCAGTCATCCTGAATACATGCATCAGTCATCCTGAATACATGTATCAGTCATCCTGAATACATGCATCAGTCATCCTGAATACATGCATCAGTCATCCTGAATACATGCATCAGTCATCCTGAATACATGCATCAGTCATCCTGAATACATGCATCAGTCATCCTGAATACATGCATCAGTCATCCTGAATACATGTATCAGTCATCCTGAATACATGTATCAGTCATCCTGAATACATGTATCAGTCATCCTGAATACATGTATCAGTCATCCTGAACAATGTATTCGTCCAAAGTTACTTTATTTTGGAGAATAAAGGGACTGTTTTGAATTTACAAAAAGTTGCTGTTCCGCTAATAACAGAAATAACGTGTTACAGTTTTCCATCATTTTCTCAGAAACATGAGCACCTATTGTGATGAATTTTTCACAGGTTAGTTTTATGATATATTTCTAAAACTAGAGGATTGAAACGAATGTACATTTCCAAATACCAATGTTGTACCTTTCCTTTAAGGTATAGGTCATTTAAAACATAATAAATGATTAAATTGAAGAGCTGGTAATGGTATCAATCTTCCATAGAATTAATTTTGTCTGAGGTGCTGTCACTTGAAAGAAAAGCGAACGGTGAAATTATTTCCCATTTTAATTTAGGAAAGAGTACTGTTAGAATGAATGCAAAAACCTTAATGAATTATATCGCAATTTTCTCATTAACATACCAAGCTGAAACTTTCACAGGTTGGTTTTTGATATGTTTGTCTTGATTCAATGAGAAAAAGCATACTCACTGAAGCAGTTTTGCCAACATTACCAATGATATACATGTACCTTCACTTTAAATTCATTCAAAGTGCTCAGGTATTTAATTCATATTACCTACAGAAGTCGACCAAGTTGATGAAAATCTGAAAGTCCTTTGGTTTAGAAGCTTGTAAACCATGAAGAGGATCAGACGATGTATCATCTGATGAACCGGGGCTGACTGCTACCTGGAAATCATTTATTTGACAGACCGTTTCATACACAATGTTTTCTCAAAATACACACAAACTACATGTACCAATACAGCAATATTTGTAACATACAGTTCATGTCAATGACAGTACAATGCAATATAATAAGCACATACTGTACAAACAATTGGTATAGAGTTTTGCACTTTTGGTGTCCCATTCTTCTATAACATTATCTGTGACACTTAGCAGTGTGTATTTTTTAGTAATTGGTGTTCCGTAGCTTTTAACATGACCTACTTTTATGTACCGATTGAACAGTCTAACTTGACTTGCATTCTGAGATACAATGTAATTAGCCATTATAATTTAGTATGTTAAACCCAACTTTTGTTAAAGTTGCCTTGTCATAACCATGCTGGGTCCAGGTAGTGTTTGAATAGATATTTTCTTTAACCATTGTATGTACATGTAACTACATAGCCCTGAACTTACATGTTACAGTCTCATTACAGACCAATTATACATGTAGATTTCATGGGCAGGTTGACAAACAGAAAAAAACACTTGTAACTGTGGGACTGTGGGACTTGTGACTGTGGGACCTGTGACTGTGGGACCTGTGACTGTGGGACCTGTGACTGTGGGTCCAGTGACTGTGGGTCCTGTGACGGTGGGACCTGTGACAGTGGGACCTGTGACGGTGGGACCTGTGACTGTGGGACCTGTGGGACCTGTGACTGTGGGACCTGTGACTGTGGGACCTGTGACCGTGGGACCTGTGACCGTGGGACCTGTGACCGTGGGACCTGTGGGACCTGTGACTGTGGGACCTGTGACTGTGGGACCTGTGACTGTGGGACCTGTGACTGTGGGACCTGTGACTGTGGGTCCTGTGACGGTGGGTCCTGTGACGGTGGGACCTGTGACGGTGGGACCTGTGACGGTGGGACCTGTGACGGTGGGACCTGTGACTGTGGGACCTGTGGGACCTGTGACTGTGGGACCTGTGACTGTGGGACCTGTGACCGTGGGACCTGTGACCGTGGGACCTGTGACCGTGGGACCTGTGACCGTGGGACCTGTGACCGTGGGACCTGTGACTGTGGGACCTGTAAATGTGGGGCTTCAGGAGACTGGGGACTTGTCCAAGCGTTTTTAAGGTTCTAGATCAGTGGCGCCTACCTTAATATTTTGGTATTGTTTTTGTTCTTCAAAATATAGCTATGCTTTGGTTCTGTATTTTATTTCATACTTTGGGGGGTCAGTTTCAGTCATTCCATTTAATGCCAATTTTAGTTTATGTTTGGTGCTCATTTCTTTGCTAATTTGTTGCTATCTTTGATTAGGTTTTGACAGTACGTGTTTTTTTTGGAGAGTGTTAGTCTATAACGATGGACTTTTCAGATTTTGGTGTGGAGAAAACATTAAGAAATTGACGACATGTGCAATAAACATACTGCTCCTTAAAGTTTGCTTGATAAAAATGTCTAGTTGCTTTGTGTTTAGTTGCAAGAAGCAACTGTAAAGTCACGAGTCAAGGTACAAGGTATCTTTGGTCATCCCACTTGACTAAAATTCATACTGCCATTTTCTTTGTATAAATATTAATTCTATTTAAATTGTTTCTAAAACAACTGATTGTAGTTGACTGGTTTGTATTGTTTTTTGAATATATTTTTCTGGATAGTTCTTTGTGAAAAAAAATTCAACTGTATGTTAAACTAAACTCACAAAAACACAAATTGATTGTATCAATATGGACTACAAAAACCATCAAACCTGCCTAAGTAACATCACTGATTGACAATTGCTATGGCAAAACCCCATTGTGTGGCTACAATTGCTCATGCAGGTTGAATTCTGATGAATTTCTGCTGATGAATTAACTAATGTATACAGGCAAAATCCCTGAAATGGAAACCATGCAACAACCGCCCAGTTTTTTTAAATATTTTTTTTATTATCTTGTTTCATCTTGCACATGTTTATTTTTTCTTCTCATGAGTTTGGGGGTTAGAGCAATTGAGCAATTACGCCACCCCTATACACAATAATTGGTACCATGTTCAGTCACATGTGCACCATGTTCACACTTGCAGAATTCTATGTAAAGTTTACATCGGAGAGACTGGCAGGGACCTTCAAACAAGACTCAAGGAACATAAAGCACATGGCAGGAAAGGCGAAATAGACAAGTCAGCAATCATCAAACACGCGTACAACAATCACACCATCCAATGGGAGAACACCGCACTCATCGCACCAGTCAAGAATTGGTATCACCGACGCATCCGTGAAGCCATTGAAATCAAGAAACATCACACAGTACCACAAGACATAGGATACAACATCAGCAGCATCTGGCAGACAACACTTCAGCACAACCAGGCATCACCACCAGCAACACAGCACTGACACACTCCACTGAACACCAGGCTCACACAGACAACACACCCCAGCGAGCACCAATCACAAGAGTTCCAGCACACAACAACACACTCCAGCGAGCACCAATCACAGCAGTTCAGCCCACAACAGGATCCTCCAGCAGTGTATATAAGACACCACTCTCCACATCTCTCCATTCTCCTGACGACGGCCAGAGCATACATGCCGTAACATTGAGAACAAAACCGGCTCTTCTCAGAGCCAACACCTCTACTTTAGAGATTTGTTACATGGTGCTTCCGAAAACTTTCATGGTGCTTCCAGAAAATTAGGCATCCGGTTTCTACTGATGGCCCAATTTCCGGACAAACGGAAAAGTCGTTTTGCAATCGGTTTCTACCGTTGGCCCAATTTTCAGACAGAACAAAAATGTACAAAAATTTTGAACACATCTTGAATAAAGTTTTAACTTAGTTTTGAAAAGTTGCCGTCATTAGTCCTTCATTTTTGTTTTGTTTACTTGTGTTGAAACGGGAAGATTGTAACTATTCATTGCCGCAAAATACTACACACTATAAAACATAATACTAATAGGCATAATACATGCAGGCCTACAGCCGTCCATAGGGCCAGCGATCGAGTGCTGCGTATTTGTGCCTTTTGAAACCGAAGTTTGAGTGTGGTCTAACTTGATTTAACTGAAGAATTTCAGGCTCTTAACAAAGGCAATTTGGAAATTTAAACAAAAATGAATGGCTCACCGTGGCTGGTGGGGCTATCAACAGGGTATCAAAATCCCAAATGTCACAGCCGTGGCGCGGCGACCGCCATGCTTCAGTGTTGTTCCGCTTTCTGACTTACGAATTAAAAAACAAACCCACCTTGGATGAAAAATATTTAAATTGGAGTTAACGTTGTTCTAGTTATCACACCAATACTCGACATCGACAGTTTTTGATAATAATAGTTATTTCTGCGTTACTTTAACCCTACATTATTTTGTAAAATGTCTTCATATTCACAGAGAACGGAACGGTATGGCTGGAAGCTTCATTTTCATGAAAGTTAGACATGGAAAGTCAACGTTAGTACAGTATGTACAATGTACACGTGGTCAACCGATATGTGTACGTGACGTCATTATTTCGGGTTTCCAGAAGTAAGTTGTAGAGCCTATTCCACAGAAAATTAAGCGGGCGCAAATAAATTCTGCTCGGGAAAACCACAAATAGATGGGAAAAAGACAAAATAACAGCAATATAAAGTAAGAATGTTCTGTTTATTAAAAATACACATGATTTTTAGACATTTGTAATTATTAGCGGTAAAATCGTAATTCGGGATGCGGCTCATATTTCGTAATGATTCTGCCAAATTCGGAACAGTTGGCAGGTATTACATGTCAATACTTTGATGGTCAGACTGTATGCTGTAGAATGCACAAGGCGTCTATGTTCTGCATGTTTATATGTTTCATACATGTGTAAAAACTGCCATACTATATTCTTCCAGCAGATCAGCAGTGTAACGAGACGGATGCTGGTATCATCGCGGATTATTTTTGAACGGCAGGATTTTTTTTTAAAGGCAGAAATCCATGGATCCGCAGAGAAATTGCATGCCTGCTTGAAGCTGATCTGCCGTTTTTTCCATTTCTTCTCTTCTATCCATTTCATAAAATGCACCAAAATCGGGACCAAAATATAGAGCTGTTCGCCACGAAAAATCCAATGAACAGCGAGGAAATGTTCCGTCAATCTCAACCGTCAAACCAACTCACAAGATGTAGAACCACACAAGCTTCAGCAATGACATAACGAGGTCAACTTATTGACCTGCTGACCTCGACCTCTGGCTTGTGAAATAGCGCCCTCATGTTATAGCGCCCTCTGGTGTCTGACTCAGACTGCCATTTTAATTTTTTTATATTTGTTTATTTATTTATTTTTAATTGTTTCTCCCCTGAAAATTGGAAAATCGGGACAGTCCCGTGAAAAACGGGACAGTTGGCATTCAAAGTGCTGTCACTCCTCCATCAAAAGAAATATTAAAAGATGCAATTAATTCACTGATCAAACAGTCCCTGTGCAAAAAGATCATATTATGAAACGGTAACATTTTGTGACAGAACTTTTACCTGTTCTTGTAGCTGTGACTGCTCATTGTTAGAGGTCAGGTCCAACTTGCCAAGGATCTTTAAGATGGAGAAGATTAACTCATCATAGATGATCATGTGGATCTTACGACGATCGCCATAGCTCATGCCCATCGCATTGATTTCCTTTTGGTCAAAGTAAGGGGAAAAGAAAGCTGCTTATAGATAGGATGCAATACACCAATCCAGTCAATAGTCCCAGACAACCTGAAAAACATGGACAAGTCTTGTCTTGTATGAAGAGATTTATGAGAAATCTATTCTCAATGCACTCAGTGTGCAGGTCAAGTGCTGTGTGAACACATTCACAAAATGTCTGGGCTCAAGACTATGCTGTTCTCACAGTTTCAGACCTTAATCTTAACTGCGACCACCATGGCCATTCCCATGGTGCCCCTCTGAGTTGGCTGTAATGCCCCTCTGAGTTGGCTGTAATGCCCCTCTGAGTTGGCTGTAATGCCCCTTTGGTTGGCTGTAATGCCCCTCTGAGTTGGCTGTAATGCCCCTCTGAGTTGGCTGTAATGCCCCTTTGGTTGTCTGTAATGCCCCTTTGGTTGGCTGTAATGCCCATTGAAATTTTGAGGCAGCCAAGGCTATAGTGGCCATGCCTTCTCAATTCTACGGTCAAGACCTGCAGTACCAGTTCATTCTTAATGTTACCAGACTGGTGATTATGAAAGAATGAAAAAGGCTTTCTCCAAAATCAGTGTGTGTCATATACATGTAATATCGGATGAACAAGTACTGCAAGAGCAGCATTATAACCATGGAGAAATGGTTTCACGATAATTACTGGCAACGTTTTTACTTTGTTATGATTGGATACTATATTAAGACCACATAACCCTGGAAAGCTTGACCAACAAAATGGCAGATAGTAATAGTTGTCAGGTATAGTATAACCTTATTGGTCAATCCATGCTGTATGACTGCAAAATACATATTTGAACACTCAGCTACTGTACATGTATATGTATGCTTTACATGCTAGTACTGCATATACATGTAGTACACAGATATTTCATCATATTGCATGCATTATTGGTTGGTAATTCAGCACATTAAGAACACTTGACAGAGCTTTAATCCAAATCAAAGTTAAAGATGGATCAACCTTTTAGAGGTTGTCAAAACTACATGTAAAAACAAATATTCAGGCATATGAAAACACATAAGAAACTCTACACTAGTGTCAGAATTGTACATGATTTAGCACTTTTCTTAGATTGTCTGGACTAAATGAGCCGAAAAGTTTGTTTTGATTATAACCTGAACTTCATTAATAGTATGAATGTACATAATCACCTTTTTTTTTACAAAAGTGTTATATGAGACTTTTCAGATGCTAGATTAACACTAGCAGACTTAGTGTTCTTTTCCATTGTTTTCAATAGGATGCATTCTCATAATGATGTAAACAATGGGAAAAGGACCCGTATGTTTGCTGCAACCACAGCTTCTCAAAAGTCTCCCATTGGGATTCAATGGAGAACACTTGTATAAAAAGGAAAAAGTGTCCTATATTCCTTTTCCTACATGTATATCTACCTTCAAATGTGGGCTATCGAGTAGACTGGCCCACAAGTTCACATAGTCCTTGTATGAGATACATCTAGTATCGGCCAACATATCTTCTTCATCACCTTGTTCAGTGTTCCCTGACACTGAAGTATTATCTTCTGGTTGTGATCCCTGTGACAATGAAACAGTTAATGTGAAATTTATGACATGGTTTGAAAGTAATTGTTTTCCGACTACAGTCCCTGGCAAAGAAATCTACAGCCACTAATATCTGGTTGGTAAATGTGATTTTATTTCAATTACATACATTGTAAGCAATGCCTCACTCACATGGGGTGGTTCAAACAATAATCTGCTAACTATGAAAATACATTGCCCATTTTGTCTTTATAGTATTACAGAAGAAATCATAAACAGTAAGAGTTGATCTTGATTTATGTTTGGCAAAAGATTGGAATCTTATTAAAATGGCTACTATTTCAGCAATAGAATCAAATTACAATCACAAACAAAAGTGAAATAAAGGTTCTCAGTCTATATAATACACAGTGAAGTCTAGGAGCCGTAAGTTGGAAAATGGTTGCGCGTCTGACACATCTACTTCGGTGTTCATCAGCCTGGACAAAATTTGGTACTGTCTAGTGGTTGACTAAAAATTATAAATTTCAATGCTCATGCACAATGATGGTTGAATTAAGAGAAATGACAAATAATGTCAATAAATAACAATTCACGTCAATGGTTCCCATTCAGTTATTCTTATCCCAAAGTTTTAAACAAAATGGCTACAATGACCATCAAATATTTGTGTCAGTTATGTGTAACTATATGTATATATAGGTATAAACAATACTTTACTTGCCCACACTAAGTTTAGTGGAACTGTAATCCAGCATTTGCAGATTCATATCACACATCATTTTAATTATTTGCTCAACAAAATAATATATTTCAATGTGGTTTGATAGTTTTCTCTCAACTGCACCATATTTTGCGGAATTAACACAGAATATTTAGCAAAATACAGGCTTACTATTTCAAGCAACACTGGGTGAGAACAAGTCCGGACCAAAGCTTGGTAAACTGAAACAAGGACAAAAACAAAACATCATCATTTTTCCAAACCATTTGTCATCAAAATCATAGTCTGAGTCCCCACTGTAGAGTCTGAGATTGAGTCTCAAGTCATGAAGGTCGAGTCCTTTAAAATGGAAATTTTTGGAAGAAAATAAAATCCAAATATTGGATTCAAACGACCAACTTTTTACATCAGCAACTTTGCCCCATCAAAATTTTAAATACTTACAAGGCAATTTCTTCACAGAGTTATCTTCAGTTGATTGGAGAATGGTTAATACTGAACAGACAGTTTTGCTTCTAAGTCTGAGTCACATACATGTACGTTCCATTCCATGCCTAAATCACTAAAAAAAATTACTCAACTTGGACTCAAGTTCAAGTCCAAGGCCGAGTCGAGTCTGGGTACAAGTCTGACTGGTGGTACATTGAAGTACACATGGTATATATGTGAAAGCATGTGAAAGCATGTGCAAGCATATACATGTAGACTATAGTGAAGACTTGTAATGTATATGCGTGACTTGGTCTCTTGAGGGCAGTATAGTTGAGTCTGATGAATATAATATATCTCAACCTTGAAGAAGGTGGTGTATCTAGGGTGCCACACCTTTTCTCAAACAGTTGGATACCATTCGGTCCAATGGCTTTCCAGAATCAAGAAGCACCATTCAGAAACTTGCCATAGGAAAGGGTTCTGGCTGCCTTTCAGTCCTTTCTCGATTTTATTCCTTGTTGGTATTCTACAGATACGGTTGGAAACCTCTAGACAAGCTCTAAGCTTTTTAGGCAATCCTTGTGATTTGTGGAATATTATTTGTTTGTTTCTGTATTTGACCTGTGTGTCGCTTGTTTGCTTTCTGTCATTATGTCCGCTTGTCATGTTGTGTGTGTGAGTGCCAGTTGTTTTGTTTGTTTGTAAGTGTTTGTCCGTTTGTTTGTCCTTTTGTTCTTTTGTCTGTTTGTTTGGACCACTGAATACAAACATCATGCAAACAGTATTAACGCCCTTAAACAGGCAGCTGCAAGAAAATGCTCCTTAAAACAACTACTTTCTAATGTATCCACAATTGGAAGGGATCAAGGGGCAACCTATATCACAAATATACAGCTAGCAGATCAAGTCACACATTTTCAACATGGAAGCCAATTCCCCAGGGCCCAATTTCATGGCACTGCTTACTGCGGAATTCTGCGCTTACGGCGCATAGAATCACATGCTTTTTATGGCGCCATAAGCACAGAATTCTGTGGTAAGCAGCGCCATGAAATTGGGCCCAGGTATCACCAGTAGAAATTCAACTCATCCAAGGTCCATCAAGTGAAATCATTAAATCTCTTCAAAGCGTCACAAGAATCAAGCCACAATCCTTTGGAAGTTTCTCACCGCACATTAAATTTTGTATACTTTATTTTGGGCATCAAAAAGTGTATCAATGACCATAACTTCCTTGGTAAACTACGTACACACCTTTACCAGCATTTACCAGTGGCTGGAGCAGCCACCTCTTGTCAGAGAAACAGTGCAGGTCATTTATCGTCTGATAACTGCTGTTAATGAGATCTCTTCACATCCTCAATTTCATAAATGCTTGATAAATGTTTTTTGAAGTACTTTTTGATTAGAAAGTTAAACTAGAACGTGACCATTCCAGTTGTCAAAATCATATTGACAAGTTTACAGACTTTGCTCAAAATTAGTGTGCAACCTATTATAATTATTCCGACAGTGCTGCATCGAGTTGAAAATGCTAGAGCTGCTGTAACCATGACTAGTAATTTATATGAAGCAGACGACACTCTTGAAAATATTGTGTGGCAAAATAATAAATATCAGCCATTTTTTCAAGGTTGGCACCCATCATTTAATAGTGCACAACATTCATTGGTGGACAGATTTATTAAAACAGGTATGATAGTACACATATGAAAATCCCTTTAAACAATTTTTCTGTAAATAGTGAATGAATGTTAATATAAAATATTTATTAAAACTTGCAGAGCATTATTTCCAACATAATGGCTTCAATGCATGTTGTGTATTATGTACATAAAACAATTATAATGTTGTGTCCCTGGCCCATTACACCCTAACGAAATGTATACCTAATATATTTTTATTAGACAGGGATGGTGCAATAAATATGCATGTTAACACTAGAAAGCCAGGCAAATTTATGTAGAGATGGGACAGGGTTTGTGCAGTTTGTGTTATAAAACCAGGACAAAATAACTTGTTGGCACTGAGTATTTTGTTTTTACTTTGCTCTGCAAAGCGATAAGAACCTTAACTTGATTATTGTTTAACTGTAAAGTAAAGGCTTCATTAAGGAACTGTATGCATTTTTTTTCAAAAAACATGTGAATCACTTCACATTTGAATGCAAATAGGAGATCAGATCTAATGTCTACAAGTAATCCTGACAACAAATTTCAGACTTTTAAATGTCTGAAATGTAAGCCATCATCTTGGTCCATTCATTAAATGTCTGAAATTGAAACCTTCTGTACAATTTCAGATATTTAATGCCTGAAATTAAATTTCCACTGTGCAATTTTGGACATTTTGATAGTAACAAAAGGATTTCAAACATTCCCTGTTTCACAGTGACTGATAATCCAAGATGAAACTGAATTAACTTACCAAATCTTGTCAGTAAATTCTTAAGGGTTGGTCCTTTAGGAGACAAGGCAATAAGGACCAGCAGGAGAGAGCGATGACAGAGAAACTGATGCTTGTGAGGAACTCTGGGATAGCTGCCGACTTGGACGACCAGAAGACGCTCCAGGGCTCCTAGGAATGTGTCAGACAGCTTTGGACAATGGAGACAAACAAAAGCAAAATTTGTTTCAGAGCAATAATAATTACTGCATAAACCAGTCTGATCCATGCGCACTGCACAGTGACACTACACTTGACAGTAGCACCTCAAGCCTGTGAAGGCTGGTACATACTAAAAGCGATTGCGTAAAGCGAAGCCAGTTTCATAAAGTCAAAATTTCTTTGTCAACATCACAGTACTTTGCTTCATGTAGAATATTTTAATTTCATACATGGTTGACTGTAAAAAATAACTAGTGTGACCAGTTTACATAAAGTAATTTTGTTGACCAAAGCAGAATCACGTGAACATTTAATGAAACAATGACCAATCCAATCACTTCCAATGAATTGCACAATGGATGTCCAAAAAACTAAGACATAAAAAAACAACTGCACAAACTTATTTATAGAGCATTGTCTTAGCAGCATGGTCAATTGGATTACAGTACCCGCCACAAGTAATTCCATTTACCCCCGTGGAGTATCCGTGACGTGGCGGGTAAATTGCGTGCCGGGTACGGGGCGCCACGCAGGTAATTGCCGTGGGCCTTCGAGCGAAGCTCGTGGCGTGTCGGGTAGTTTTGCGTGGGCTTTCGCGGGCAACTGCAACGATACACAGCGCAGTACACGGCACCGCCACGGAAGTTCACGACACCGCACGGAAGCCCACGACACCGCATCGGAAGCCCACGACACCTAACTGAACGTCATTCAAGAGCATAATGTAGATCGGGGCGAGCGTCCATTTAAATATGGGTAATTTTAAATGAATGAAATGGTTGCAACGTTGAGCTTCATAGCGGGGTACATGCAAAGGAAGATTTGTTTCATTTAAAATCCCTGTTAAAACATGCTTGCTTATCTGCGAGTTTTATTAGCATGAGTCAATAATTGTAGTAACTAATGCCTCATTAATCACAGGCTTAGAGTTTTAGGATACGATCTGCTTAACAATACATGTATTTATTAGAAAACTACTGTCGGTTAATTTTCTGATGCCGCATGGTACTGTAAGTTGGGTTCTATGACAAATTGCATTTTAAACATTTTCTTTGTATTATTAAATAATTAAGGCCTGGTTGATTTACTGATAATTTCTCCGTTTTCACAGTTGGAATGTAGATTGGTTTTGTCCTGTTCCACCGTTGATTACCTCTACATGACAAGTAAAATGTATGTGCAATAAAACGTTACAGTTGGGTCTGTCACGGTATCATTATGGGAGTTCAATAACATTCCACGAAGGTTTACCTGTAGCATGTTCCTCCATTTCTGTTAGACCGGTTTATTATTTTTGTCAAATTAAATAACATTGATATGTTTGTTTGATGGCACGGTTGGTCTTTTTTGCTTAATAAATATCGTCGATTTAACGTTTTAAACGCTTTAGGAATGTTTGCATGACGTTATTATCATAGTTGATCCATCAGTCGAAAAACGTTCATGTAGTGCTGCAATGCAAACTTCATTTACGGAGCCAAGATTTATATTTGTGGATAATGTAATCTTCTAGTTTCTGGCGAGAAAGCTGTGGGATTGAGGAATACAGATACTGCACGTTTGCCGTGGGTGGGGACGAGATTATATAGTCGGAAGATCACAGTACATTTCGAGGCTTGTAAAAGACGCCGTTACTCGGGCACCGGCACGCACAGTGGAGATCGGAACTTATTTAAGTGATAAAGAGTGACGTTAGTTGGTAGATACGCCAGCGCTACTCCACACTGGTTCCGTCTGTATCATACCGCATCGTAACTTATCAATTGAAATCCATTTAACGCATGGGCCACAGGGCCAGGCCTGAGGGGATCAGTCTAGTCACATTTTTGTTCAGAAATTGGAGTCCCCACAGTCTACCTCGTGCTTCCTCCTAGACCCTCGTGGAAAAAGCTAATGTGTTACTTTGTACTTCAGATACGAAAACTTAGTACCTCTCAATACTATAATGCCTATATCATGGATATGGAGTTACATGTAGTAATTTTACCGATGAATAAATTCGGATGGCCTATACTCCCGGCTTCCCTACTGAATGCAGCACACGCTTTCACGAACGGTATTTAACTATCGAAATCCCTAGGGACGAGGTTAGGTTGTTCCCCCGATGCAATATCGTGTGCAACACACTGATCACTATAATAATATTCAGTGGAACAAGATCGAGGTTACTCAGTACATACAGGTTTTAGTCTTGCGCAAAGACGTTTGTTGCAGATTTTTTGAAACACTACTACGGATATTTAATGGTCCGTGGCTGAGGCAGTAAAACTAAAACGAAACTAAAAAATAAACGTATGTATACAATGACGTACGTCTACAAATTGTGTTGTTTTAAATTGTGTTTAAACTATATTAAAAAATGAAAACTTGAATTTGGTCAATTAATGAAGGCCTGAATGCAGACCAAAAACCTGTAAAGATAACACCGCGTCATTCCTGTCGAAATTTATACATACACGTAAACAGATGTCGTCCGCCCAAATAAAGAGTGTAGTCATACCCCCCGTTAATAACAAATCGTTGTACGAATCAGTGATCCTCCGCTGGGCAATGGTTGTGAAAACTAACGTTGCTTAGCTGCCTTGGTTTCTCGTGGCCACGCAGATCCCCCGACACGGCCCGCAAGTTTTCCGTGGCTCCCCGTGCCCCCGCTGGTTTTTCATGGCTACCCGCCACGCACTCGATGGCGCACGCGTGTTACCCGCGAGTGTTTGGAATTACTTGTGGCTGGTACTGTAGATAGGTGTATTGTCTGGTACTGTGACATTGCAGTGAAATTGTATTATTATAGGTCAGTTTCATGGCATTTAATGATGTATTCACAGCTAGAAGTTATAGTGTAGGTTCTAGGTTTTACCACGTGTAGCTGCTGAATGATGCTTGCAAGAGCCTCCAAGAAGTTTGGAAGCTGCGTCAGTTTATCATCAGAAACATTTCCCTGCCTGTTGAATAAAAAAAAAAAAGCTTTACTTTCAGCGACATCAGGAGCACAAGTATTACCACGTAATAACCTAGTCCATGGCATAGTACTAAATAACAATTGTCAGGTCTCGTAAAAAAACAGTGTATCCTGGGTAACTTGTCAGTATGCACAATGTTTTCTTAACACCTGTTTGACATGTACTTCATTGTAAACGCACCAATAAAGAACAACACTTTTTCTTCTTACTTTTTTCTTTTGTTAAGCACTGTGAAACCATGTTTTGTGATGCAAGATTTTGATATAAATGAAATTATTGTATTGAATTGTATTGTTTCTCATGCTCAAAACTATTCTAGTGGATACAATTAATAAAACTTACTGGAGGTACAGCTGTTCACTCTTCTGCATCATCTCAGTGAACATAAACCGGACGTCATCCTCCTTCATAAACAACTTGCAAGGCTGAATGAAAGGACACCAAACAGAAATCACTCAAAAAATATAGCAGTTTGGCATCATACTAAAAAATCCTTTCAGTAATTACACCAAAATTAGGACACTGAAACCAGGACTAACATTTTATATTGAAGTCAAACTATTGAAAGGATAAGGATCAAATTAAGAGACAAAATGACTTGCCCATTGCCCAAACAGGCACAATGTCACTTGTCACAATGTCACAACATACACATGAAAATGCTGGTAACTTTTGAAATATTTCAATAATTTTTGTAATATATTTCCTAATTTCTTGTCTACTACTATGGTGTATTGTGACACAAAACTCATGCTGCAGGTACATGTATCTCATTAGAGGTTTTAAAATTATCATGTAACTAGTTTGTTAGTGCTCTTTTTTGTACATTGTGTAGTTAAGATCAGTTATTGTATATTAATATATGTCTGTTTCAGGAGAATGGTAGTAGCCAATATGAACAAAATACCCAAATCATTATTTTATCAAATAAGACTAAATAACTATAAGAAGACATCCTGACTTGTTTTTAGCTATATGGTATTTGAGAATCAAAGTATGCAAACAAGTCTCAATTTGTAATGTCAGTTAAGCTTAGGCAGTATCAATTTTTTTTCATCCACGATATATCGTCAAATATGTTGCGATTTCCGATAATATCGTTATTTACGCATGATTGCTTTAGAGCCGATAAACACAGGTATGTACCCCTCTACAAGCATCCCAAAACAAAATTGCCAGCGCTAATGATTGAGAGACACGTGCAAACACACCATCCGCACGTGCACAATGGCCATTGGCAAATTCGTTTCACAAAGTACAATAGAATTGCGTTTTAGAAATGTCATAAGCCCCGACTTTTGATCATGGAGCCACCGTCAATTTGTGCTTTGATAGATTATATGGCCCACAACATACCTCAGGGTTCTGCACAGTCAAAGCATTATACAATTCCATATTCATCCATATTCATAGTTTACAGAGTGCCTATGTTGTTTGTACAGGCTAGGTATAAAAATGAATATGCAGCATAATGAACATAGGCATCAAACAGCTAATAACAACAATATAAATTTGCTACTATGCCAATCTATCCAATCACGATGCACAGAAACAGACACGTGATCCTCAACCACAATCCATCAGCTCGCACGTGGTATGTGTCTACGTATACATATGTGTTGCGTTCTCGTGGGGAATTCCCTTTCAAGTTTATGAGATGAAATTCCCAATGCTAGTATATTTTTAAAAATCATGAAATTATGACTCAGTGGAATAAGATTTGTAAATATAAAGTAAAAATAACTAGGATTTAGTACAGTCTGTTTTCCTTCCTCCATGGTTGGACTAATTTGAAAGGTGTTTTGACCAGTCCACCACCATTTTAACTGGCAATGTGACTATAGGCCAGCGGACTACAATTTAAGTTGAACCCTGGTTTATGTTTCGTATTTTTCTGTTCTTCAAACAAACAAAATCACAGTAAAACCGAAAACCATTTTTTTTCTTCTCTGGCAGTAAACCGGCTAGCCAAAAATTGAAAACTGCCTAAGCCTGATCTATTACATGTAAACCTCCAGCCACTATACCAGTATAATATACAATTTAATCAAAGGATCAGAGACCACCATGGCTACAAAGTGAGACATAAACCTTTTCTACACATTGTGCAATCTGAAAACATTCAATTCCCTTCACTTAATCCGTCTGAAAAGGTTTTTTTTGAATGGCGGTGGATTAAGAGAAACAATGCCATGTGGGCGGCTCCTGTGTGATCAAACAGTCGGCTTTCCGCTGAAGTAGTTCGCTTTTGTTTCTCACTTCCAAAAGCTGAAAAGACTGGTCTTATTTTGTTTTCATGGAATTTCTGACTTGACTCACAATTGCAATTTTTGTTTTAATCGCGATGTATATTTTTTTCATCACGATATATTTTTTTAATCTCGATAACTTGAAAAGTTTGCAATATTGTAATCGAATAAAAAAAGGTATTGCGATATTCGATATTATCGTGTTAGCGCCCAAGCTTAATGTCAGTTACCTAGGATTTGCCCTTTCCATAGACCAATGAGCATTATCAATTTGAGTAGCTCAGCTCCATTACATTAAATATATTCAAGAATACCACCTATCCCTTAAGTAATGCTTTGTAAAGAAAAAATAAGAGAAGAATTGTAAGTTGTAAGGATATTTGTAAAGGCTCATTCATACTTTATGTAAACATGAATGCAAGGCCAATATAGAAATCAAAAGTTTTGATTTACACAAATGAAATCACCAAACTTGAACAAATTTCACATAATTATATGCAAATTATTCACTGTGCATTGATAACCTAAAATTTACTTTGAATGCATGAACTGGCACCCTTTTGTTTGTTTGAAAAAATGTAGAACTTACTGCTGCAAAGAAACCGTAGCCCCTGATGGCTGAAGATAAGGCCCTTGTACTACTCTGTGGATTATCAATGATGCCACGGAAATGCTCCACAAAGAACTACAAAGAAAGAAAAAACAGAAAACGAATATGAAAGAAAACTGTTAAATGTTTAGTTGGGTCTTAGCCTTCTAAAGCAGAGGGAGAGTTGAAATCCCTGCATGGCTGGTCATGGTACTTGTGTCCTTAAAGGGAGTGTACACCATGTTGGTAAAATGTCTATGCATCCATACATGTACCTTTAGGTATGTATACAAAACCTCCCTGTGAAACTTTCTGCTTATTTGTGATTTACAAGAAAATAGAGAAAATGTTTTCTGCTTTGTTATATGCATTCAAAATGTTTGTTTTCCTTTCTAAAGGAAATTAATGAGTATGCTTACTGGGGCTGTCAGGCATTCCTATTTGGAACAGCAGGTGGAAACACTGGATGCTCATTCCGAAAAGGAATGTTACATTCCAAATGGAACAGCAACATGTTAAAGGTGCCTTGGAATGCAAACTTATTATGTCACATATTATTTCACAAGGGAAACTGACTAAAGTACAAAGTACATCCCAAACAATGTATTTATGCACCTACATGTACAAGTAGTCATTTCCACTTGTGGTTTATTTGATTATATGATATAAACATTTGTATCCTCTTCTAGTTATCCGCATTCCAGGTTGTATTATAACATGCGGACATGATGGGGACATGATTCCTGGTTATAATGTATGTCATATGTGGTTCAATGACTTCTGACTAGTGCCCACGAACAAAGATATTGACAAAATAGGGAAACCGCCAACATTCATGTAGGGCTAGATGGTTCAGTTGATAGAGTGCAGGCCTGTCAACCCTGAGGTTGCATCCCAAACCATGGTATTATTTCCATAAGGACAAGAAAACAACTCACCCTAAACACAGCCATATCGGATGGGTCTCTCTTGGTAGCCTTCTCTATCAGCATCTCTGATATCTGTTGAAGGAAAGCCTCCTGAGCAGCAAAGCCAACTGATTTTACCTGGATGTTGTTATGGGAACTCCACTTATTGAATGCCTCATGCAAGTCCTGCAACAAAATTGAACTAGTTTTATTTTTGGGATTGACTTTTATTTAATTTTTTTAATTTATTTGATTATATATTATTACCCTCCTACTACAAGGGTCAAAATCAGTCAAAATGTTGATATACTTGCCAAGGTATATCTAGTGCACTTAAAAGTCAAACACTGTCAAACCTTACATGTAGTAAGTACATTTACAGGTCAAATAGGCCATGGGATGATCATGAAGACATCTAGTTTTTGAGTTCTGTAGTCTACCCTCAGAAACTAACCGATTTTTTGCACAATGTACTTCTGATAGTCCTTAATAAGAATATGAAATTCGCCAGCGGAAAAAATTTGCACTTTAATGAGTTATCTTAATTAGAAAATTACCATCGGAAAATAGCGCCCTCTGTTGTTCGATATAGGAGAACTGTGCACAAACTTTATGGGAAAAAGATTTATACACAGACCAATGGGAAAACATCTTATCCGAATAGTTCTTACTACTTTCGTTATTTTTAAGACTTGTTGCTCTGTCCTATCCCTAATCAAAGTAAATGGAAATTATTTAAATGTATTTTGTTGGTAAATTTTCTTCTTTGTGCATTTTTGTGTATAAACTCCTCAAAACTCCCATTTAAATATTGCATTGTTATATAATTGCTTCTAACAGTAACACATTTTACTTGGAACTCCCTTAGTCCCTAGTACTATACTTCTTATTAAATTTTAATTGGGATGCATGCTTAGTGAGAAAAACTCTATAAATATTTCCAGTAATTTGAGACAAACATCTATAATTAAATATATTAAAGCTGACAAAAGCTGCAAAGTGTCATGATTACAACAGAATGGTTTATTACTTTTTTTCTCTTACAAATTCATAATTCTAGCAAATACATTAAGTTGTTTGCACACATGTATTTATAAGGTACATATAACATTTGTACATTTGCAATTACAACTGTGATAATTTTTTCTCTGTCATTAAGTTCATTTTAAAACTTAATCTGTTAAAACAGGAAACCAAAAACATGAGCCAAACAGTTTGAGAAATGTAGGCCTTGTGAATGATCATCTTTTTCAATGTTGTGAGCCCTTATTTACGTTGGGTCCCACCTTTCCTACACCATTTTGTTCCATGAAAAATATCATTAAAGCCAGTATTGTACTTATATGTGTGTATCAATATATGTATACTCACTTTGTTCATAAAAAAATGTACACTGTTTATTAATTATGTAAAAATGCAAAGTCAAAGTCAGTCCTGTAGTTATTCAAAGTTCTAACTATTAAATAAATAATTTTCTGTATGATACTATCAATATTATTTTGGATTAAAATGTTTTCCATGTCGTCTATTTCAATTTTGGAATGTTTGAAAGGTGCAACTGACTATCAAGCAAATTATTACACAAGTGTTCCTAGGCATACCTGTTACCACATAAATCCATGTCTATTTCACAAGTGTTCCTAGACATTAATACCTGGTACCACATGAATCCATGTCTTTCATAACTTAACATTAAAGTTTATCATCAGTTACCTTTCTCATAAATTAAGTTGTAGGACTTCTACATGTACATAAAGATGCTATTTTCTTTTAGTGTTTAGGTACTAACCACAGAGCTTGATAAAGGAAAGATACTCCTTACATTATATTTACTTTATAGTAGGCCTATACACATGTTTTTATTTGAATATAAACTTCATCAATCAAAGCTTCAAACTGTTTAAGCCCAGCACATCAATGCCTTCAACATCTTTCACCATCTTTATGAATCACTTAAGTACAGTTTACCACCAGATTTCTTTCCCATTGATGGGAAAGAAATCACTTTACTGAATTTTGTTTTGAGTTTCGCTATCTGTTTGTTTAGAACTTGGTGTATTTATACTAGCAAGTTTGATGATATCTCGCTTCTATAGAGCACAAGATCCCTATACTACATTGTAAATGTCTAGTAGTAAGCGTTTGTCCTGTCTGATCTTTGCTGTTTTTAGTAGGAATGTGAGGGGAACAAGCCGCTCAACCTGATGCTATTTCCTCCAGTCCATGTTTGAATTTTCACCATGGTGAAAATGGTGGAAATTACAACTAATTCACTGGAAATTGTTCTGCTTTCTAAACTCTATCTCATAATTATCATGTCTGCATTGTAAACATCATCACAAGAGGGCTACGCCATGCACAGAGCTGATACAGACTAATCCAATGACCACTGTTTTTCCGCCTTTACTGCTGTGGTACCCCAATGCATGTGCCTGTCACATGCATTCTTTCTATTACACAGAAAGAGTGCACAGCATCGGTCAAAGAAGCACTGTACTGCGTAAAAAATAAACACTTGACACAGAATATTGGTACCACCACAGAATTAGTCTGTAGACAAAAGAGAAATCAGTCTATTCTTAACTGATTACATACCTGGTGATCTTCATACAGATAGTGGTTGAATTGTGCTGCATGTCTGGCAAAGATTTTGAGTCCAGATCTGTTGATTTCATAACGGGCGTGGTCGACTGTCGGATTGATGGCCATGCGGGCGAACCGGTATATATCCTTGGAATGCTTTGCACCTGTTTGTGGGGGAAAAAAACTATATATACATGTATGATAATGCTGTAAGTTGGGAGTGGGCTATAAATGAGACCCTGGGAGGCAAAGTGGGCTATCCCACAAAAACCACATTTTGAGTAAATGTGGTTTAAAGTTGGAACATTATAGAAAATCTGCATAGTTCCTACAGAAGAAGGATACTTGTTTAACCCTAACGATCCCCATCCAGCCAAACTCCAACACCAGGGATTGTTGGAGTTTGATGGGTTGAGTACTGTGTACTTCTGATATGGCATGTGTAAAGTGTTGGAATATGGCTGGATGAGTACTGTATGTGTGCAGTAACAGTGTTGGATTTTGATTGAGTGAGGACGGTGGTTCTACTAGCACGCAACATTGTTAGACTTTGAGTGGAGAGAGTGTGTGTATGCAACCTGCTGTAATAAACAACTGATAAAGGCAAATATTGTACTTAGGTATGCTTGGAATTGTGTCTAACATCATACAACTAGAACCTACCATTTATTCCATAGGGTGTTTTAGTTTTTGCATAGTTAAGTTTTTTTTTGCATGAAAACAGTTGTTGGATTATGATGGGTTGAGTACTGTGTGACTCCAGTGTTCAAACTTTACTTTGGGCCATATGTCCCCACTCAATCAAAATCCAACAGCTAAGGGCCTGTTGGAGTTTGACGGGTTGAGTACTGTTATGGCAAGTGGACTGTTGGAGTTTGATGGGTAGAGTACTGTAAACCAGCAACAGTCAACCATGGTGCTGGGATTTGATAGGATGAGGAAGGTTTCTAGTAAAAATGCTTAGGGAGTTAGGGTTAATGAACTGTCTGTACATGACTTAAATTTTGGAAAAGTCTCACATGAAATATTTTACCCAAAATCATGAAAAGGCACCAAAATGTGGGATAGCCCACTTTACCTCTAAATGAAGATGACATTTAGTTAAGAAGAAAACAAACAACTCATTGGATTTCCAAAGACTCTGAGGAAATTACAACTTGAAACTGATGAATACTAAGAACACATACTAAGAACACAATCACTGTCAGCAGGCAACTCTATAGTAACCCTTTCACTGCTGAGGGCAGTTTTATTTTTCAAAAGAGAGCCGCTCAAAAATCATATCAAATGCAGAAACCTTGTTGCATTGTCCATTCCATTTGAAGTACTTGACAACATACTGAAAATATCATTTTTTCTTTAGAAAGCCAAATCAAAGAAATTACTAAAAGTGGATTTCCTTTATCATCATACGTTAATAAACTAGTTTATCAACATTTAAACAATATTAACTCTGAATATTTTCTGGGAGTGTACCTATCTTTTTATCAAGATAATACTGCGTCATTTGAATTTTAAGATTGAAAAATGAGGGATAGCCCACTTTACCTCTCACAGCATATCTGAAGATGTTGAGTGATTTTTAAAACTGTCAATAGAGGGCAGTAAAGTACAATTCATGATAATGCCAGTGGGATCATGACATGCATTGACCCTGAAGCTATAGTGTAGTGTACACTGTATGTATCTCATTTTTGACCTACATGTGGGATAGCCCACTTTGCCTCCCAGGGGCTCAAATATAGAGTGCCATAGTCAAGTGAGTAAGTACATCCAAGTTGTGTTCTGATGGTTGAGTTGTCAGAATGGTACATTACTTCCAATCCTGACAACAACCCTTGTGCTCGTGTCCTTCAGCAATGGGTACCTGTAAGGGCAGAGGTGATTATTTTAATTTGTTTTTGTTTTCATGTTTCCAAGAGGGCCATTGGTGACAAGGACCTACAGAATGATTCCTAACTGAGAGTGTGAAATTAAGAAATTTAACTAGATGCCTACCAACTGGAGTACAATAAAGTGGACTAGGTAATTACAAGACTGGCAAACTTTGTGTATGTAATACATATTTTTGTCTAAAAAATACCAAGTTGTAAAACAGACCCAGCAAGTCTTCACCAAAGGCCTTATCACTTTGAGAGAATGACCACTACTACCCATACTGACCTTCTTCCACAGACTGGGTGAAATTAACCAGGTAGTGACTCAGGCCGGTCAAGCAGCCGGCAATGACTGACATCTCTGGTTTCTTGGTCTTTGAGGTCATCTGTGTAAAAGGTTATTAAAAATGAAAACAATATTTATTTTGCCATCAAAGAAAACAAACATTTTTCTAAATGATGCAGGCTAGCTTTTATGTTTATGCATATTCTGTCCAGTTCATTTAAGAACATTATAAAGCTTTGAACATAGAAATTTAGATCTTATGAGTTTATTGTTTTTGTCTTACCTTCCCTTATGTAAATAAGGCCCGCTCTAAACGTTGTGCCACTGCCGTGCCGAACTCAATTAATGTGCACGACGTTTAGAACCATTCGGCTCGGCTTGGCACAGCAACGGCATTTAGCTCGACAGGGTCTGTCATGCTTCTGCCATTCCGAACAGCAGCTGCACAGCACAGTTCTAAACTTGGTGCCACTGCCGTGCCTAATACAAGTCAATTCCAAGTTAAGGCATACTTTTTACGAATGCACATGCTTTAACGTTCCCGAGGAAAGAATTGCAAACATACAGCAATCATGCTCAACATCACAAAAATCGCGCTTCCGAGTGCACCCCACTAAACAGTGAAAAATTCATGCGCCGAGCGCCATTGACTTTTTAATATCCTCATACGCAAGGGTACGACATTTAGAACAGGCCTTATAGAGTAAATACTCAACTATTGTTTTGGATGTATCAAATTTGATGGAATAAATGGAGTAGAATAGCTCCAATTTGAGAATGAAAACAAAATGTATACAGAGATTTGTCTGGAAACCAACCTATATTTCATGGCACAATATTTCAAGCCATGTTTTATACCATCCTCACCTATACACAAGTATTAAGATTGATGTCAAACTGTAGGAATTTTCAAAGAATGCACAGCACCACTAAAACAATTAAGTTTATTATATAATGTGAATACATTTAAATTGCAATGCAGTGGCCAACTACATGTATCTGTTACAATTGTAAAATGTGAATTTAGAGAGTAGCAACATGGAGGCACAGTGGCTTCAATGCACACACCTGACCAGCTTTCAAATCAGTACTTAACATACACAAAATGACCAATAACCTGCACAATGTAACAGCAGTACCAGCCAACTTGCAAGTGTATCGATTAAGTGTCATTACCTGCTGGTTGAGTGTTGCAATGTAGACATTAAGTAGCCTTTCTGCATAGGATGACATCGGCACTGGGTAAGCCTCAGCAATCACACCCAGCAAACTAAAGATACCTTGCTTTACTGTTTAAATAAAAGGGAAATATTATTACAATTGTGCTTTAAAAAAATCATACTAAGAAGGACATTTACATGCCTATGTACAACTCAAACATGTAGAAAGTAAGTATGAAAGTAAGCATTCTCATCAACATGTCCAATCTTCTTTTTCAAGGGCTAAGCCAGAACACTTACACTGCTAGCTCAAATAATTCTGTGCTAACAGATTTTAAGCGTGGAATTCCAAGTTATGCAGTGCCATGAAAATGGGCACAGGTTACCAGGGGTAGATAAATGAATTTATAAATACCGGTCTGTGTGAGTGTGGAGGATTGGGCACAGGTTACCAGGGATAGATACATGTACAACTAAATATATATACATGTATACCAGTCTGTGTAAGTTTGGAGGGCTGCATCAGCTGCTGGAAGAATTGGTCGATCATCTTGGGAATGTCCAGTTCAGTCTCCATTTGAGCAGATGATGAAAGCTGCAGTGACTAGGTGATAAAATCAGTGACAGATATACATGTTTCACATATCATAGATAAAACACAGACGTATCACAGATATATTATATATGTATATCACAGCAGGCCTTGAACTTCACAGAGGCAACATAAGTAATACACTGATCCAGTTAGTATTAAATCTTGTATACAATTATATAAAATTTGCCATGGTATAAGAGGAAGGAGGAAGTGCCCCTTTAACTCTTTCACCTGTATGGACAGAATTGTTTTAATTACTGTAATTTGATACTGTAATGAATACAATGTAATTTGTTTATCTTTTGCCAAATGAAGAGAGTAGGGTATCAAAATAAAGGTTATGACACTCACTGGGTGTGAATATTGAGATGGGGATCATCATCATATCGCGTGAGCCGCTATAATGGCGCGCCGGCAGGAAAGAGTTAAGAATGAAATGTGTGACTTGCCACAGATATATCTTAGACATGAACATACTCTGCACTGCAAAATCTGTTTGGCCCTTTGCAATATATATGTGTCATGGCTAAATGCTATAGTGCACAGATTTGAGTTCTCATAGCCATCCAAATATGGGTTTTGACCATGGTGAATGTGTTCTTTGAGTATCATACTTTATGAGTGGATTTTCAGACCCATGCAGGTTATTTTCCTAAATTCGCTTGGGCCTTTCAAACTTTAAACCTGAAAATGTTATCTAGAAATTAAGTCATCTTGAAAATCTGTGCGAATAAAAATCCAACCTACCTCTATCAGGAGTGGAAATGATTTGGTCTTGACTTTGGCTGATGAGTCCCGCATGAAAGCGGAGACACAAATCTTTTTTATTTCAACAAGGCGGGAGAGAAGGCGGGTACCAGCCTTGGCCATGAAGGCATGAAGGAACTCCAACATTTGCACCTTGCTGCCTCGGAACTGAGTCAACCAAAAGAAGAGAAAAAAAGCTTCCTGATGTACTTTAAGGTTTATCCCCAAATAATCAGATGTTTGAATTTGAATGTCAAATTTACTTATAGTGTAATGCTGATAATTAATCTTCCCCATAAATAATATTATCCGAGGTGCTGTCATTTTGAGAAATTTGAAATATTATTTTGAATCTACGGTAGGAAACTCTGACAATGTTGGTAATCAACTTACAGTACAATATGTAACGGGCAGTTCAAGTCAATGGCAGTACAATGCAATGCCAATGAACACATGTACTACACGTTGTTCATCCATAGTACATGTACATAAAAACTAACTCACAGAAACACGAACTGATTGTATTATTTTGAGCTGTAAAAGCCAGCAAACCTGTGATACAAACATTAGACATTATCAATTCTAATGGAAAGTTTCTTCGTTGTAGCTATAGTTGCTCATACAGGTTGGAATTGATCAAATTAGCTCAAAATCTGGCATTTGGATTGGATTGGATTGGATTGGATTGGATTGTTCACATTCAAAAAACATAGAAACTCAATTTCCACTGGCAATTAAGGTAAAAATGACAATACAATAAGTACACAGCATAAAATACAACAAACATCCATTAAACCACCATATATAAAACAGTACGGACTGACTGTTAAGAATAATACACAATAAGGTTAAAGGTAATGGGAAGACCAAGAATAAGAAACAAACAAGAGATGCTCAAAGGGACAAAGGAAAAACAAAAACAGACTATGAGTTACCCCCCCCCCCCCCTCACTGTGCAGTAGCATTAAACATGTGAATGGCATTGGGAACAAATGATTGGAACGACAGTGTGAGGTACGTGTGGGACATGGAGATGAACGCCCCATCTATTAAATGAAAAGCAATTGTGCAGTGGGTGTGAGGGGTCACCCATTATTTTATGAACTTTTAACAGAACCTGTTTATCGTACAGTGAACTAATTGAAGGAAGGTCTTTGCAAATTATGCACTGTGCAATCTTTCTCAGTCTTTCCAGTTTATGAACATTTTCTTTTGACAGATTCCCAAAATTACAGATCAAACTACACGTAAATGTACAAATGTAAGAATGCTGGCGATGACATGATAATATCAAATATCGCGATATTTTTTTTATTCGATTATGATATTGAGAAGTTTTCAAATTATCGAGATATCGGCAAATCGCAAAGAAAAAAATATATCGCGATTAAAAAAAAAATCCTCGATTATCAGTCGGGTCAGAAATTCCATGGAAAAAACTTTGAAAAGTCTTTTCAGCTTTTGGAAGTGAGAAACAAAATCAAACTACTTCTGTGGTAAGCCTACTGTCATATCACAAAGGAGCCGCCTGACAGGGCGTTGTTTAAAATCCACCGCCACTCAAAGAAATCTATTCAGACAGATTAAGTGTTGGGGATTGAATGAGGTATTTGATCCAACAATGTGTAGACAATGTTAACGTCTCACTGTCTAGCCATGGTGGTCTGTGACTCTGGCTGGCGCACCACGTGCGAGTACATTATATCATGCATATTTAAATATATGCAGAATATGGGCGTTACCTTAAAAATCGACAACATAATAACATTTGCAGTAATTGTAGGTGCTCTGTGCTCACAGTCGTCATGAAATAAATCAAAGCATGGATCGACAGCGGCTTGATCAAAGTTGGGGAATTAGGACACTATTCTATTATACATGTACCATACTGGGACTCTTGTTTAGTGACAAAACACATACACTACTCTTGATAAACCATGTGACGTTTATTTAAAATAGTGTACAATGGTACAAATGACATGTCACAATCACATAGTTTATATTCTCCATGGTACTAGACTATGCAGGAATAAACCTAGTCACGTGTTTATACTATGACATAGTCACGTGTAACGCGAGTCACGTGAACCTGGGCTGATGATTTGATTGGGAAGCACGACGCAGTAACCATCCCACATAATTATTACGCAAACGAATTTGCTAATGGCCATGGTGCACTCGTGAACGGCACGATTCCACGTCTCTCAGGTAAGCACTGGCAATTTATTGTGACAAGTGTATATCATTGTGGGTACATTCCTGTTAAATACAATAATCGCGATATTATCGAAAATTGCGATATATGTTTGACCGTAATGACGATATATCGTGGATGAAAAAAATCAATATCGCCCAAGCCTACTTTGAACCAAGGACTGATAAAAATTTAAAAAATGATGTTGTTAACATAAAACTCTTTCAGTTTCCTTAGGAAATACAGCCTTTGGTTAGCTTTAACACACAGTATTTGAGAGTTTTTATTCCATTTCAGTTTATTGTCGATGACCATACCTAATTAGTACTTATACTCAGTAACCTGCTGTATAGGGTGATTGTGAATTACTAGAGGTTCATGGACTTCGGCTGAACAGCGAAAATCAAAAATCATTTCCTTAGTTTATTTTAGGCGATGACGATCGCACCAGCTGAGGATCAGTCAGAGTGCGCTACTTGTTCAGCCATTTTCAGCCAGTTTAGCAATAACCATTCAAAGCATTTCATGACATTGGGAGTCAAGGCTATTGGGCGATAGTCATTTAATATAGATGGATTCTTAACTTTTGGCACAGGAATGATGACAGAGGATTTCCAGCAATTAGGAATAACACCAATGTCTAGTATCAATTGTAAAATACATGTAAAAACTGAGGCAAGTTATTGGCTACACAGATTTAAAACCTTATTTGAGATACCATCCGAGCCACAGGCTTTGTTAATTTTAGTCCCTGCAAAAACCTTGAGCATTCATGGGCATTCACAATAAGACAGTCATCTGAGTCCGGATCATATCTTTTTAAGAATGCACAATAAAAATGTTATCAACTGAAAAATCTTGGGTGTCACACCTACAATAAAATTTGTTTAATTCATCAGCAAAGTCCACACTGCAATCTGTAACTAGTCTCTTTGAAATGTCTTTGCAACCAATCATTGTCTGCATTTTTTGCCATACAGCACGTGGATTGTTCCTTTTATTAAAAGTTCAACTTCCTCCAACTTCCGTTTATAGTCCAATTTCGACTGTTAACCTGCTTGTCAATGTCCATCTGGATTTATAACTATCACTTGCAGCTTGCCACCAGCTGAGAATGCTACCTTTTTCCATTTGAGAAGAGACTTTAACAACCTTATAGCTGTCACCATCTCCTCCAATGAATCGGCCGAGACCAAGAATATGTTCCAGTCTGTGTATTCAAGACAAACTTTTCTGTAGCATCGTCGCTCCAAACACACTGTTCCCTGGCAACCACCTTACACCTTTTCATTTTCTGTTTGTAGGATGGCAGCAAGAGAATGTTATTGTGGTCAGATCTGCCAAGCAGAACACATATCTTAGATCACCGTTCCGCAACCTATGGGTCGCGGAGGATTTTTGATGGGTCGCGGGATTACTTCAGAAATCGCAACAAAAAAATATCAACGATTTATTTCTCCCTACTTATAAGATCTTTTACTGACACAAACTTCTTTAGTCCGGCATGTTTGCAAAAAGAAAGCGCGTTGTCGTATAGTAGTGGGTAGCGCACATCCACAAAGTTATCAAATAAACAAGACATCAGAAGATCCACCGCGCAAAATATGCGCGGTGGATCTTTTGATGTCATATGACCAGCCAGCCAGGTGTAAAGCGTGGGAATTCAGACACGCGAATTTCGAAGTTTTTTCATTGTATCTATTGAGCTGTCGGTGTGCAGTGTTGGCTATGGCTGGTACAAAAAAGTATAACCCGTTATTCTTGAATTATGGATTTACGGTTACTGTGGACAAGCAGAATGTTCAACGTCCACAATGTGTCCTGTGTTGCGAAGTTTTAGCGAACGAATCGTTCAAGCCTAAAAAGCTGCAGCGTCACCTCCAAAAAAAGCACAGCAACTCAGCTGACAAACCTCGTCAGTTTTTTTCGATGAACTTGTAGCCAAGAAACAAACTCAGCCACCGCACTAATAATGATGATAAAAGTGTCCGGTTTTATTTATTAATTTTTTTAACATAGAAAAGTAATCGTGTTTAAAGTTTATAATTCACTACAAATTGTTTTTACATTGTTACAATAATGATGTTTCATAGGTTTCGTCAGAGATGTGTTCCTTCTATGATTTCATTTTATAATTCCCTTAAAATAAAATTCCCAGTAGTACTGTGTTGAATATAGAAAAGCAACTGTTTCGTACCAAGCTTATAGTACAGTACCGTAAAAGTTGTTTCACAAAGCTACCGCGTTATCACGTGACTAATGACGGTTTCATCAGAGCCGTGTTCAGTGTCTGGTTTCCTAGAAATAAAGTTCCAAGTACCTTATCTGGGTGGTGTCAATTATTTCTGGTTACAATCCAACGATCGTTGATAGGCCAATAATGAATAGTAATAAGTAGGTGGAGTCATCCTCTCCCTTCGATCACTAAGCTTGGCTGATAATTATAACAAGTGGGCTGGATCTTTGATCGTTAATATGCCACCGAGAACGAAACTCATTCACGTGGTCATGTGAAGCTGCATGGCTGATGATGCAAAGTATCGAGCGATGACGCAAACAGCAATAAGAACAGTTATCGATATGATTGTCGTTGATTTGCTTTATTCACGTTAATATCTAGAATTATTTAAGTCTCAAATTACTATGTACAAAGATGGTGTACTAAAATTAACGTCATATAGCAATTACATTTCCATGGTTATTGTAGTGATAAAGTTTTGCCATGGGGGCGATGGGTCGCAGCTGAATGCCTGGAACTTTGATTGGGTCGTGGGCAAAAAAGATTGCGGAACGCTGTCTTAGATGAGTATGCCTGACGAATGTTGCAGTAGCATACTACATGTAGATCCAGCATTGTTTCATTTCGGATGTGTTGCTATACAGATTGTTCATAAGGGGGCAAAACGGTATCTAGTCTGCACTGGTTGAAGTCTCCAATATGACTTTGACCAAGACAGACGACGAGACCTCCAGGTCATTAACCTTGGAGGCTATAGTCTCTTGTAGTATTAACATCAGCTTGTGGGAGGATATAGGCGACCACCACAAAAATCTGATTGTGTTCTCTTGGTGAATAAAAGGGTCGTAGCCCAACTATAGTCTGGTGTGCATACTCTGTCCTTTACCGACCAATTATTGCACAGCACCACTGTGAATTTATGTACATACCAGGGACGATATTGTGAGAAAATGAAAAGGTAGGAAAAATGTTTGTCATTATCATTCTCTATATATACTAGCCTATAGCGGTTTGCCTCTATAACCATGTACATGTACATACATGTAGCAAGGAAACTGTTTTTTATCTTGGTATTTACAATAAAATGATACGTGTACAAGGAAAGTTTCCATGTTCTGAAGTTAGTCGGAACTCGGTTTTATGGTAGGATTTTCAAAAGCAGGAAGAATCTCATGCCTGGTAAATACATACACATCTTCCTTGCGATTTCCCAGAAACTGCTGTTCTATCACCTCTCACAATTTAATTATTATCCAGGTCCATATTGTACTCTCCGGTATTCCATTGTGAGGCCAAGTCTCAGTAAACGTCAAAAGGCATGCCTCTCTCTGTACTCATGAAGAAATCTAACATCAGCATGTACATGTAATTTGTTCACTTTATTTTGTAATGACCGAACATTACCCATAGCAATGGTGGGCAATGGCGGCTTGAATCCTCTCTTCCGAACACGTTGCCAAAAAGAAGCCTGAAAAGAAGACAAATGTTGTCCAAAGTTCCAGGAAGATATTTAGAGAAGAGATTTTAGATTTGTTGAGTTTTGTTGATGAGAGCGACGAAAACGGCGATCTTGATAGTGTGGTGAGGAAAAAATGTTGAACGAAGGAATTGATTATTTTTTATTATATGGCAATGTATAACATCATTTTTGGTGGATAAAATTCATATTTTTTCTTTATTTTTTCGCTTTGATAGGGAGATCTGATGTTGTAGATTGCAAAAATATCATCTAAACTTTCTCAGCACTTTTTGAAATTTATGAAATTTAAATAAAATATGAAAAATATGGAATTTGAAAATTTAAATATGAGATTAAAAATGGCCGCCATTTTTTTCCAATGGTATATAATGTGATAAGGTTTTTGAGAAGTACATGCAAGGCAGAATTTTTTATACAAAACCGCAGCACATACAAAATTCACCAAAACAGGTCTGAGTTTAAAGGGTTAAATCAAACAAATTCCGGTGTCCGTAAAGGTCCCTTACACCAAACGGCACCAAACTTGCAAATTTCTGCACAGATAGTCAGCTGCACGCGTTGAATACACGTTTTTTGACGAAAAAAGTCCACCGAAAGACGTGGAAATCAGCTACAGGCTATGAAAAACGCTTGGACTATTTGGTAGGTGATAAATACCTTTTAAAATGGATATCTCGAGTAAGGGTTTTCAGGTGCGTGGAGCGATATTACGACACAGACCATCACCTGCTGGGAATGGAGATCAAATACCCAACTGCAAAAACAGCCAAAATGGCAAAACTGCAAAATAAACCCCAAACCAAAAAGCAAAGACCG
The DNA here is from genome assembly GCA_029582265.1 of Zoroaster sp. YZ-2022. Lineage (NCBI taxonomy): Eukaryota > Metazoa > Echinodermata > Asteroidea > Forcipulatida > Zoroasteridae > Zoroaster > Zoroaster sp. YZ-2022. The sequence goes on from CM055819.1 coordinate 12,126,510, forward strand.
GATATCACCAGTCTGCGACAAAACCCAGAAATCCAGGAAATCTATTCAAAACGGTTCAGAAGAAGCTGAATGACCACCAAAAATACCAACAAAATGTGGATATTCTAGCAGAATACATCACAAATACCCTAAAGAGGCAACAGCCGAGGCATGCCCACCGCAAATTACGCAAAAGAGACGCCGCCGTGGGTGACCCAAAATACAACCAACTTTTAACCTCACGACAGCAAACGAAAGACAAAAGGCCAGAAAATCGATCGAAACAGAGCTCAGAAAACACCGAAAAAGCTAAAAATGCATTCTTCAAACAACTTGCAGACGAACTGAACGAGGCCGATTGCAAGAAATGTGGAGAAGGAATTCGATGGCCAAAAACTACAAAATGAAAAAAGCAGCACCGGGACGGGACAAAATATTGACCCTGGAAAATTAAACGAACACTTCAAACAGCATTTTGCTGAGAGAAAATACCATTACCAGCAGAAGTAATCAACCGGAAAATTACGAACACATTCTACCCAAAATCCAGTAAAACCTACCAAGGCCCACCATCAAAAATTGAAATAGGCTAAATAATCAAAAATTGAAAAACAAAAATGCGTCGGATCAGATGAACTGGTCGCGAATCCATCAAATGCAAATTCGCCAATTTTACTGGAACTGCTTACTACACTAATGACGAAAATTTGGCAAGAAAAACAATTCCTACTACGTGGTACCATTCAGACATCACGTGTCTGCACAAAAGGCGACCAAAAGCAGGGCCGCCAACTACCGAGGGTTGTCAATTGGCGCCACACTTAGTCGGTTGATACCTATGATAACCCTTGAAAGACTGCGTGTTTCCTACGAACTGAACATGGGCGACGGACAATTTGGTTTCCGAAAGGACAAGGCAACAACGGACCCAATTTTCATCACCACACAAATGATCAAGAAAGAAGAGAAACCTTTTGGCTTGTGCTTTTTGGACTTGAAAGCTGCATACGACCATATACCGAGAGATGTACTCTTTAAAGTTGCGAAATCAGGTCAGGGTGGGAGTTGATTGGGATTTTAGAAAAATTATACGTAAAATACGACTGCAAAAGTCAAGGATGCCCAGGATATTTTTCAAACCTTCACGGGATGTAGGCAGGGTGGCCAGGAATCACCGGTTTTATTTAACTATTATTTAGATTTTGTGCTGCGGTGTGCGCATGAGGCAGAAAAACTGGTCCCAGACCACGGGCTAAAATTTAAATACCATATTCCAACACCTCGTCAACCGCTACCAGGGCAGACAGAAAATCCCAGCCCCAAACCGCACGCATACACAAAAAGATGTCGAATATGCAGGACGATATAGTCTTGTCTACTTACGACATAAAAGATCTGGAAAAATTACTCGACTGCTATGATACCCATTTCAAAAGATACGGGTTAACAATTTCAACGAAAAAGACCGAAACTTTACTTTTCAATTACCCGGAAGAAATTCTAAACAAAAAATCTGTAATCAAACTAAAAGGCGAAGAAATAGCAAATTCAAGACAATTCAAGTATTTAGGGTTCGTCATAAATGTGAATCGGACTCGATGACGCCTTCCTATCGGCCAGAATTCAAGCCGCAAGGAAAATGGTTTGAAATGAAGAAAATGCTGACGGATACAGATATCAGACTGTCGACCGGATACGGATGTTGGAAGGATGCGTGAGCAAGGTTGCTGTATTCAGTGCAAGCGTGGAGTTTGAACGAATCCCAAATGAAGCGCATAGAGACGGTCTGGAACGGCTACCTGAGGCGAATGATACGGGGTGGTTTTATGCGGAAAAAAGACCAAAACGACAACAAACCAGCACCCAAAAACAAGCCCAAAACAGCACCAACACGTCCCAAAGCGGCGATGACACATCACCAACAGATGACACCGTGGACCCAGACCCAGAAAATCTTGCAACCGAATCCCAAGACGACCAGTCCATTGACTGGGGATACATGATAAATAATAAAAATTACACGAAATTTGCGAAGCTCCCGCCACGCGATTTCTGTGAAAAACAGTTTTAAAATATCACGCACATCATCAGAGGCAAAAACAGCAGCATACAGAAGAAAATGCTATTTGCAGATCAACGAAAATTTAAAACCAAATTCGAAACAAAAATTACCAAGCTTTTGGGTTTATCTAGTCAACAAGTTTACAAAAATTTATCGGACAGGAAATTGTTCAAGGCGATGCTTGAAAACCGCTACGGCAGGCCAAGCAGACCACCCAAAGGAGCACCAGTTCCGTACGGGAAAACCAAATGATGATGAATGATGAAGATCACAAATGCTAAGTGACAGACAAGGGCGGAAAACGCTTATATATTGCTCATTAAATAACCCCAGTGGGGGCTATTTGAATGAGAGATTTAAAATCTGGTTAAACTGAGGGTGCTCTTTGGGTGGGGTTGGCAAACTATTCTAGGAACATGTAAGGCCTGCATGCCCTTTGTTAACCAAGTAAATCCTTTGTCAAGGAGTTGGGCTTTTTTCTTGAGAGGGAGAGCTTAGTCAGTATTGGGTTGGAGCATGGAGGTATAAAATATTTTATACCTCCATGGTTGGAGCTCCTACTGAGTAGGCCCTATACATGTACATGTGTAAGGACACAATACTGACCAACTTTCATGGTGCACAAAATGATCTTGATTTTCTTAAATAATTTGACTATTTTGAACTGTTTTTTATTTTAGATAATATTTGTTTAAGAGACAAATAAAGATAAAATAATGTGTGAATACGTGTTGTGTCACTTTTAATTCACGTTTACAAACCGATTTTATTGCCAAAATGGCATCTAAAAACGGGACATTAATTGAACAAAAGTTCATCAAATCAAACACTTTACGTATCCCTTACTTATTTTCCTCACGATGTGCATATAACTTGAGTAACTTAATGAAGAAATAAACTGGCACATAAAAAAAAAAAAAAAAAAGATTTCACAAACCTCAAAAATGATCGCTAAATCTGTGTTCACGTTAGTTACACATCATGTCCGCCAAATCATACGATGTTAAAACGGACAGATATTTTTTTTTTACAAAACTCATCCTTACCAAACTAAGCCATTTTTTATTGTGAATAAGCTACATAATCATGGTGTAAACATTTTTTTGCTTTGACTTTTATTGTTGGGTACTAGACTGAAAAGTGGACACCATGTAACTTACGTTAACTTTCACACGCCAATTGAGAAAATACAACAGGGAGGAAAATCTACTTGGCACATTACTTCGCACATTATCTCTCCAATGCTATTTTCAAGTACAAGGGTGTCCATTCTTATGACTTCCAAGTAAATTACAACTTTCCACCAATATTTTTTTTCACCCCCTGTGTCCCATTTTTGTCAGCCAGTATTGTGTCCTTACACACATACATCTAGACATTCTGTGTACATTTGTAGTTTCTGAGAGGTTAATTTTAGTTACTGATTCTGTACCCGGTTTTGACCAACAATTGTGCCCTGTGTGGATAGGTCCGTGCATTGTTTGCCATGGAAACTACCTCTAGAGTGCGCTGTACATCATACGCACATGAATTAACCCTAACCCCCAAGGTACATGTATTCTGGCTAGAAACCTACCTGAATCCTCCAAAATCCATAAGTGCACTTTTGGAAACATGCCCTTATCTTCAAAATGCACCATGCATTTCAGTTGATCTTTCATATTCAGCACTTATGGCCTGTAGTTCTTGTCAGGTAGTAATTTTGTCCCATTTGAAGAGGTGAAAGTACCACTTTCCAACAGTGCTGAATTTTTCCCCAAAAGTGCCCCTTGGAGGATTTTGATGGATAGTTAGGGTTAATGGATCAATTATTTATTATTTATAGCCATTGTAGTACACTAGTTATCACTATGGGGATAGAGTACAATTAAGTTTTACTTGACAAGGATACATTGTCAACTGTAGTGTAAAGAAAAACGAAAGATAAAATATTTTGTTAAGGGGTCTCTGGAGCTCATTGTTTAAGCCCCCATCATGTCAAATTCAGCCGGAAATCATTAGCATTTATTGTGCCAAGTTTGAGTAATGTAGGTCAAAGCATGTTCAAGAAATAAAGGATTACTTAATATGTATTGATATGGACGTCCAACTAAGCTTAATACCACGGGGGCTATAAAAGTACCCGAGAGATAGAAAATTTTAAAAACTTCTAAGATAGACATAGACAAACCCATTTAAGGCATTATTTTTTTTGTGTTCTTGGTGGCAACTATAAAAACTAAATGACTTATAATGAGATATTTTTCTAAAAATCCCAATAATTAAAATATACATGTATAGTGACGTGTTCTCCCGAAATCAGACATTTTTGGGCAGGTTATCAAAATTGAGTTAGTTATTGATTATGAAAGTAGAGATCCTCAGCTTTACAATGATACATGTACCTTTTGTTTTAAAACTGGACTCCCCAAAGCGGAGTTACATCATTTTTAGGTTTGTCTTTACGAAAATTACAAACGGAGATAATCGACTTTAAAGTTACAAGTTTCATTTGGTATGTTTTAAGTAATTAACTTCTTACAAAGATACTTCTGTTCCCCTAGCAACAGGCATGTCAACAGATTAATATTGCCTTAAATTGCTTTATTAAGGGTTACCTATTAATTAAATGACTTGCTGAGGAAAACAAAAAACACCCCCAGGCATATTTTTGCCCGTTTCTCAGCTCTGCCCAAAAGTGTCTGATTTCGCGAGAACACGTCACATATGCATAATATAAACTAGTGGTCATTTTCATGAGAACCGATGACATCATCATGACGACATATGACCGAACATTAATTGTACTAAGTTAGATGATAATAGGTGAAGGCATGATGGAGTAATGGCGAGATGTTTGATCTTCTTCTACCCCTAGTGCTAAGAATTATCTGCATAAGCTCATTATAAGGGCAAACAAATAGTGGGCCAGAACAGATAGTGCAACCCAAATGTTAACATCTTTTTGTGTTTAGGACATCCAAAGGAACAAAAAAATATCGGTGGTGGTGGGTTATGTGGGTGGTGCACGGTAGACCCCTCCAGCCCACAGACTATAACCCTGCCACTGCAAACCATCACCTATGAGAATTTTGGTCACATGGTGTGGCAATGGTATTGTCCCAATTATAGTGATGCAGTGACTCCTACGACATTAAAACACTATAACATTACAGCTGGGCAATGACATCCTTACCTCATCCTTGGGGATTGCTTTACTAAGAGAAACCAGGACACCATCATCTTTGTTGAACAATGTTGAGCAACAATAGGCTGTCAATCAAAACATTATCATGAAATATTAGGTGTATTACAAATGTAATGTAGCAGTAATTCAACAGTAATGTGGTATAGATAATAATCTATTAAAGCTGTAACCTGCACCATCTTGGATTCTGGGCTGCATGTGCGCAGCCATCTTGGTGATGTCTAATGTCTGTGGCTCGGCTTTTTTTCTGATTGGCCGTTGCCGATGTTTAGATGTATAGATCCTCTGATTGGCCTGCTATAGATCCTCTGATTGGCCGGTCGCTGAGATTGTGACTTACCGACCTTCTGTGTTATGTAGTACTTTGTACCTTCTGACTGGCCAGCCAATTGGCTGGATTACCCACTGTAATGTCGCCAAAAAAATGTGCTTACGCACAGAGTACCAGTTTGTTTACTAACTTCGCTGACTTCTATTCTACATGTATTTATAAGCTTTCCAATTGGTGCCCCGATCAGAGGCTCATGTGTTATGACGGGTAAATTTCTATGAAGTACCAGTTTGTTGGCCAGCTTCCCGACCTTCTCTGGTATATACCTTCTGGTTGGCCAGCTATAACTACGTGGAAAACAACGCGCAAAAAGGTACGTGGAAAACACACAAAGTACCAGTTTATTTATCAACTTCCACGACTTCAATCTTATAAATGTTATGATTGGTCCAATTTCTCACCAAATATACAATATTATCATCTCAATATGTGGATTTTTTACATACATTGTACATGAAATATGAACTACTTTTACATGCATGTACTAAAGAGAAGTTGTATAGGTAATAAACAGTGCTGAAAATGGTAACAATTTCAAATGAATCAAAATGAGTTGAGTGCTTTGGTTTTTGCCGCTTGGAACGACAAACATTATGTTTATTTTCAATTTATTTTCAATGAACAAAATCCCTGACAATTTTACATGAAACTGCAAAGGACCATATGTGAAATGAGAAATGATAATGGTTCCAAAGAAAACCTTAATGCCATCAATTGAAGACCGCATGAATTTACATGAATTAACATACTGAAGGTTGAATCGGACGGGGGCACTGTTTGCCGCTCCACTCTGGTAATTGTACATGTACTATGACCCTGAAACTGGATGTTCCATACATAATAATAATAATAATAATAATGCGTGGACTTATATAGCGCACGTATCCACCAACTGAGTGGTGCTCAAGGCGCATTATATTATTACCCCTGCTCATAAGGCTCAGAAGGCTCATAAATCATTCCTGAAACCATCTCAGCTCTCTAGGGAGTATACAGCTCAATTGCTGCCATTACATCGCATATAGGGCTAATCAACCAACTCTGCCCTCACAGGTACCCATTTAACCCCTGGGTGGAGAGAAGCAATTATGGTTAAGTGTCTTGCTCAAGGGCACAAGTGTCACGGACGGGATTCGAACCCACATTCTGCTGCTAACACCAGAACTTGAGTCTGGTAAGCTAGACCGCTCGGCCACGACACTCCACATGATACATGATAACATCATAACATCATAACATCATGCGGACAGAATCGACTGCACAGAAGACCAAAACAAGGCAAGAATTGGTCAAAAACACAGTGTAAGTTTCAATAATTTTATGATCCAAAGCATACACATAATATCAATACAGTATAGATACATCGGATTTAAGGTGTTATAGTGCAATGTGTTTACTTTTTGAAAAACTGGCAATACTTGGGTTTTTGTATATTCTGCATCCTAGCAATGTCAATAAAGAGAGGATCATCCTAGCTACAGCAGGTCAAAGTTACCTACTCACCAAGTTTTAGGTTGTAATGTTTGCAGATCAAAATCGCCCCTTTTTTGTACATGTGGGGTAAGGTCCAAGGATACGGAGGGAGTCCAGTGTATTGGCCCTTGTTTTAATTTTTGTGCGGTGAAATAAGCAAGTCTGTGCACACATCAAAAAGCCATCATTAAATTGTTCGCACATAGGGTGAATTAAATTAAAATGGCCACCTTCGGTGAAATCTCCAAACTGCCGAGTGTAGTGCAACATTTTCTGTCGGGTATGTGTTTGTCACGAAATAAAAAATGTAAGTAAAAATCACTATTTTTTAGCCACTTTGATAGTTCAACATGTATCAATTTGAGCGCTAAGAATTTACAAAATCGAGACAGTTAGTGTCAATGGAACAAGTGTGTGGCTAAGGATCCCAGTCATACTTAAAGGCATCACATGGCGTCAATGACTGGATTCAGCGTCAAGGCCTACATATCCTGGCGTCAAGGATTTTACTATGATTACAAGTAAAAATAGCCGACAACAACATGTGAAATATGGCTCAATGCCTAGATAAAGCATTAATGTGACATACATATCAATATTTTTTTTGCTATGTATTAAAGACTTACATGTATTACCATGAAAATTGCTTATAAATTTAAGTTTGACAAATGTTTTACAGCGTCCTTTTTTCCTCTTCCCCGTTCGGTCATGTGCATACATGTAGTTCATAGGTCATGCGCATAGGACTGTACCATTTCTCCATCAGGGTACTACTATTCATTATTGCTAGCATACAAATTTTGCCATCACTATACAAATATTGGGCGCACATCGCATGATGCTAGCGCTCCTCAAAAAAAGTCAGAAATTTGATGTCAGATAGGAGATTTTTTCAAACACACAAAACATTTTGGACCAAAATGCCACTTTATGGCAGAAGGATAACATAAATAATGTCATTAAGGATAAGGTAAGGTGTTGAAAATGAATATTACATTGTATTGTTGCATTCCCACTATTGTAGGTCAACAAAATAATAATGGGTGGACACAAACTTTGTTGTGACAATATCAAATGGGGTTGGTTTATTAACATTCTCTCTATTCAACAATAATAAAAGGCACTAATAACATGTATGAAAAGAGTGGTAGAATAATTCAGGTACATACCGTATCTATAGTTCACATTAGACTTTATACTTGTACTGTACATATATACAAGTTCCGAATGGTGTATACGAGTACCAACTACAAAGGGATCGGATAGAGTCAGGACCATCATTGTTCATGTGGCTTGTCAACTCAATATACGAGACGGACACTGCTACACCGAGAGACGGATGGCTGGTCAGTCTCGTCAACAGGGACCATCAGGGCTTGACTACACGGGATGTCTGGACGGGGCCAGAGTGTGTACCAGACCAAATTTGCGACTTGTGACTCATTTTCACAGAGCGGGTCACATATACATGTAGGAATGTGGGGCCTAGGAATGAATAAAACAATAGCCTAGTTTGGCATCTTAGCCAATGAGAAGCTTGCCGTCCACATCTTAGGGTAGAAACATGTGCAAAATCAGGTTATACAACAGGTCCTTGTCCCATATACATTGTAAGCAAAGGTATTTCAAAAGTAAAGTGAGTGACAACTCAGAAAGGAGGAGCATGTTCATGGGGGTAATGCTTACTGGGGATGCTAAGCTATTACATGAGGGGAGCAGCAATTGTGCATGGGAGCACAGCATATGGACCAAGGCTAATGTCTGAGCGGGTCAGTCATGGTGACTGGCCGTGCTTCAACCACGAACCGTGTTCCGTGTGTAATGGTGGACTCCGAGGAAAGTAGGCAAAATATAGACCAAGTCCAAAGGACGGCTCCAAGCCACGTGGTAGGAGGGCAAGGCACGCACGTAAGGCTCTCACTGGTGTTGCATTATGCATTGCGTTGGTGCTGGATATGCATGAGCAAAAGTAGCGTCCTTGTAAGGATTGCATATTCATAACGGAAAATCGAGGGTCCAGGACAGAAAGTAAAAACAAACCCTGGGAATTAGAGAACTAGAAATTGCATCATTTAACAGTGAAAGGAGTGAAACAGATGGCGCTAATATTATCAAAAGCCAACGGTAAAATTCGTAACAGTATTTTTGTGGAATAATGTTCACGAGTTGTGGAAAAATATGACACATTATTTTGTGCAGTACGGAACAGGGCAGCATGAAAATCTGGTCCGGTTTGTCATTGCTATTACTGCTACTAATGACTTATTGGGGCTAACAAAGACAGTGACATTTGGAGTAGGCATGTCACCCCAAAAATTAGCTGTAATCAAAATGCTTCAAAACAAAAATATCTTAATTAAGTTTTCAAAATGGTAGATTTTAGTGTTAAAAAGTTATAAAGTGTACTGTAGGTCTAGGACTGACGGTAGTCAGTTAAAAACACCCTCCATCTGTATCTGTAACTCATTAGTATGCGCATACTTCATCATTTCAAAATTAATCCACCTACAGTACTGGAAATTTGAAGACATCATCAGATTGAACATTATTTGACAAATATGTTGATGAAAAAAAATAATTAAAACACCTAATTTGCATATGTAAATTTACATATATGTAAATTTGCATGTATGCTAATTAGCAAATCAAATTAATATGATTAATGCATACTTTATGTAGGCCTGTGCATATTTAATTTGATCGAACAAAGAACAAAAATCACAGGGTCATAAACTTGCTAGATAGCTTTATGCAAATTAAGACAGTTGGTACACACTGCACACCTGTACATCATCAAATAGTAGTAAGCTGACATCTGGTACATTTTACACCGAGGGCCACTGATCACATGTGGGGTCATGAATAATTTCCCCATCTCAACAGCATACATGTAATAATAATAATAATAATGTGGACTTATATAGCGCACGTATCCACCAAACTGGTGCTCAAGGCGCATTACATTATTACCCCTGCTCATCAGGCTCATAAATCATTCCTGAAACCATCTCAGCTCCCTGGGGAGTATACAGCTCAATTGCTGCCATTACAGCGCATATTGGGCTAATCAAACACAGCAACCAACGCTGCCCTCACAGGTACCCATTTACTCCTGGGTAGAGAGAAGCAATTATGGTAAAGTGTCTTGCTCAAGGACACAAGCACCATGGTCGTGGTTGGGATTCGAACCCACATTCTGACGACTCAGCCATCAGAACACAAATCCGATGCACTAAACCGCTCGACCATGGCACTCCATGAAGTTGGAAATCCATGAAGCATGAAGTTGAAAATCTTCTCCGGCGATATTCTGATGTGTTTAGCACATAATCGCCAGTAATTCATTTTCAGATCATATGACCAACCTCGAACAAGTCCTTTCCCGCTTTCAGAAAGCCAATCTCAAACTCAAACCGAGTAAATGTCACTTTCTTCTCCTTTTCTAATACTTGTAACACTATAACAAAAAGAAAGAAAGAAAACAAACAGCAAAAAACAAAAAGGATGAAAATCATGAGAAATTCACAAAATAGATTGAAACTAAGGCTTAAATATATTGATGGGAAGTTAAAAATTAAACTTTTTAAACAAGATCAATAAAACCCCCAAAACCCCTTTGTCTACAACTTCATAAATAATAAATAAATCATGGATTACAATCGATTTACATATTGAAAAAAGGTACTAAAATATAATATGGGCATGTAAAGTAATTTCATTTCAACAAAATAAATTAAGAAGAAAATAAGTCACATTGCCCCACCAGTGTGGCACGGACCTGAATCCTTAGCCCCATGTTGGTTCCACTGACGCTAACAGTTGGAATTTTGTAAATTCTTAGCGCTCAAATTGACGACATTTACAACTATTTTGACACACTAGATACATTCCTTACATGTTGAACTATCCCAGCGCCCCAAAAAATGGTGATTTTACTTACATTTATATTTCGTGACATATCGCCCCGTAAATATTACACGACGATTGGAAGTTTGCCGATTTCCACGAGGGCGGCCATCTTGAAGAGAGGTCAATGGAAATACAATTTTACGACAGCTGTTTTATTTATGCACACACTTGCTGTATTTTATTAGTGTGATACTAACATCGAGCAGTTTTATCATATCGTAAAATTGTTGCACACGCAAAATCCCGACTGTTAGCGTCAATGGAACCAACGTGTGGCTAAGGATTCAGGTCGGTAACACTGGTGCGGCAAACAGTCACATAGGTTTTCACCACCTAAGATGGCGCTCCAAAATATGGCCACAACGAATTCAGACAGCAATTTTATAAATGCTTTGCTGGGTGATGCAACACACGTTTCATCTTAGAAATTCCAATTTTCAGGTAAAATAAAGTCCACTAACCCTCCTACTATTGCTGCACTTTAGTGAAAAGTTGCTGTAGGAGTCAAAACCAGTCAACTGTCAGACCCAAATGTGCACACAGGGGCATTTTTGACTGGTTTTTACTGTCATTTTGACTACCCTCAACAATACCAGACTTACTACATGTAAGGTTTGACAGTGTTCGACATTTAAGTGCACTAGATATACCTTGGGAAGTATTTCAACATTTTGACTGATTTTGACCCTTGTAGTAGTAGGAGGGCTAAACACAGAAATGCGTGATTATAAGGAAACCCCCAGTGGGATATTAACCCCTTGCATACAGCGCAACATTATAGACTGCTGGACGGTTCCCCGGTATTATTTTTACCGAGTGAGGGCGGTGCGGCCAACCAAGTAACATCTGTGGGGCCGGCTGGGGAGCGCCGGGTCGAACCCGGCCGTGGATAGGGTGCTGGTATATACAGAGATTTTTCAACTACGTGTACATGTACATGTGCACGACGGCCCATGTTTTACGCAGGGAGTGCCGGGTAGCACCCGGCCGTGGATAGGGTGCTGGTATGCAGAGATTTTACAACTACGTGCACATCATGTGCACGACGACCAGTGTTTTATATTTTACTTATTGTATCTTGTACTTATATCGATAAGTATTAAAGCTTTTGTCCCCGGTACAATATAGTTATTTTCTAATAACCTCCCCTGGATACTATCAAATATTTTTATTTCGTAAAAACGGAAGCAAGGACCAAACTAAAGACAATTAAAGACTACAGACAATGTCAGTTGGTTTCAAAGTATTTTATTCAAGATGAAGACACTCTCACGGCAACCAGTTTTGAATTTACTCTTACGTTTTAGTCTTTACTTTTCTTATAATTTACTTTACTTTTTTCATGTCACTTTTCTTTCTTGAATTTATTATTTTTACTTTTTACTATTTACTTTTTCTCACAATTTACTTGACTAGTTTATGTATGATAAACTTTGAAACAAGGAGCAGCACAGAGGGGAACTTCACAAATGTCCCACATGAACCTAGTTTCTTTTCTCATGTTTTCTCTTGCACAAACAATACAACGCTTGTAGGTTTTGGCACATTTCCCTGTTGGTGGTAATTCAACAGGAAAGTGTCTTCCCAACAGTCTATTTGGACCGGGAAGACAGTATGGTCTACCTCTAAACCGATACGTAGGCAGACTTGATAATTGGGACTCAAATATTTCATTCACTAATGCCAATCTGAAACTTAGAAATTTTTCAGTCCCACCCAGTTCTTTATGCACAAGATAGAAGAGTTTCTTGTACCATTTGATGGACTTTCTCACCGAGCGGTGAGACGAAGCTATTGATCTGCAAAGTCCACTCCTTTCATGCCTTTGTTGTAGTCGATCACGCACAGAGGTTTCCTGATGGGGTTTCCCTTGCGGTCATGCTTCCGTGTCCTCCATCGCAGCTGTGTGCATTGTAGAAAGCATGCGATCATCTTTCTTGTCTTTCCAGACTAAGGCAAGTAGGCCGTTATCTGAAGAGCGAAAGTCAACTTCCCCTTTTTACAGTTTCAGGTTGCTCAAGTCCTTTGGCATGTTTTTGCGAGTCTTTCTAACTGTTCCGACGATGTTAGTTTTTTGCTGTGGAGTTCCCGGAATAAAGATGGGCTGCTGAACCAGTTGTCCAGGAAAACGGTGTACCCCTTACCGAGAAGATCGGCATTCAGGTCCAGTACGATCTTTGTACTAGCTGGGGTGTCGGCCTTGTCTTGTCCCGTGTAGATTTTCAAGTTCCATGTATATCCAGCGGCAGCCCCCGTGCTTTGGCAAACTCTATAGACCTTTATGCCGAATCTTGCCCACTTATTTGGGTTATACTGCTTGAACTTCAGTCTCCCCTTGAATTTCCATAGTGATTCATCAGTGGTTATTCGGCTCGAAGGAACGTAGACAGATTTGAAGTTATCAGTCAGTTCGGTTACTATTGGTCGAACCTTGCAGAGACGATCACTTACATCTGCCTGATTATTGTCAGCGAAGTGAAGATAGGCTAACAAGTCCATAAATCTATCTCGGGGCATGGTGTTTGGAAAGAAGGGTGTTTGGAAAGAAGTAGGCTTGGGCGATGACACGATAATATCGAATATCGCGATATTTTTTTTACGCGATTATGATATCGAGAACTTTTTAAATCATCGAGGTATCGGCAGATCGCGATGAAAAAAATATATCGCGATGAAAAAAAATATATCGCGATGAAAAAAATTATCGTGAAGAAAAAAATAATAAACAAAATCCTCGATTGCCACTTGGGCCAGAAATTCCATGGAAAAAACTTAGGGAAGTCTTTTCAGCTTTCGTGAGAAACAAAATCGAACTACTTCTGTAGTAAACCGACTGTCAGATCACAAAGGAGCCGCCTGACAGGGTGTTGTTTAATAATCCACCGCCACTCAAAAGAAATCTATTAAGACTGATTTAAGTGTGTTGGGATTGAATGGGGTATTTGATCCAACAATGTGGAGACAATGTTTACGTCTCACTGTCTATCCATGGTGGTCTGTGACTCTGGCTGATGCACCATAGGCAAGTATATTATATCATACATATTTAAATATATGCAGAATATGGGCGTTGCCTTAAAAACACATAGTCATGAATTAAATCAAAGCATGGATCGGCAGCGGCTCGATCAAAGTTGAGGGATTAGGACACTATTCTGTTGTACCATACTGGGACTCTTGTCTCGTGTGACAAAACACATATTATTATGTACTCTTGATAAACCATGTGACGTTTTTTAAAAATAGTGTGACTACAATCCACATTTTCTGAATCACATGGTTTTATTCTCCACGGCACTATATGCAGGAATAAACCTAGTCACGTGTTTATACTATGAGCCAGTCACGTGGAACGCGAATCACGTGAACTCGGGTTGATGATTTGATTGGGACGCACGACACAGTAACCGTCCCACATAATTATTATGCAAACGATTTGCCAATGGCGATGGGTGAGTTTTTGCGACCGTAACCAGAAACATGTTTGGGCTTTGTCATTGGTTGGGTTTTCGCAAGTTCGGTTGTGCTGCGATGACATCATGGTTCGACCAAACATAAACCGAACTTTAGCTTTGTGCATGTGATCGGTTACGCTTAGTTTCAAGATGGCGGATTGTAAAAAGTGTTAAACATGATTTCGTATACCAGTATATATTTCAAGTTACTAGCACTCACGAGTAAGTTCTATTTTGAGAAATGTTGATGACTGAACATGTCATAAACTGAAAAGAATTGTCTGGTTACGTTTGCATTTTCACGTAACTGTGCCGTTTTGTTTCTGGTTAGGGAAAACCCGCCCCATATGTTGCACTCGTGAACGGCGCAATTGCACGTGTCTCGCAGGAAAGCACTGGCAATTTATTGTGACGCTTGTAGACGGGTACATCCCTGTCATTACCGGCTCTAAAGCACTAATGCGTGAAAAACAAAAATAATCGCGATATTATCGAATATCGCGATATATGTTTGACGATATATCGTGGATGAAAAAAATTGATATCGCCCAAGCCTAGAAAGAAGGGAGTTTCAAGAACCGAGTCCCTTGTCCAGTACAGTTTCATGTCGGACTTGGGCATTATTCCCATGATGATATTCATGGCCAGGAACACCGACATCTCTTCTGGTGTCATGTTGAACCATCCCCTCATGTGACTCGGCAATTAACGCTTTGGGTTATTGGCGGCATATCGGTTTGTCTCATCAGAAATGTGCCTTACAAGTTCAGGAGGAAAAAAAGTGTTCGAATATCTCCGTAGTGCTGCTGGTGCTATCCAAATTCTGAACTTGAAGTCCCGATGCCCCGTCAAAGCCACATCAGCGAGGAAAATTGTCTGTGTTATTCCACTGCAAATCTTGATCTGGTCCAGTCCCGGCTCGTTTTCGAAGTCTCGCTAACGACACATTTATGCCAGAATCACTGGCACGACTTTCACTATCTGAAGTTTGTTCAGAAGAAGATTCACAATCTGAACCACTGGTTGCCGTGAGAGTATCTTCGTCTTCACTCGAAGCCACCGTGTATGGAAGTGGCGGCATTGTGTATAATACACAGCGCTGTTCAGCCGAGCGTATAGACCGAACAATAACCGGGCAAGCTGAACCGGGCATACCCTATTCATCGCACGCGAAGTCCCCACATAGTGTAATTGAAAGCGCTATTTTCAGAAAGCTCTTGAAAGCCAAATTTATATACATTGTGTAACACTCCCATTCAAGAACAATATTGTTCACCAAACTACATGTACACACATGTATCAGCCTTTTTGAAGATTTCTATTCAAGGCAAAACCTCCAGCAAATCAGTGTTTTAGCCAGGATTTGGTAAAGTGGGAGTGCAAAAAAAAAAAAGTGGGAGTGCAACTTATTGGAGTCCAAAATTTGTCCACACAACACGAGCGCAGAGCGCGAAGTCCCTCATGGCCGGGGTCCAGGGCCCGCTTAAGGACCCTGGAAGCTCTGGCTATTTTAGATGCTCTCTGGTGGTCTCTAATGCATTTCTGATACCTGTTTTTCAGGTAGAAATGAGCTAATTTGGTTAGATTTTTTCCTTTTTTAAACAAAAATAATAAGTTTAGCAGAAAATACAGAATGTGCAATAGTCCACTAATTTTGCAGTGATAGCCATTAGTAATTAACCCTCCTACTGTTTGACCATTTGAAACCATTCAAAATTTCCACTTACCAAAATGCCCATTGGTTTTGTACACACCTGGTGATACCATTTGAACAGTGTTGGTAGCAAGCTTTACTACCATTCATATCCATTCAAATGGTTTTGAATGGTTGATACACTACACCTTGGTGTGTTTCCATAGCCGAATGGATTCAAATGGTGAATGTACTTCACAGTGGCTTATCATTCAAATGGTTTTGAATGGTGGATACATTACACCTTGGTGTGGTTTCACATACACCTGTAGCCGAAAAACAAAACCTGCATTATGTAGATAAAGTGGACTATCCATCATCTCAGTACCCTATGGAGTTTTAACACATGGTGGCCAGTGTACAAGTAATTGATCTACCACTTAAAATGGCACTAGTGTCTTTAGGGTATTAGCAGACCTGTCATTCAAAACCATTTACTCATGTCACTGGCATAGAGGGTCCATTAATTCACCACTTAGAAGTATCCAAACAAGGTTTTGTATTAGCTGACCTACCATTCCAAACCATTTGGGGAATCAATACTGTACACAGTTATTTCACCATTCAAAACCACAAAAGCGAATGGTTTCAAATGGTGGATCAACTTGTATGAAAAAGGCACCAGAAGTAGGAGGGTTAAACAGCTACATGTATAAGAAAAAAGAAGCAAACAATGACAAATAAACTCTTTTGAACACCTTTTCATAACTGCTTTATTTTACATACATGTAAAAGGCAAGTTCAATATGGAGGATAAACTTGTATCATGACACTGAAAGACATAAAGTATAATACTTTTATAAATAATCCTATAAACACTGCAGGTTTATACAGTTAGGGTGGTTGGTTAGGGAACACATTACTACTAGTGTATGCCACTTAAAATATGTTTGACAATATTTTACAATAAGTCCTTTCATTAGGTGTTCGGGTATGTGCCCGAAACACCTATTGTTTTTGTTCGTTTTTTTTCTTTCTTCTCCCCATTGATTGTCTACAAAAAAAAAACATACTTGCAAACTTCACATGAACTTGAAACTTGGCATATAAATGTACATACTTAGAACTTAACACGTAGATGAAACAAAATTTGTGACGTCATGATGAGGTCATCAGATATCGAATTACGATAAATCAAAGTTTAACATTTAAAAAAATCATATCTCAACAACCACAAGAGGTAAATTCACAATTTTTATACCATTGTACAGATCGACAATTGTCAAAAAATATTTACAAAAAGGTGACCCCATTTTGACCTTACTTCCTGTCCAAACTGGAAGTCAAAGTTTAATATTTAAAACAAATCACATCTCAACAACCACAAGAGGTAATTTCACAATTTTTATACCATTGTACAGATCGATAATTGTCAAAAAATATTTACAAAAAGGTGACCCCATTTTGACCTTACTTCCTGTCCAAACCGGAAGTCAAAGTTTAATATTTTAAAAAATCATCTCAACAACCACAAGAGGTAAATTGACATTTTTTGCACCATTATATAGATTGTTAATTGTCAAAAAATATTTACACAAAGGTGACCCCAATTTGACCTTACTTCCTGTCCAAACCGGAAGTCAAAGTTTAATATTTAAAAAAGAAATCATATTTCAACAACCACAAGAGGTAAATTAAATTTTTTTGCACCATTGTACTGATCGTTAATTGTCAAAAAATATTTACAAAAAGGTGATCCCAATTTGACCTTTACTTCCGTCCAAACCGGAAGTCAAAGTTTAATATTAACAAAAATCATCCACAAGAGGTAAATTCACAATCTTTGCACCATTGTACAGATCGTTAATTGTCAAAAAATATTTAAACAAAGTTTACCCCAATTTGACCTTTACTTCCTCCGGAACACCTAGTGTTTGTCAATACAAACACCAATCTCTAGTTTAAAACTGTTTTTGTTTTTGTTAAATGAAGTTGTACACAGTCACAATGAAAAATATTTAAATTTCATTGCCTATGAAGGGCAATACTGGTAATGGCAAGATTTAAATAAAAAGTAGCGAGTTGCTTGGAGAAAAGTTTTGATAGGTTACGAGAAAGTACTAAAACTTAAAAATGACAAAAAATCATGAAGAATGACCTACATCATACATGTACAATGTAGTTTATATATTGGGATACTGGATAGCCTTTTGTGTGGCTGCTGCAGCTAGCGCACGGTCAAATGGGAATTCCTTAATTTTTATGTTAAAGGCGAATTAGCTGGTCCAGTCGTGCAATTGATAGCCGTGTCCTTAGTCTTGTCTTGATCCGATTCTGTACACTGAATGCCCGCTCAGCTTCAGCATTTGAGGGCATTATTACCAGTGAACTAGTATTTATACCAGCAAGTGTTTATTATATATTTTAAAAAAAAGGTTACATTTTTAAAATGAAATTATAATTATGTTTCGATGTATTTTAATATAAAATGTAATTTAATGTCAGTTAATAGTATTAAACCACAGCTACATGTACATGTATGTCAATTAGTTATGTAAATGAGAATATGACACAAATTTTTTCTTTGACAAATCACTACAATTTTTAATTACATTTTTTTAAAGAAAAATAAATAAATGTACGTGCATACATGTACATGTATGAATGAACCTTTGTATTTTTTCTGATTTTCTTCAATTTGCCATTTTGTTTGAAGTACATCTTGTTTTTTGAGGTGTTATGTGACTAGATCAAGTTTACTATTTTTTGCACACGGGCGCATATAATGTATAAGCCCTCTGCGCTATTTATAGTGCCCCACAACATCACAGCGCGCGCACGTGCACACACGTCGTAGTCGTACACACACAAACATACAATGTAAACAGTCTGACCATGCAATGTACAATGTACATACACCACGAGTCGACGAATGATGTGGTATGCACATTGACATGTTTTTGACATGTGAGATCAGTCTTCAATGCTTATGATTTCAGATTTGCCAGTGGATTTATGTATGATATTATGAGGTGTTGTTCTTTAACCCTAACTCCCTAGGCATTGTACTAAAACAATAAAAATCCTTCAAAATCCTCCAACTGGCTTTGTTGTCTAGGGAGTTAGGGTTAACAAGGTAATTTTCTGATCAGTTGATTTCGGCAGAATGGCGGCGAAATTCTGATGCCAATTCCGATCAAGTTCATGAAACTCTCATCAGCATGACAAGTCACATGGCATTGTTAAATAAAACAGTATGGACGTTGAGCAACACAACCCAAATTTGGTAGGCCTACGACTGCATTGTACCCCAAAGTATTTTGATTGTACATGTTGTAAGTTAACGTGACAATTTTGCTCTTACATGTACCTTTGTGAAGAAGTCTGTTATTTTTCCCCTTTTGGCCGACATGATGTAACTGACGTTCTCTGAATAGACTAAATCAAGTCTATGAAATACGGACTGGTTCCCCGTTTCGGTTGTGCACATGTAAATACAGAGTTGATTTTATACCAACACGTTTACCAGACTAAAGTCGGACCACAAGTGTGACAAGTCAATCGGAGACTCCGCTGTGCATGCACGATCGAACGGAGGTGAAAAACTGGTGAAATTAAATTTATCTGCGTTACGTCTTTTATGTTTTAAATTGTCCACAAGAAAAAGAAAATTTCAAAGTTAACAAAAATTGTTTTCATAAAATAAAATCACAAATTATTGACATGAAATTCCCTTTTACTGAAATAGATTTTCTAAAATATTTTAGCATGGCTTCGATTTAAAAATACAAGCCGTGCTTGAAAATATAGCCCGTGTTTTTTTTAAACTGGCCATGCTAACACGGCCTGCACGGCTCGCTGGCTAAAACACTGGTGTAACTGTGTTAGCCCCATTCCAGGGCCAATACACTGGACTCTCTCTGTTAATCATCCTTGGCCCTAGCCCCACATGTACAAAAAAGGAGAGATTTTTCAACTTTTGATCTGCTAATTATTACGATCTAAAATGTTGTGATTAGGTAAGCTTATCCAAGCAGACACTTTTGGCATAAAGTTACTATTGTGAGATTGGTAATTTTGGTGAAATTTAATTTTTTATTTTTATTTTTTAAATTTCCAAAATGTTACGAAAATTTAATGAAAGTGAGATAGGAGTCGAGTAACTATAGAATGCAGGGCCAAATTTTTCCCTTTTTCTGAATTTGACCTAGGATCCGCAGTTGTGTATTTTTAAGTCAGATTACGTACATTTATAAGAAGTAACCTTTGCCTGGTGGCCCTGCATATACTGATGTAGTTGTACCAGAATGGGGCTATAGCAAAATGGGGCCTAAGTTAGGCTATAACATGTAAATGTTTGCGAAGCTGTCCATGATGATAATGATGATAATGATGATGATGATGATGAACTGCTCCTTACATACCTATCTCACTCTCGGGCATCTGACGAAGACAGAGGTGGCCAAGGTCCACAACCAGATCTTGAGCCTTTTCTCCGGCATGCTGGTTACTTTGAGTTGTGATTAACCCATGCAATTCGTTCAATTTCCCGGGTAAATCAGCGACTGCCATGTCTAGTTCCGTGCATTGGTTTGCCGCATGGTACTGGTACTGGTAGTGGTATCTGTGGTACATGCATTGCCGAATAATGTCAGAGCCGTATGCCCACTCCCACCGTACAGTACAGTGTATCGGCGCGGCCGGCTCTGCTGCCGAATGTTATGATACAGCGCCCTCTTTTGTTGCAAAGGTTTCACGGCACCGCCAGCTCACTCCACTTAATTATCCAGCGGCAACCTGCACGTCTAGCCGGCTGGAGAGGAAAGGGGCGGGGCTGGAGGGGGACAATGTCATAGAGCTGCTAATTCATACTCATAGAGTTATAAGAACATATAACTCTATGTGCTAAGCAGAAAACGTTGCTAAGCAAATATTGTTGATAAGCAATATAAAACAGACTACCAGCCAAAATGCATACATTTTGTATGAAAGTTTGGCTGGTAACCAAATAAATCCTGTAAATTAATTTCTGGTAAGCATTTCTGTCCTGCTAAAAAGTAACTTCAGATTTGGACATTACGCGATCTAACGAGTAATTAGATCGCGTAATGTCCAAAACTGAAGTATTTAGTATAAATCGATAAAAACACGGACTTAAAATACCGTTTCGGTTTGCGGTAACACCATGCTAGTGGCCCTTATGTCACCAGGTGATTTCTAAAGGGGAAAACATTTTGGAATCTTTTAGAGGGTGAACATTAAGGATTCACATGTTTCCAGAAAATCTTTTTTGGGGAAACTGAAGTGAATAATGTATCAGGCGCGACCATTGAAGCCACTTTGGCAGCTACTCTCAGACCACTAATTAAAAATAACTGAGTAGAAGACTAAACGCCGCTCCTCCTGGACCATTCCCCCAAAACCTCCAAACCCCCTCCCACCGCCCCCAAACCCTCCCCCCGCCCCCCCCCCCCCCCAAAAAAAACCCCATCCCAAAAACGATGGGGCGATGAACCATCGCCCCATCTCCAATTTGAAAAATATATATGAAAAATAACTAAATAAAATTGAAATTTTCAATTTAATCAAATCTAGTAGGATGGTAAAGACGATGAATAAATATTTATCGAGGTGGACATTGGGCGAATTGAAGAATTTTGCGCGCGAGCATAGACCATTATTGGTGGTGCGAGACCGTATAACCATGGAGGTATACCTCCATGGTATAACGAGCAGAGTTAATAAACGGTCTTATTATAACGCTGTAAAAAGATATATAAAAAGAAACAGACCAACGCCATTGTATAAATTAAAATTTGCTCAACTTAAAGAGCGTTTAGAAGCTGAAAATATTCCTTTACCCGAACATTTCAGCGGAAAAAGAGGACACATCAAAAAAGACTACATCGCCGCCATTAAAAGGTTTTACGCGCCCGAAGAAGAGTTGAGCTTTGATGAACCACCCATTGATGGTGGAATGTATTTGCGGCGGCGAAATATGACCGTACCGGACGGTCATAGCAAGGAAAAAGATCCAAGCGTATTTTTCAACGTGGTCAAGTCAAAGAGTGTAGACAAGTTAACATCTGACTTGAGAGAATTTGGAGGGATAAAGTTGATGATTTATTTGCAGATTCAATTGCATAAAGAGAAACCAGATGGTACGATCGATTATGACTTTCCAACGTTTCATAATCATGGCCAACTCGTTTTACTCGATCCGAGCGAAATTGAAGATGTATTAACCACAGCCTTTGCGGAAATCCAAGAGGCTATAGAAAATTGGACGCACAACGGTTCTGGATGGATAATAGATCGTGTTGAAACTATGAGTATTACAATCGCGAGATATCAACCTTTGAGAGGCGGCTCTTATATCTTACTACCGAAATATACATAACAGCAAAAGAAACGTCACCCCCTAAATTTTGATAAGTCTGAGAACGTGTTTAGCTTATGTGTCCTCAGACGTCATGCATGACGAATTTTGAGGTCAACCAAATTTGCCACATTGTGTTCGTGTTACACTCCATACTCATAATATTCTTCATTAAACAAATTATATTAATTATAAAATGAAAATAATAAATATTTTAGGGGTGACGTTTCTTTTGCTGTTATGTATATATAAGAGACAAAAAAGCATGCATCAACGTAAAAAACAAGGATGATGATTGTCTGAGGTGGGCGCTGCGTTCTGCTCTTTTTCCCGCGAGTCATCATTCGGATAGAATTTCTAGCTATCCGTCAAAAGATGGTTTAAATTTTGACGGTATCGATGCTCCAACTCCAATCGATCAAGTCAAAAAAGTAGAGAAACAAAACAAGTTGGCTATAAACGTTTTTGGTTACGAAAATTCAATCGTGGTTTAACGGCTTAGCGAGCAAGCCGCGGATATGGCTCGTATTCATTTATTATTAATTCACGAAGAAAATAAATCGCACTACGTTTGGATCAAGGATTTTAACCGTTTACTTTTCGATCAAACAAAACACGAACATCGTCAACACTTTTGCGTGAGATCTTTACACGGTTACACCACCGAAGCTTCGCTCCAACAACACATCCCCGAGTGTGAGGGAGTTGGCGGCAGAGAGGTTAAAATCGTTATGCCGAGTGAGGGTAAAAATAAACTACGTTTTATAAATTTTTTAAAAAGATGAAAGTTCCTTTCGTCATATACGCGGACTTTGAAGCGTTAATTAAAAAGATTGACGATGCGAGTACAACCAATACTAACAAATTGCAAGAACACGTGTTTGTGGGTATGCGTAAATAGTCGTTAGATGCGACGGTCAAACTCAACCGCCCAAGGTATACAGGGGAAAAGATGCCTCAAAACACTTTTTGGACTCGTTGTTAAAACAAGTAGGAAACATCAACGAGATATTTAAAAAACCTAAAAATATATTTATGACGATGGACCAAGTGAAACATTATAAAAAATCCAGCAAGTATTGGATTTGTAAAAAAGATTTTGACAAAGGCGACAAGAAAGTACACGATCATTGTCACATTACTGGAAAATATCGAGGAGCGGCGCATGACTGTAATTTAAAACTGAGCCTAGAATCAAACAAAACGCCTATCCCGGTAATATTCCATAATTTGCAAGGATACGACTCTCATCTCATCATGCAAGCTACGTTTCGAGTTAAAGGAAATCTAAAATGTATCCCAAACAACATGGAAAAGTATATTTCTTTTTCAATCGGGCAACTGCGATTTATCGACAGCGCTCAGTTTTTACTAGCTTCACTAGATAAACTCGTTAAATCAAACAATCCCGATTCTTTACTGATCGTTAAAAAGTACGAACCAAATTTAAACAAGATGAAATTGCTTTAAAAAAAAAGGATATTTATCCCTACCAGTATACATGAATAATTTTGAACGTTTGAAGAAACGAGTCTTCCTTTAAAAGACGCTTTTTATAGTAGTTTGAATGATGAAGGTATTACGGAAGAACAATATGAGCACGCTAAGAACGTTTGGGCCAAGTTTGAATGTAAAAATCTAGGGGATTATCACGACATCTATGTGCATACGGATACTTTGTTATTGGCGGACGTCTTTGAAAATTTTCGAGCAACTTGTACGAAACAATACGGGTTAGATCCAGCTCATTATTACACAAGTCCTGGCTTGAGCTGGGACGCTCTGTTGAAACATTCGAGCGTACGTTTAGAGTTGTTGACGGATTACGACATGCATTTATTTATAGAAAAAGGCACTAGTGGTGGGACGTCTATGGTGAGCGAGAGATACGCTAAAGCAAACAATCCCTACCTACAAAATTACGATCAATCAAAACCTAAAAATTACATCTTATACCTCGACACGAATAATCTTTACGGCTGGGCGATGAGTCAATACCTTCCGACTGGAAAATTTAAATGGTTAACTGAAGATGAAATACGTTCGATCGATATAAAATCAATCTCGCCAGAATCGAGCGATGGATACATTTTAGAAGTTGATCTTGAATATCCTAAAATGATTACACAATATTCACAACGCATTTCCACTCGCGCCAGAGTCGTTGGAAATTCCAAAGGAATGGATGTCTCTCTATCAGCTTGTGTTATTGAAAGACAGACCCGCTCCAAAAGTAAATAAATTAACTCCAAATTTGAACAACAAATCAAAATACGTTCTTCATTATCGTAATTTACAACTATATTTATCCCTCGGCATGAAACTAACGAGAATTCATCGCGTTTTAAAATTTTCACAGGAGCCTTGGATGAAGTCTTACATTGATCTGGCGTCTATTCATACGCACAAACTCAAACTCACACTCAACCGCCCGGTGTACGTCGGAATGAGCATACTGGATTTATCTAAACATTTAATGTACGATTTTTATTACAATCATTTAAAAAGCAAATACGGCAACGGTTGCAATCTACTTTACACGGATACGGACAGCTTATTACTCAATATTCAAACTGAAAATATTTACGAGGACATGTCAGAAGACGCGAATCTCTACGCGGATTTTAGTAATTATCCTAAAGATCATTTCCTTTAATCCGACGCGAATAAAAAGATTATCGATAAATTTAAAGACGAGACATCTGGAACTCTAATCTCTGAATTTGTAGGTCTCAGACTCGATACTTTTATCGAATGAGGAATCTTTAAGAAAAGCCAAGGGCGTGAAAAAGTCTGTTTTGAAAAAGAAAATTCTGCACGAGCATTTCAAACAAGTTTTATCTCGAAAAAAAGACTCTTTCCCACTCTATGAATTTTATTAGAAATATAAATCATTCAATTTACACGACACGCGTCAATAAAATATCCTTATCACCGCTGGATACAAAGAGGTGTATACTACCGGACGGAATTTATACTTTATCTTACGGCCATTATAAATTACAAAATATAAACAGCTCGATCTGAAATAATTTATACTCGTGTGTCACTTACCTATCTCGATTATGGTTTATTGCTTGAGATACATGTATAACAAGGCTGATTGTGCCACTTTTACTAGTTGAATAAATGTTTAAAAAATACACTATAGAGTATAGCGGCCACAAATCACGCGATGTATGATGTCACACGCCTTTTGTTACGCCTAACAAAAGGCGTGTTGTGAAATTATGAACGGACTTAAGGACACCGTGGTGTCCCGGTTGCTAAGGCTGCTTTGGCGAATCATAGAGAAAGGACCACGGTCCTTTCTCTATGGGCGAATAAAGGCAACGTGTTATTCTCGTTGCTAAGCGCGGCCATATCAGAATAAAGTCTAGTTCGCGTGTGTGAAATCGAATGAGTCAGCAGAATTTGATCTAGTTCGCGTATTGTGAAATCGAATGAGTCAGCAGAATTTATTGAGAATTGAAGAGTAGGTGTGAGGCGGGACAACGCCGTTGTCCCGGTTGCTAAGGCTGCCTTGGCGAATAAAGGCAACGTGTTATTCTCGTTGATAAGCGCGGCCATATCAGAATTTGGTCTAGTTTAGCTCGCGCGAGCTAATTTTTTTTATTTATGTATTTTATTTATTTATTTTTTTATTTAAAAAAATTTATCGTTATAATGTTATTTTGAAATTAAATATTTTAGGCGGTAATTCAGTACTGTTTGGCACTATTTGTAATTCTTCCCTGACAAAACTACGAGTAGGACCAGATTCTAAATAATACAATATGGGTTGATTTTTTGCTATTGTATAATTTTAATGGCGTATGTTTTAATGGACCATATGGGATCTGTCGCGCGTCTCCGAGTATCTTGTTCAGCTACGCCGGGAGCATATAAATATCTAACAAGCGCGTTTCTAGCAATTTTTTTTCATTTTTCCCATCTCTCGGTTTTAATCCAATGAGTCTAGTTTCTTCGTTATTTAGAGCTTCGATTGACTCGCGGTAGCCTCTTTACCCATTCTCTAGATCTTGCATTATTTACCATTTCTTGCGCGTATTGATGAGAAAACAATCTCTCGGCTAAAGTTCTGTTTAATTGTTCCACGATGCCCTGCGCTCTATGATTTCCGACCTCGCCTCTCTGTATCTTTACGCCTTTTTTACTCATTAGGCTATTTACGCTCGCCATAAATTCTTTTCCCGGATCGACTTTGAGGATTTTTGGCCAAGTCAGCGGACTCCTCTTGTAAATTTTTTCAAACGCGTTACCGACTTGCGCGGCAGTCTTGTCAACCAACGGTTCGGCTTCTTTGTATCTGCTGGCTTCGTCGGAGATTGTTAATGCGTACTTGTAAACTTTTTACTGATTGTATCATGTGGAAGAAACAACAAATCAGCCTGATGGACCTCGTTTGATTTTTCTTGGAGAGCGTTCGCGCTGGTCGGCCTGGGGATGTATTTGGGGTATGGGAGATAAATCTGCCATAACGCTTACTTTTTCAACCACTGTCGAGTTGTACTTTCAGAAATTTTAGTTTCTTTGGCTAATTTCTCAATCGCTCCTAGACCCTTCCAATATCCCTTCGGGCTGTAATAAGCGTTTTTGAGTTTTAATCTTGTACGCTTATCCATTTATTATTTATATTTTTTAAGTGGGAGAATTTATAATATTTTAAGGTAAAATTCCTTGTTGAACCAACCACGTTTGGGTCATTAGCGCTGACCCGACCGTAGCCGTGAGCTTTAATTTAGACTGTCGCTTAAATCCAGTTTCCCCAAATCGGCTGGTTTTTATTTTAAACACTTTTCTAGCGGCCATGCTATAAATGACGGTAATAATTCTTACAACACCTCCGTGATAGGCTGTATTGACGATGCTGTTTGTATCTGGCGCAGACATTTTATATTATAGACAATATTTTTTAAATTTTTAAAAAAAAAATCAATTTCTAGGTTTTGATGATAATCGTCCTCTTTGAAAAATTTGTGGCTCAGATACCCTACAACTCCCATGCCCAAGGTGACGAATAAAACCTCATTAGATTTTTGTTTTTGATTTTCGTAAAAATCTTCGTAAGAATCTTCCGTACTAGTTTTAAACACTTTTCTAGCGACCATGCTATAAATAACGGCTATAATTCCTACAGCACATCCGTGATGGGCTGCATTGACGATGCTGTTTGTATCTAACGCAGACATTTTATATTATAGACAATATTTTTTATTCCATTTCGAATGGATCAACATCTTTGTCTCGTGATGGCGAAACAGTTTTTACGGGTTCTGGAGCTGATTGCGAGGCAATTTCTACGAGTTTTTTTGGCTAGGGTTTAGCGCCTTGTAGATAAAATATGCAATACCTCCAACGACCGCTACTCCCAGACCGATGTAAAGCGTGTTTACTCCGTCGCTTTCTTCTTTCGCGCTCGAAGATGTGTTTGGCTCGACAGCGTCGTCGATGGCTTTCTTTTTTAAACTTGTTTTTTTCTTTTTATTAAATTCCGCGAGTCTTTAGCCCTGTCCGCACTGGACTTTTTTGGGTAAAACTTACCGAGACGATGGGTACTTTTCCCATTTTAAGTCCAGTGCGGACAGCCTGGGACATTTTCCTCTCAGTTACTTTTCCCGAGTCCAGCGGTTACTTCTACTGGCCAACTGCTGCCCAGGAAAACTGACCAGGTAACATTTCCCGAGAAGATAAGTCCAGTGCGGACAGTGCGAGTCGGTAAAAGCGGCTCAGGAAAGCGTACATCCGGCCCGAGCGCAAGGTCGTGCTACACAGGGACACCACGCATGCACTTTGCATTGTTTCACCGCGCGGTGGGGGCGGGCCGGGCGCATTTTATGCATGTGCATGTGTAAGCAAGTTTTCTGTGCATTGTTGTTCCTCTTTTGGTCGCAATCATGGCAGATATTATCATTGATACAGTCGGAAGTTTGGGTCAATCGGGTCAACGTTGAAAGGTCACGCAAAGCGCCCTCATGAGTCATTATACTGACAGCTCGGTTACTTCTACCACGGTCTCGGTAAAATTTTCCCGTGTCGAAAGTCCAAGTGCGGACACATTTGACCATTTTTCATTTTACCATCGTCTCGGTAAAACCTTCCCAAAAAAAAGTCCAGTGCGAACACGGCTTTTTTCCAACCGCGACTCTTTTCGGATTTTTTATTTTAGTCGGTGTTTTCGTTTACTTGGTTTACGGGCGTCTCCTCCGTTTTCTCTCGCTTCATCGTCTTTATAATCTAGACAAGAATTTTTTATTTTAAAATGTTTCGCCGAAATTAGCGCCCCTGTAATTGGAGCCAAAAATCTTCCGTACTTGTAGTATACTTCGCATAATCCGCAAGAAAGAGCGCTCAAGACGAACGGGTCTTTTTCTAAATCGGTAATTAAACCATCTTCGTCATCGATCGTAAATTCGTATCCCATCACATCGATCAAGTTTAATCCGGATCCCAGCGCTCTAGCGTAAAGACTTATGATCGATGAGCCTAATGAGGCTGTCATTTCACGACCTAGTCTCGCTTCGTATCGCACGTATAATTTATCTTGTTCGACCAAGTTTAAGTTTCAATCTCAGAAATGGTATACTCTTTGCCGAAATATTTCCTCAAGTTTCCTCCAGCTCGCGACGGCTAACAATCGATCGCTGCGCTTATTGTCAATTGGTATAGACGGTAGGACGATATTTTCAACGCAACTTGTTCGCGGCTGTTCGTTTAGAATTTTCGCAACTTCTTCCATTATTATATAATACTTGTTATATTTTTTTTAAATTTGCTTCGCTCTAGTCAACGGTTTTATAAATTCATCATTTACGTAAGAGTATTTATGAATCAAAAATACGAGTCCACCGAGTACCAACAGGCTGTGAGTGGGCAGTGAAAAAAAAGAGGAAAATTTGTTGTTACCTGGCAAGCGCGGTGCGGAAACCCGGAAACTTGCAGTCCTTGAGTATTTTGCCATCTAGATGCTCTGAGTTGCATTTTGAGCTTTTTATTACCACTTTCTAAGACAAAATTCTTTATTTTTTTTAATGGTGTTATCCCCTTTTTCTTTTGTAAAATTCTAAGTGAGGTGTTTGAACTAAGAACAATACAAAGTGAGAGGGAACACATTATTTTTGTCACGATCTTTGCAATATCCCAATGTTTGGAAGACTTGGAGTGAGAAGAGTGTCCCAGAAAATGTAAAAGTACACAATAGTTTCTAGAAACATTGTATACATTACAAACCAAATCTTTTAATTTTGATTTATTTGAAAATGCCCTTCATTTCGTATAAACAAGCATAACAGAAACCAACATTTTTCAAATACTTTTGTTGACATTCAGTAATTACAGAAGACACAGGTTTTGCCCATGTTGAGGCAGGGGAGATTTAATATTTCCTGAGGGAAAAGTAAAACAGACTGACTAACCTGTAACAAACACTTAATGCTTTCTTTCTTTATCATCTGTACTTGTCTTTGTCTGATATCTATATATAGATGATTACAACTGGCAATTGAAGATTTTCTCTTTCGTCGTCGCAACTTTTCTTTATGTTTTAGTGTGGCTGAGAAAAGACAAGTCGTCCGGCGTGCGTGTGCAAACGTGAAATTTTCAGACGTGCGGCCCGATCGCGATCGGCTACGGCTCGA
The DNA here is from genome assembly GCA_029582265.1 of Zoroaster sp. YZ-2022. Taxonomy (NCBI): domain Eukaryota; kingdom Metazoa; phylum Echinodermata; class Asteroidea; order Forcipulatida; family Zoroasteridae; genus Zoroaster; species Zoroaster sp. YZ-2022. The sequence continues at coordinate 12,156,555 of CM055819.1, forward strand.
TCGGCACGTCATCGTGCGTTGAAGCATACGCTGCCCTAGCCGCTTTTTCGGACTAGTTCACATGTTCACACGGCCGAACCGTTTACCGGGTCTAGTCCCCGACTCACGTGTCAAAATCACAGCGCGATCTTAACGATGTGCAGCCCGATGCCCGGTTCCGTTTTCTCTGTGTGTAAGAAGTGTGTATGTGTTTGGATGGTATACAAGCGGAGTCTACAATCACGGCGCGGCGCCGGGAAAAAAGCGGAGCCCCGAGAAAAACGCGGAACGGGGAAATAAAAAACGCGGATTTCCGCGTAAACGCGGACATTTCACATGCCTGGTACCAAACAGTTTGTAAATACACAAAATCCAACTAAACATTCAATTAGCATATTTATCTTTAAATCTTATTATAACTTACTACGACCTATCAAGTAACCTATCAAGTGACCTACTACGACTATCAAGTAACCTGTCAAGTGACCTACTACGACCTGTCAAGTAACCTGTCAAGTGACCTACTACAACCTGTCAAGTGACCTACTACAACCTGTCAAGTGACCTACTACGACCTGTCAAGTAACCTGTCCAAGTGACTTGATGCAACCTGGTCAGATCCGTCTAGTATTACGTAATTGGTCGGTTGATCCGTTTTTAAAATCAACTTGCAATGTTTGGCTCTTTTTAATTTTTGATTAATTTCTCTTCTGGTCTCTTGGTCCGGTATGACGTCATTTTCTCGAAGACAATTTTCGAACGAGTCTCTATCTTTACAATAAAAATATACACAACCACTTTAGTTGCTCTCTAAAATCTTTCAACACGCTATTATATTTTTGCGAAAGAATCCAACAGCTGTGTTTGGCGTCTCTACCGCTAAAAGCCAACTCGCTTATCATACATTTATTATTCTCGTCGTATTTTCTATGTTTTAACGCTTTGGTTGCGGAGCAGTCGTCGATGATAAACAGCGTCTCATCTCCTTTGAAGGCATCGTGGTAAATCTCTATAACTCTGTCCAGCGTCGAATCGGTCAAGTCGTTAATGTACACTCGCTCATCGTTCCAAATCCACCTTCTGTTTTGGTAGGCGAAATTTTCGGCAATGGTCGGACATAGTATGACGATATATTCAAAATATCTACGATATTCTTTTTCATCTTCCAATAGATTTAAAGCAAATTCTGTTTTTCCGCATCCGGTCTGACCGCAAATCAATGCAGCGTGTGGATATTTCGGTAACGTGTTTAATAATATTCAACATGATTTTTTTTAACATACCGTATCGCCGAATGAAATCGTCCATTTTCGATATTGACATTACAATAAGTTAACGGACATCTCTCATACAAACACCAGCGTTGAAATACGCACTGCATTACGCACACAGACAAGTATAGACCAAATGCATACCCTCTATTTTATGAAACCCATGCTCCCAAAAGAAACAGGTACTGGACATATTAACTGTACCCCATGCAAATTTAGTTTGTCTACTTGCTGTAGAAACCCAATATTTCTGCTTTTGGAAAATTTGTACATATGTACCTATCGAATTCAAAACGACAACTTTTGCACTTCAGCACTAACCTCGCGTCACGCACGACCATTAACAATACACGTGTTTCGCGGTGGTAAGACGCTTCCTACGTGGCCTCCAGTGGGCGGTCCATTCATAAAGTAACTGCACAGTTAGTTGCTGTAGACCATAATGAATATTCAAACAAAGTTTTAATGAAATTTACAAAATTTTACTGTATGTACCTGTGTAATATTCACAGACCACCGAAGTTGATCGACTGCATTCTAATGACACAGTTGTGCGCCGCGTGCAATCTTCACGGTACTGCATGCTGATTGGCTAATCGACGCGAGGTCACCGGTTCACTGCGTGATCATTAAATGAATATTCATTACTTCCCAAACCACCGCGCGTTGTAATTAGCTTATGTAAATAAGTGATGATGTCATATAGCTCATTAAAGTTTGTCACTGAGCCCGTGTTTACTTATTGTAATGAGTTGAGCGTCCAGGATGATGTAAATGTAGCAGTTTAATTCGCCGGCAGTTTCCGACTGCTTTTCGAGCTGAATGGTAATTCCTTCGGATGCGTTTTCTATCCGTCTGCCACTACCGTGAACTTTGTTATCATCGTTGCTTCTCAAATCTAAAAACAAACCGTAGGTAATCTTTGAGCTTCATATCTGACAGACCCAAAGCCTTCATAACTCCCATGGCGTGTTCTTCTCTCGAATCTCCGAAATATTTCTGAATTTCTTCCCAGTGTTGATACCCGCGCATCCCTTGCGCGTAAAGTTGATTGGGAATTCCTTCGATAGTAATTGAGATTTTATAAATCTTTAGATTATAAAATTTTAAAGAAGACTTTTCAGTAGGTTCTTTGAATAGCATCAATATTCCCTTCATGCTTTTTGCCGGAGTATTGAGATTTATATTCCACGTTTTATCTCTCTTGTTTAGCGGTTTTATACAGTGTCTCAAGACTCTGTCGTATAATACCACCAACTTTTTGCTATATTGATTTTTAATCATTTGAGCGAGTTGTGGATTGGTGACAATCTCGTATTCTAGAGAAATTCCGCTTATGATATATTTGCTATCGGCGTCTGAGCTTACGATAACTTTGGAATATTTATTAAACGTGAGTTCATAAGTCAGCCGATCTGTCAGCCCGGCTTGATAATACGGTTGATGATCGGTCAATAGTTCAAAGTCGAGTGGAATGTAAAATCTATTTTTATAAGTATCCGCGACAGCTTTGTCTTTTCCTTGATTAGCCGCAGAATCACCGCTGCTGGCGTCTACTCTTAATTTAGTTATATTATCCGATTCGATTCCTTGAAACACTAGATTTTCGAGTTGGTGTTTCGTCAACCACGAGTCTTTGAAACAATTGTACACATCCGCATCGTTTAAAGAATACACTTCATTTCCTTTAAATTTAATGGAAATATTTTTAACGATGGCTCTGCCTATATTATGTACGATGGTTCGCTCTTCATCTTCGGCGGATTCTATAGAGTAATGTTAAAAGCCAATCTGGCCGATTCTGGAACGATTACGTCGTCTTTCCCAAATTTGGGAAACTAACCGTCAACAGTTGATTTTCATCGATGGTGCTCGGATTGTTTGTGATGACGACTTTTTGTCGTATTCATTTTATACATTTTGAATTTCTCAATCGCCTGTACGGATTTAGTTTGTGCCCAAATGCTTCGCTCATATTTAACATTTACTATTATTTTATTAAATTTTTTAAAAATGTTTATAATAAAATGGTGTCTATAGCGATGATGATTGGAGGCGCAGTAGTAAACGCCCTCGCTTTTTCCGGATCAAATTTTTTATTTTCCAGTTTACGTTCCAACGATGCTGAAAAAGAACGAAAGAGGCACGATCTCGCTTTAGAAAAACTTGCTAAAGCTAGAGACGAACGGTCTAAAAAGCGCTCGAAATATCTAGATTACATGAACGACCGACTCAAGAAATAATCGAACGCTCAAAAAACGTTTACCGATATAAACGAAGCGATGAATGAATATTATATCGTTACCAGCAGTCAACTCGATTTACCGCCGAGTTTATACGACGAGCCTAAACTAGCCGATTTTTACGCTCCTAGCGAAGATCAAAAACCAGAGAAGTCTTGTTTATCATCTTGGGCATGGGAGTAGTAGGCTACGTGAGCTATCAATTATTCAAACAAGATAAAAATAAAAACTAATTGTAAATAGTATGGCAAAAGGAGGAGACGTTATCGAGATGGATGATTTTCCCGCCCCAGACGATCAACAAGATGATGACTTTGAACAAGATACGAGTTTTAATCACGATGAAGCTGCTGAAAACCTAAAAAGATTAGAAAGATTGACAGGTGGTGAAGGCACTTCTGACTTAAATACATCAAAGCGGCTAAAGACGTTATGGGCTGAAAAATTTTACGATTAAGTAAATAATAACACAAAATATAAAATCGACAAACTACCGCAATACGAACATTTTCGTATTGACGATGATGGTATTTTATACAAAGAAGTAAGATTAACGTTAAAAAATAAACCAAGTGTTTTTACCGACCTAAATACAATAGCTGATAGAGCTCGCAAAGCTGGATATAGAGGAACTAGATTCATTAGAGAAGAGTTGGGTGCAAGAGACTATAGTATAGTCTCGAGAAAAACTAGTGCAGAGTTACAACAACCCGTCAATGAGATTAATGAAATGAATGTTGAAAGCATTGAGATCAGTGGCGTAGCTGGCTATGTTCGCCAGGGGGGGCGAATCGGATCCCAGGGGGCCCACCAAAAAAATGACTGTACAGATTTTTAGGGCCCCCTCTTTACCTGGGGCCGTGGGCAACTACCCTTTTGCCCTTATGTAAAAGCGGCCCTGTATACAGGGCCGGATTTATAAGGGGAAAAGGGGGCAATTGCCCCGGGCCCCCTGCCAGAGGGCCCCCAGACTAAGGACTTCCTTTATAAAAAAAATGTAATAATTATAAAATTAGTTTTATATTTTTTTCGAAGAAATGCGGTTTATCATTCATTTTAGTTCATTTTTTATTTGTCGTGTAATTTAATTTCTATGTCGAGGGGCCCCTGAACCTGAAGTGCCCCGGGCCCCTCAAGGTCTAAATCCGGCCCTGCCTGTATAGTCCTGCCTGCTGGTGGGCCCGTCAGTCAGTCCCATAAGCACGTGAAAAAAATTCGCATGTGTTAGGCCGGGGGGCCCACTTATTCTGGAACTGGAGCCAGGGGCGGCCCCCGCTAGCTACGCCACTGATTGAGATGCAGGATTTACCGCAAGCCGCGACGGATGTAGAGCAAAACTTGGATGAAACCATTTCTATTCTTCGAGACGACGAAGAATCGCGAGCGGGTAGACTTCCATTGCGAGAACTGATGGGTCTCGATAAAGCCTTGCAAACGACTCGAGGCCAACTCGAATTAAATTTAGCTAAATTGAACACACTCGACAAAGAAATCTCCGATCTTAAATAATACATTTTTGACGCTCTTGAGCGTGGACATGAAGAATTAACCGTAGAGCTCCGTAAACAGCTGCGAGAAAAACAAGACGAAAAACGAGCGAGATTAGAGCTTGCGAGTACGCAAGATCACGTTCTTCGTAGTCAAATCAATAGAATCAAAGAAACGATTAATAAAATGTTGGAAAGAGACGTCAGGTTGGGTAAAAAAATTAAAACTTTATTTAGATAACAAGGCGTAACGATAGTCAGTATATTAGCGGCAATTACTGAATTAGTCTCGCCATCAGTACCATCGTCGCTTCGATCGTAGCGAGCGTAAAACCGATTTTACCGCCACCTATACCACCTACACCCACACCGAGTGGCGGTACCATAAAAGACTGGATACAAAAAAACTCTCAAAAATCTATCGAATCTACTAAAGAAACTTGGATTAAAAGCTTTGGATTCTCTACCGGGTATCATCGGAGGAGTATTGAGTTGGTTATTGACTCAACTTTCCTCAGCGGTAGGATGGTTGGCGGAACATGTGTGGCTATTCGTGAGCGGAGTCGGAGTTTTAGTTTTATCTTATCTACAGAGTCAACGTTGAAACTCGTAAATAATTACGCCTAGTCCACCAATAATTGCGAGGCCAACTATTAGAGATTTTTTTTCCTCTTGGTGAGTATCGATAGATAGTTGCGAGTCGAGTTGAGTATCGACGGATGGTGGATCGATAAATATTGGTGAGCCGAGTTTAGTATAGATGGATGGTGGTTGTTGAGTCCGCAGATAGTGGCAAATCGGTAGATGAAACGATAGATGGCGCATCGTTATTTTTTATGACAGTTGCTGAGTATCGATAGATGACGGCGGTAGCTGAGTATCGATGGATGGTGGAGGTGGAGGAACGGTTGTTGAATTTGTATCTTGGTTCGATCCGAGCGATAGATTTGGCGTTGCGATTAAAATATTGTTGTTGTATCCCACGTACGTACCTATTCGCAAATTCATGTCGGATGGCATAAGGTATAAACCTTCTCCAATGACAAAATTTAACTGCGATCGAGCGTATTGTAAAGAATCTTGATACCTTTGAATAGAAGATTGCAAATCTACCGGAAAATCGATCGAAGCCTCGAGAATGTTTAAGAATTCTCTTTTTGTATCTAAACCGGTACCCGGTACGAGAATTCCCGTTTTTGCTTGAGCTTGAGCTCCTAGTAAGGCGTAAACGAACGTTTGTCTTATATAGTCGTTGATTCGTTCTATACCTACCGTATATCCGTAAAACCCTGAGCCAATCCCTCCTCGAGTATAAATTTAACCCAAGCTCGCTCAGTCTGGGGAGATTGTGAAATGTAGGCTACTGTAAACGTCGAGGGATAATCTCCAAAACCCATCTTTGTCGCGTCTGAATAATCATTCTCGCTAGACAACGGAACGTGCAAGCTTGAATAATCGTAGTCTTTCCCAGGTACCGGAATGTAACCGTTGTCGTAATAATAGGCTATTCCCAATCCTCTCGAATTTTTGTCTTGTTGTTGTTTCCAATCAGATACCGGCGAGACGTGAAAGTTTTCTACATATTTTATTATACGCGCCAATGTCTATATTGTTTTCAAACGCGCTCCAAAAATTTGGAAAAGATGCGGGACAGCTCATTTCTTTGAGCAATCGTCTAATTTGATAATAGACGTGAAATTTGAAAAAATACTAATCATCGGATTCGAATGGAGTAAATGTTTATAACTCACTCCACGCCCCGTCGTACTACACCACTGACAAAATTCATTTGATTCTGATAAAACTTTAGCGGATACGAATTCCAGCTACTTACAATTTCATCGCTATTGACGTGAGGCAACTTGTACTTGCTAAAAGGATCGGCGAGTTCTACTTGTACAAAATCGTTTTCTTTTGAATAGACAAGTCGGTGGAAGAAATTCTTCCAGCTTTAAAATTTCCAGATTGTCGATACCGCTTTGATATACCGGTATTACTTTGAAATGCTAAAGGAAGCGTCATTTTATTATAAACTAACATTATTTTTATCTTTTTGTTTATAATAAAATGCATCATACGATTGAAATTAAAACATTTGACAAGCCCGTCGTATTAGATAATACAATCGATAATCGAGATGGTAAACTTCTGATATCGTTAAAGACCGTCAACTTTTGGGTCGGCTACTATAATGTGCGCAAGAAAGAAAAAATATTACGCCGTAAAATTGGTGCGGCTGGAGGTCAACCGGCCGATCATTCTACGACCATCAGACCTGGACTTTACAATATAAAACAAATTATCGATATTATCGTACATAAGACACCCTGGGTAACGTTTAACATTAATGAAACAACCGGTGAATCTTTGCTCGAAATTAATGATCCCAGGTATCAAATCAAATTGCCATCCGGGCTAGCCAATTTACTCGGGCTTTCGGATGAATTACTAGGCGCGGGAACGTATGAAGGGAAAATTGATTTGCAACATTTTAAAATAATGTATATTCATTGCGATCAAATTTCTACTAGCGAAAATTTTTACAACGGTAAACCTTCGAGTATTTTAAACGTTTTACCCATACAAGATGTAAAATTTGGTAAAAGTACCTGGATAGAATATTCTAATCCATTACGAAAAAATCTCAAAACTGGCACTTTAAACGAATTGAGTTTTAAAATTAAAGATTCGAGCGGTAAAGACGTTAATAATCACGGTATGCCTGCCACCGTCGAAATTAATAAATGTTTTTAAATAGTAAATACAAATGGCGAGTATTTACGGTCCGGGCTTTACGAGCGAACCAATTTCATCCAATAATGACGATACATCCATTTTTGAATATCATGGGCGTATCGCTACGAGGGAAATTCGCCAAACGATATCGTTGATAAATTTAATGGGAAGACTACCCATAAACCATTGGCGGATCGTGGGGGGGGGGGGGCTAAGGGGGCTAATGGGGCTGTAGCCCCCCCCCCCCAAAAATCGTTTTTAAAAAAATTTAAAGGAGAGAAAAAGAGAGAGAGGGGGAGGGGAGGGGAGAACGCACTCCCATTCCCACAGTGTGCTTTGTTTTCTCTCCCTTTGATTATTTCATTGTAATTTTTGTAGTACTGAAAAATAATTGTTTTTGATTCTCAGCCCCCCCTAAAAAATGTTCTGGATCCGCCCATGTAAACATCGAGTGGAAAGGATCGGCGAATCAACCCTGTTTTTTCCTCTATAGAGAACCGGCATACTGTTAAATTTTTGCAAAAAGTATCAAGGTTGAAAATGATTCTTATTCAATCACGTCAAGGCGCAACTTTGTAGCCAACCGAGCTTATAATTCTCCAATACCGATGAATTTAATGTAGAACTTTCTTTTACCGCTGTACCGCAGCTTTTAGAATGTGGAATTTGCTTCAAGACCGAAGGTCAAGAAGTCTTTGTACAAGCGATCTTTTTTAGCGCTATAAACACGGGAATCTGTTTTGATATAAAAGTTGAAAGTTTTCCCTTGGTTTAAAAATATATATATAATCTTTATTATTAATAGAATAATGGCAGATGCAAAGATATATCCTACATACCAGCCATGGACACCTCTGGTAATCTAGATGTGAATGCGTTTAGATTACAACAAATCAACGAAATCCAGACAGAAATTTCCGTAGAGAGAAATGAGCGCGAGAGATCGTATAAAAAATACAATAAAATCATCAAGACTTTATCTATCGTAGAAACAATGGCCGAATGCGGCGCTATCGGGGCTGGAGCGATGGGAATTGCCAGTCTGGCCAGCGTCGTAGCAGCGCCGGTCGGATTCGTCCTCGAAGGAGTAGCCATTGGGTTAGGCGGTATGGCGATGGCGATGAAATACGCGAAATACAAGCTTGGTAAAAAATCAAAGAAACACAACGAGATAAGAGTTCTCGCCGAGAGTAAACTTAACACCATCGGCAACCACGTTTCGAAAGCGATCGAAGACAGTTGTATAAGCCAAGAAGAATTTGTTTTAATCAACGAGGAGCGAAACAAGTACTCGGAGATGAAAGAAAACATTCGAACAAAATTTACTCCTAAAGACGCTCCGACAGATGTTAAAGCCATCATCGATAAAGAAAAAAAAGACCTTGTAGAAAAACTTTTGAATTTAAATTAAACTTTTCGATAGAAAAATCTTACGATATTTATAATATACTAGCCTTAGATCCGCTAGAAAGACCTCCCGCGTATAATTCAACTTTTTAATACTATTTTATTTTTTAACTCTTCTATGACGAGTTTAAAATTTAATCTAGCTCTCGCTTCAGCGCGAGTTTGATTTTTATTTATCCAAAACCCCCCCGCATCTTGTACACAATGGCGGCGACGTCTTTGTGCCCATATTAAACACGGAACACGGTTACATTTTAAACACGGAACTGGTATAGATTTTCCCGTCTTATTAATGCGCCACCGATGCATCGAACAAAATTTGTCGCCACACACGCTTGATTTGGAACACCTTTTGGTTGAACCCACTAAAAGCCATTCGCACGAACTAATTAGTAATTTTAGTAGGCGGTAAATTATCTAAATGTTTTTTAATCGCCAAGAGGTAATCGGATTTAATCAGTCCACCGTAGTTTCCAGATGGCGCACCCATCTTAATATTATTTTTTTCAACAAACTCTTTGAGTTGCCTGACGGTCTTTGACCAAAATCTAGAATCCATCGTCTTTACCATCCTACTAGATTTTATTAAATTGAAAATTTCAATTTTATTTAGTTATTTTTCATATATATATTTTTAATTGGAGATGGGGCGATGGTTCATCGCCCCATCGTTTTTGGGATGGGTTTTTTTTTGGGGGGGAGGGTTTGGGGGGCGGGGGAGGGGGTTTTGGGGGAGAGGGTTTTGGGGTTTTGGGGGAGAGGGTTTTGGGGGTTTTGGGGACGGGGTTTGGGGGTTTGGGGGGAATGGTCCAGGAGCGGCGTTTAGTCTTCTACTAACTGGGAGACATGACCTCATTCAATGTGTATTCCTTACGTGTTTTTGTTAAGGTAATAAAATATAGTTGCGTGGTGGATTCACTAATTTGTGCAGTGAGCCATTATTCAAAGTGTCGTCTATCAAGCAATAATCATCACAGTCGGTAGAGCGTTAGACTGAAGAGCGAAAAGTTCAGGGATTCGAACCCCGTAGGAATCCTACTTGAAAACTGGTCCTGTCCGTCCCGTCAGAGCCGCATCGGTGGTCTGGGTTCGATTACAATCTGTGCCCAATAATTTTGGCTTCTTGCCGGAACCACGGGCATAAATCCCGGGGGATGGTCCATAGGATCATCCACCAGTATTTTCCATGCGTTGAAAAAAATACATATAATAAAAATACACATGAAGAACTTCAAGCTACACCGTGCACCCAAATTTCAAAATCATCCCCCTCCCCCCCTTTTCATCACGGATTTACGCCAGTGGATGGAACTGTGCTCTGGTAATGCTTTGTTGCTGCCTTGCTTCTCCTCGTGGCTAGAAATCTGGACAGGGGATGATCGGTGAGCCGGAACGCCAGACCATAAAAGCTATATAATTATGGAAGCCGGAAAAAGGGACAATTAGGTCAAAAAAGTCTCCGTTTTTTTTATTTATTTTATTTTTTTTAAATTTGTTTGTGTTGTTTTGTGTTGTTTTGTTTTGTTGTTGTTTTTTGGTGTTTTTTTTTGGGGGGGGGGGGGATGGCCAACAGGGAATTACGTTATAAATTGTATATGCGGGGACCAAATTTTCCATATACAAAGTATGGTGGCTAAGAGCGGCCTCACAAATCGGGCAAACGTTCATACCCCTATGTGAAAAAGTCGTTTAAAGCACAACACGGCAGAATTCCAATCGATCACGCAATTTTGGCTGCAATTGGACATCGTTTCATAGCAAAATAATAACAACACACAAACAAACAAATAAAAATGCCGACGCGCGGGTCCGAGGTGACGTGCGCGGACAGTTAGTTTTGGCCTTATACGACTTTAAAGCGCCGGTAGGGAATCTTCTCGATAATCGCGGCCTGGTACTCGCCGAGTTTCTTTTCTAAAATAATAATTGAATGATCATCTTGTCTAATTATAACAGGGCCAAATAAAGGGGTGTGTATATCAAGCCTCAGTCGGCAAAATCAAGCCATGGAATAAAGCAGGTGTGTAGTGTTTTGGCCGGAGGTGATTTAATTTCGGGAGAAATTTCTAATCCCTACCCCACCACTGAAGTCAATTGACAAATTGACTCCCATTATTTCTGTCAGAGGTGCAATTCTGGTATTTAATTTAAAATAGATGGACCAATTGAGACAAACATTTCACAGGATTTTACAAATTCATCTGAAATGAAACTTTATACATAATTTTTACGATATCAATACTTCTGAGCAGTTTAAATGGTTGGTACTACAATTGGTAATTAGCAGATGTCAAATTAACCAAGTATTATCTAAAACATTAGTAAGTGTAAAGTTGATACAAGTATCATCCTGAGAAATTATTCCGTCCGAAGTCGAAAACGGGAATTGTTACACCAAGTTGCAGTCCTGCATCTTTTTGTAAAACATATACATGTACAATTTATAGGTTGGTGAACCCGCTGTTATATAAGATTCTAGCTGGCCAATCGTTATCGGGCAAGCTCGGTGGTCGAGAGGTTAAGACGTCTGCACTAGTAAGCAGGAGGTCGTGGGTTTGAATCCTGCCTGAGTCGCCTGTGTAGTTTTGTTACAGACACTCGGAAAGCACTTAGTATACAGTGCTATACACACGTTGGTGTAGGGTCAAAAACGTGAGCACCTATTGTGATGACATTTTCATGGCTAGCTTTATTCACTACATACAGTGAATAATTTAGTGTATTTTTTAAGCGTCTACTGAAAATTTTTACATTTTCAGTTTAAAGTATATCTGGTAATGTCCAAAACATTTATGTTAATTTTGTGTTTGTGTATTTGCAATTTTTCAATGTTTTTTTAATTTATTACAATATCGAATTCTACTATAAATATGTATATTTTGAAGTACTGTGTAGTCCTCTATGCACAGTGGAAAATGATGGAAAATGATGGATTATCTGAAAGCAATTGTATTCCTTAATTCATTGTCAAAAGTAATCAAATATGCTAATGAAATTAGTTCAATATTTTTTTAATGGGCCCAAAAAGTATGAGCGATTTATCCTATCAGGGTCAGATTCCAGGTATTGAAAGGGGGAATGTGCACATGGCCAAAAGGGGAAACACACTGCCAAAAATGAATGGTAAATTGACATGCACAGCAGAAAATGGGGAACATCCCCCTTTAAAGCCCCACCCCACCTGGATTTACACCCATGTATATTACAATCAAAATGTTAAGAAACATGTTAATGTTATAAAATCTTTTATTCATGGTATCAGCAAAGTCATAGTAGTATCAATTAATGTACACTAGATAGGAAAAATGAAGTCCCTATTAAGTTTTCATTAAATATCACCGTTTCATTTTTAAATGAAAATTGGTTCTTGGTAATGTTATTACTTTCAATCTGATTCAATCCTCTTGATTTCAAGAACTGTATCTGAAAATAAACCTGTGAAAGTTGTATCACAAATAGGTCCTCACATTTTTGAGAAAACAAAAACCCTGTTTAATACACAAGTTTGTATATTTTTATGTTTTACAAACAAATGCAGGAAAATTCATTTTTTTCTTTACATGAAAGCACTTCTCAGGATGATTGACACGTGTGCCAGTTGTACACCAAGTAAATGTTTCTGATAATAATTGGTTAATTTGATAATCTGGTAATTAGGGTGCATCTCATAACTCATGAACACTTTCCAAGTTCCCTTGGGAATACTATTCTTACTGGGAACCGGAAGTGTTCGTTTGGGAACACGTAGTTTTCCCAAAACAAATGTTTTATGGGGAACATTCAATTAATGAGTACCCTTGCTAGGAACATTAGGTGTTCCCATTTGGAACAGCTGGTGGGCAAAGGGAACATTCCTTTGTACTGTGCTCCTGAAAAGAACGTTCCAAGTGGAACAAGAATATTCGGAGACACTTCTTTCCCAATCTTGTACTTTCCATAATAATCTTTGCATTGGCATCCCTATTGGCCTGATATATCAAAGGAATTTTCCCCCACTGATTTGTGCAATCTTCCATCAATGGCATATTGTTAATGGAAATATATTTTCATTCCCCCATTATTTCAAAAGTGGATGAAACTGGATTTTTTTGTAATTTTACCCACTGAAGCACCCTACCTGAGTATGCCTATTTAGTTTTCATCAAACTTTTTTTCTCCGAGGAGAATGGCCTTGCCACTGAATCCTTTGTTTATGTCACTTGATTCTGGGTAAAAATAAACTGCCCACTCCTGTAATTTATTCATGTTGTTCTTGATCTCTCCAGCGTTCATAAACTTAAATCACTAAAGGCAGTCAAAGGTCAGGATTTTTTTTCTTCTCACTAATGTTTTTGGGGTTCTCAGAATAATTTCTGAATGTTTGAATGTTCTTACTGAATACATGTTTATTTTCTTGCCATCCCTTCTTTTCTATCTTTCTTAAATAAAAATCTTGACAAAATTTCTCATTGCTCAACTTGCCAAGCACAACTTTTTGACTTTTGCCTAATTGTGCTTAAAGAGACAGTTGAGTCAAGATAAGTTTGTTACTATGCTTGAAACAAGTAACAGTTCTGGGGAACGTCTCCAGATGACAGAGTGTTATTCAATATCACATGTGCCTCCAGCTTCTTCTATCTGTTTCTTTATCTCATCGGCGTCTGTCTTGCTAATGTCTGCTTTCACTACCTGTGGTGTTGACTCCACAAATTTCTTGGCCTGTTAGAAAACAAAAGATAGATCACCAACAACTATTATGTCTTTCAACATATGATACATATACTATAAGCTAGTTTAAAAGCAGACATTGTCCTTTTTATTTAAAGGGAAGTTACAACATTGGCAGTTAGATTATCAAATAAACATATTATTATGTAAAAACTTATTTGGTGTAAAGGTGGTATCAATCATCATGAGCAATTATTTCATCTTAAGTGCTTTCATCTTGGAGATGGCAGCTTTTTGTAATATACGTTACCAAATACCAATGTTGTACCTTCCCTAGTTTTCATTGGTTGGAGTAAGTGGGGCTGCCCATCACTAGCACATAGCTGGTCATGTTTGTATACCCATGGCATGCCATGCATAGCTGCACATGGTACCAACATTCAAAGTACCCAAAGGAAGTGACTAGGGGTGTGCGTTTTCAGATATTTTTGGAACCGTTTACCCGAAATCAGGAAACTTCGGATACCCAGATAGCTGTTTTCATTTTTGTTGAAAACATGCCTCCGGTGGTGCACAAATATATGTCCTGTAAATGGTAACAAAACTGATCTTTGTAATACAGAGGATACCATACTTAAAATCGATCTTTTCTTTACCGTGTCGTTTTTATTAAAGTAAAACAATTAGGCAAACAATTAGGCAAACAATTAGGCAAACATTCCCTCCTGTGCTGCTGGTTTGATAAGTTGTTTGAAGCAGCCACTGCCAGGCCCTTTGCAGCCTTAACGATTCGATACAAAGTGTATGGAAAATGTCCATAAAATACTACAAAGGCTTTACTGGAATCTCTTGAATTTGAAGATACATGTAATTGTCTGTAAAAGTGTAAATATTACATTGTTCAAGAGTCACATATTTCTGTTCACACTGCTCAAATGTGAAGTCCGAATTTTAAAGTCGTTTACAGGTAATTGGACCCGAAAAATGGAACCAGATAACGACAGTTTCGGTCGGGTATCGATCGGGTATATCACTTTTTCTCGATACAATACGTATCGCGATAATTGGTCATGATACGATGCGTATCACGAAATGCATTGTGAATACTAAAAATGTTTAAAACAAGAAGTGTCAGTAATGTTGTGAATTACCCAATGTTGTAGAGAGACTTAGACACAGTAAAAACAGTTTTATGTTATTTTATTCCCCCTTCCCTTGAAAAAAGGCTATGGGCCTGCTATAAATTAGGTTTGGAAGAATTTATAATCATGAACAAAATGTTTGTCCACATTTTTGTTCTTTTAAACAATTTTTTTAATGTGTTATGTTGTTGTGTTTTATGTTCAAGAATCTATTTGTATAAACTAAATTTCTGTAAAGTAAATATACTGACAGAAGTTCAGTCATGTGTAAAATGTTGAGTCAAAAATTCTAATAGAATTTCATCAATAATACACACAATACTGACTATTATGCACACCAAATCTAGTTGACAAAAAAGAAAATTCTTAATTTATAAAATAAATCCTTACTTATATTTAGCCCACCGAAGTCAGTGAAGTTTTTCCAAACAATGAAGTCTATTCTGTGGGGAAAACCCATGAAGTCCGTCATCATTCACGACTCCCCAATTTTCCTGGGCGGTTCCACAAATTCTGGAGCCGGTTCGGTTCCAAAAAAAACAAAAAAAAACTAGGTTCCGAGTCAGAACCAGTTCCAAGAGATTCAAACAAAAACATAAGGATTTCAGAAAATAATAAAACATACGGTCTATTCAAACTTCGTTGCATCTCTGATACGAAGGTGTTTCAATTTTCAACTGCAAATGCAGTGATGATAATTTTGTTTAATTTACAATATGTTTCAGAAACTTTAAGGAAATGTTTTGGAAACGTTAAGCTAAGTAAAAGATTTATTTCCATTATCCTACCGTTAGCAAACAATGTTACAAGCCCTTCTGTACATGTACATGCCATGGCTTTGCACATGCTTCAGGGGTTGGAGCAATCATTGAGAAGCAATTAAGATTTTGAAGGATTTTTATTGTTTTAGTACAATGCCTAGGGAGTTGGGGTTAAGAACACTAGCAACATGACTAATTCGTCACAAGATTATCCATATTACGGGGCCACCTTGATCATTCCACTTCTCAAGACACGTGCTGTCAAAATTGTTAACAACATCTCCATAACCAAAGTATCCATGTTATGGGGCCAATTTATAAACGGGGGTTGGAGCAATTAAGCAATTGCACCACCCCCTACAAGGTACCGTACTACCCCGTCCATGCCGTATTGAAAGTACATACAGAACACTAGTAACATGACTTAACTTCGTCACAAGTTAATCCATTTTACGTGGCCACCTTGATCACTCCACTTCTTCAGACACGTGCTGTCAACATTTTAAACAACATCTCCATAACCAAAGTATCCATGTTATGGGGCCAATTTATAAACAACTCAGTGATGCACAATGATACTACTAACGCACAGACATTGCGGTTTGCATCAACTGCATGTGTGTGGCGCCTTCACAAGTTTGCTGCAGTCTAGAGTTACATTTTGTCGGTCACTCATCAAAGAGAATTGGGTATTTTGACTGGAGCTGGTTCTCGACTCTAGAGTTGGAGCTCAGACAATTAACTGCGTATTTCAATTGGAGCCGGGTTGGTCCTCGATCAGAGTCGGGTATTTTGCTGGAGCCGGCTCTGACTGGGACTCGGCTCCCAGCCGGCTCTGGGACTCGGCTCTGGGTAACCGACTCTTGTGAGTACCCGGTTCTTTAAAAGAGTGGAACCGCGGTTCCGATTCTCAATTTGGAATCGGGTAGAACCGGGTACCCGCCGGAACCGCCCAAGCCTATATAGCACCCTCTATTGACTAGCACAATGAAAAATCACGTAGCACTCATTAAATTAAGTCAACATAGGGTGCAATAATGTTTGTTGAAATAAATTATGGGGAATACGGAGAGTCGTTCTGACTAACGCTGATTTTATCGTCGGCATTTTTTTAAGACGGCGGTCAGGCATTTTTATCAGAGAAAACTTCAAAGACTTTTGTGTGCTAAATAGTAAATGTCAGGTATGAAGTGCTAATATTTTAAACAAATTTTGGTCTGGATAAAATTCAGTATTTGTTTGTATATTTTGATGAAATTTTGTGTGAACCCCAAAAATAATCAGTATCGCAATATGCGGTTTTGTATTATGATAATAATAATAATAATAATAATGTGGACTTATATAGCGCACGTATTCACCAAACTGGTGCTCAAGGCGCATTATATAATACCCCCTGCTCATCAGGCTCATAAATCATTCCTGAAACCATCTCAGCTCCCTGGGGAGTATACAGCTCAATTGCTGCCATTACAGCACATATAGGGCTAATCAAACACAACAACCAACTCTGCCCTCATAGGTACCCATTTACCCCTGGGTGGAGAGAAGCAAATATGGTAAAGTGTCTTGCTCAAGGACACAAGCACCCCGGCCGTGGTCGGGATTCCATGGCACTCCATGATGCGTATCGTGGCATTTTTGTATCGCGATAATCGATGCATCGGTGAATCGTTACACCCCTAAACAACGTTGTATCTTTCTTAAGAGTGTCCGGATGATCACACAAAACATAGGGAATAAGATACAACATAGTTGCATTCAACTGTTTTGATATCAGGGTTCTGCCCACAGTGGTCGGCCCTGGGACAAGACAAAGGAGGGATTAAACATGAATGGAAGGTACCCGGGAGACCAGGAAATTAGAGCTGATAGAACAAAGTGAAAGATAAATGAAAATTAAAGATTAAGAGAATATTAAGAGAATTAGGCAAAACAAGATAAGTGAAACAAAAAATCTGTGGATAAAGAATAAAGGAAAAATGAGTAATTCTTTTCGTGTATGTTGAGACCATGGGGATGAATGGTGTAGCTACACCTGATCCACATCTTTTCTCTGCTGAGACAGACCTCTCTGCTGAGACAGACCTCTCTACTGAGACAGACATTTGCAACCCTGTGGTTATCAAGCAATTAATGTGTGCTTGAGAAAGAACCTAAGTTTGAAACGTAAGGCCAAATACTATTTGCATTTATACTACAGGTCCTTTATGTTGGTAAGCAGTTTGCAACAGCTAATTCTCTATTCATTTCTATACTGGATAGCTCAAAATAATGTTCCCCCATTCTGTCACATAGTATTCTCGTCCTGAGACTATGGATTTTTTTCATCCACAATATATCGTCAGACATATATCACGATTTTCAATAATATCACAATTTTTTTTTCATTCAAGCATGATTGCTTTAGAGCCGATAAACACAGGTATGTACCCCTTTACAAGCATTCAAAAAAAAAATCGCCAGCGCTTGGCTGAGAGAGATGCGCATATCACGCCATTCGCACATGCACAATGGACATTGGCAAATTCGTTTCACAAAGTACAATAGAATTACATTTTAGAAATGTCATCATTAATTTGTGCTTTGATAGACAGGAGCGGCAGTTCATTAAAAGCTCATATGGCCTGCAACATGCCTCAGTTTGGCACAGTCAACGCATCATACAATTCAATATTCATCCATTTTCGTAGTTTACAGAGCGCCTACGTTGTACAGGCTAGGTATAAAAATGAATATGCAACATAATGAACATATATTCATGAGCATCGAACAGCCAATAAGAACAATATAAATTTGCTACTATGCAAATCTATCCAATCATGACGCGCAGAAACAGGCATGTGATGCTCAACCACAACCCATCAGCTCACACGTGGTATGTGTCTACGTATGTGTTGCATTCTCATAAACTTTCAAGTTTATGAGCTGAAATTCTCAATGCTAGTATATTTTTAAAAAATCATGAAATTATGGCTCAGTGGAATAAGATTTGTAAATATAAAGTAAAAATAACTAGGATTTAGTACAGTCTTTATGATTATTTTTAACTAGCCCACTGGACTACACCATACTTTGAAAAGCGTTTTGACCCGTCCGCTGCCATTTTAACTGGCAATGTGACTATAGGCCAGCGGACTACAATTTAGGTTGAACCCTGGTTTATGTTTCGTAACATGAAAAATTTTGATAAATTTATCTCTTTGATACAAATGAATATGCAGTGGAATAAATAATATTTGTGTATTACCCTCTGATCATATGGTGAAAAACATCAGTAACATATATAAGGACCTTTTAATTATTTTTCTGTTCTTCAGATAAAAAGATCACGGTAAAACCGAAAACCGTGTTTTTTTTTCTCTGGCAGTAAACCGGCTAGCCAAAAATTGAAAACTGCCTAAGCCTGATCTATTACATGGAGACGTCCAGCCACTAGTATAATATACAATTTAATCAGAGGATCAGAGACCACCATGGCTACAAAGTGAGACATAAACCTTTTCTACACATTGTGCAATCTGAAAACACATTCAATTCCCTACACTTAATCCGTTTGAAAAGGTCTCTTTGTACATGTATGGTGGTGGATTAACCCTCCTACTATAGCTGCACTTTAGTGGGAAGTTGCTATAGAGGTCAAGACCAGTCAAATGCCTGTTTTGACTGTTGACTCAAATCAAATCATTTTGACCACCCTCAACAATACCAGACAATGCTTTTACTAGTCAAAAACAGTTGACTCATTTTGACCTGTAAATGTACTTACTACATGTACATGTATGTACATGTAAGGTTTGACAGTCTTTGACTTTTAAGTGCACTAGATATACCTTGGCAAGTATATCAACATTTTGACTGTTTTTGACCCTTGTAGTAGTAAGAGGGTTAAGACAAACAACACCATATGGGTGTGCAGCTCCTATGTAATCAAACAGTTGGCTTACCACTGAAGTAGTTCGCTTTTGTTTCCTACTTCCGAAAGCTGAAAAGACTGTAGTCTGTGGGCTGGAGGGGTCTACCGTGCACCCCCCCATAACCCACCACCACCAATATTTTTTTGTTCCTTTGGATGTCCTAAACACGAAAAAGATGTTAACATTGAAAATTTGTTCTGGCCCACTATTTGTTTGCCCTTATAATGAGCTTACGCTGATAATTCTTAGCACTAGGGGTGGAAGAAGATCAAACATCTCGTCATTACTCCATCATGCCTTCACCTATTTTCATGTAACTTGGTACAATTAACGTTCAGTTATATGTCGTCATGATGACATCATCGGTTCTCATGAAAACAACCACTTGAGGGCGCTATAATTGCACGTATATTGTGCATATTTTAATTATTGGGATTTTCAGAAAAATATCTCATAAGTTTTTACAGTTGCCACCAAGAACAAAAAAAATAATTAATTTATGCCAAACGAGGTACGATGGATGAATTCTCATCCACAAGTCAGTATTTTCGTTCCCCTAAACAAATAATAAACACCACCCACTTATCAGTCAATGATATCTCAAGCTGGACCATAACACACATCCTACATGGGGTTTCATTCAACAGGAGTCAGTGACGTTGTCGGGAGGGGCATCGAAAAAATCTGCCAGTATGGTTTGTGCACAAATTTTGACAGCATGCTCTGTGTACAACATCAATGCATGGGGAATTGAATACACTTCGAACTCGTCCAGTGATAAGTGGAACCATCTGTTCAGTCACTGGGCTAGTAGTAGATAATTATCTTTTGATCTCTTGCCGACAGTGTAAGTTGTAATGCCCCCCCCCCCCACCCCTTTCTTTCAAGACATACATGTACTAGAGTGGGCATGTGGCTTGTTTCAAGTACATGTATGTAAACAATTGTGCCAGGTTTCTAAGTTTATTACAGGGGCTTGTGACAATAGCTTGCACAATGTTGCACAATAAATGTTGCATCCATAAAATAATAATCAAAACAGAAAAAGCAAACAATTCGTTGTCAATTTTTTTGTTCTTTTGTTTCATTTTATTTTGAACTAATTAAAAGCAATTTAATAATTTTTTCAATTAATTATTATTATTATTATTTTTTACAAACAAATAAGTTTAAATTAATTCCCGCAATACCTAGACATGTAAACAACACAATTAGATAACAAAATCGTTGGGGAAATGCCAAAGAAACCCTCTTAACTTATTAAAACCGTGTGTCAGATGTTTCTGACAGGGTCACGCATTTGCGTTACGACCAAAAAGGTCCCTCGTTTGAGGGTTAAATGGGTTTGTCTATGTCTAATGTAACCACAAAAATGTGTTAAACTTAAAAGTTTTTTGGATTTTGGGGATACTTTTTTAGCCCCCCCATGGTATTAAGCTTAGTTGGACGTCCATATCACTACATCTTGAATAATCCATTATCTCTCAAACATGCTTTGACGTACATTAATCAAACTTGGCACAATAAATATTCATTCACATGTCGTCAAGATGATTTCATTGGTTGCCATGGAAACTACCTCTAGAGGGCACTGTACTTGGATGCATGAATTAATGGATACAATTATTTCTTATTTTTAGCCATTGTAGTACACTAGTTATCACTATGGGGATAACGTATCATTAAATTTTACTTGGCAAGGATTCGTCAACTGTAATGTAAAGAAAAACTAAAGATAAATTTGATAATATTTTTGTTAAGGGGTCTCTGGAGCTCATTGTTTAAGCCCCTACGTCAAATTCAGCCGGGAATACTTAGCATTTGGGGTGGGAGGGGATTACACAAATCTCTTACTCTGGCATGCTTTACATTAATAAAACCTGAAACATTAAATGTTAATTTATATGTCGTCAGGATGACGTCACTGGTTGCCATAGAAATTACCTCTAGAGGGCACTGTATTTGGATGAATATTATGCGCAAATGAATAAATGGTTAAAAATATTTCTTATTTTTCACCATTGTAGTACACTATAGGGATAATGTATCATTAACTTTTAACTGGATATGGTATGTCAACTCTAGTGTAAGAAAAAAAAAGATAAATTTGAAAATGTTGGGTTACGTTGTCTCTGGAGATCAATGTTAAAGCCCCTATTGGCCCCATGTTCAGCCAAGAATCTTTATCATATGGGGTGGTAGGGATTAAACAAACCTCCATTACTCCGGCATGCTTTGACTTACATGAAATTTGGCACATTTAATGTTCATGTATATGTTGTCAAAATTACATCTTCTATGTTGTACTACATGTTCTGGTTCATTGCTGACTAGGTCCTTGACAGTAAGAAGAAGCTTCCTGTTTGAAATAGCGAGTCCACCTTTACAAGGAAGCTGCATCCACCTTTTCAAGGAAGCCTCATTGTGGATCCAGTCTGTATGGGAGCACCAAATCAATATATTGGAGTTATGAAACCTCCTGAAAGGGACTTATAAAAGGATGCAGCATCCTCACAAAGTCAGACAATACAACATTGTTGGAATATAGGCCAGCACTGCGGCACTTATTCTGCATCCCATCCTGAAATGTGGCTTCCCCTAACATGGAGACAGCATTCATTTTAGATAACCCTTCCTGAAAATAAAACATGTGTCACTGAGTTTGGATGGCAGATGAATTGCTGACAGGCAGATGCCTTGGCTCATACATCACAGCAGTCCCCATGTTAGGGGAAGCCATATTTCGGGATGGGATGTGGAACAAGTGCCGCGGTGCTGGCCTATATCCCAACATTGTTGTATTGTCTGACTTTGTGAGGTTAATGTATCCTTTTTAGGAGTTCCTTTCAGGACGTTTCATACTGATTTGGTGCTCCCATACAGCCTGGATCCACAATGAGGTTTCCTTGTAAAGGTGGACTCACCATCCCAAACAGGAAGCTTCTTGTTACAGACAAGGACCTAGTCAGCAATGAACCAGAAGATGTACATGTAGTACAACATACAAGTTTCCATGGAAACCAGTGATGTCATCTTGACAACGTATAAATGAACATGAAATGTGCCAAATTTTATGAATGTACAGTAAGTCAAAGCATGCCGGAGTAATGGAGGTTTGTTTAATCCCTGCCATCCCATATGCTAAGGATTCTTGGCTGAACAAGGAGCCGATAGGGGCTTTAACACTGATCTACAGAGACAACTTAACCCAAGATTTTCAAATTTATCCTTTGTTTTTGTTCTTACACTAGAGTTGACATATCATATCCAGTTAAAAATTAATGATACATTATCCCTATAGTGTACTACAATGGCAATAAGAAATATTTTAAACCATTTATTCATTTGCACATAATATTCATCCAAATACAGTGCCCTACCTCTAGAGGTAGTTTCCATGGCAACCAATGATGTCATCCTGACGACATATACATTAACATTTAATGTTCCAAGTTTTATTAATGTAAGTGAAAGCATGCTGGAGTAATGGAGGTTTGTGTAATCCCCTCCCACCCCAAATGCTAAGGATTCCCGGCTGAATTTGACATGATGCGGGTTTAAACAATGAACTCCAGAGACCCCATAACAATTTTTTTTTCTTCAAATTTATCTTTCGTTTTTCTTTACATTACAGTTGACAAATCCTTGCCAAGTAAAACTTAATGATACTGTATCCCTATAGTGATAACTAGAATACTACAATGGCTAATAAAAAGAAATAATTGTATTCATCAATTCATGTGCGCATGATATGCATCCAAGTACAGCACCCTCTAGAGGTAGTTTCCATAGCAACCAATGACATCATCTTGATGACATGTTATCCTTCCTACTACTACAAGGGTAAAAAATCAGTCAAAATGTTGATATACTTCCCAAGGTATACCTAATGTACTTAAAAGTCAAACATTGTCAAATCTTACATGTAGTAAGTACATTTACAGGTCAAAATGAGTCGACCATTTTTGACTGGTAAAAGCATTGTCTGGTATTGTTCAGTGTGGTCAAAATGACAGTAAAAACCAGTCAAAAATGCCCCTGTGTGCACATTTGGGTCAACAGTCAAAACGGGCAGTTGACTGGTTTTGACCTCTACAGCAACTTTCCACTAAATTATATTAATAATAATAAATAATGAACATTTGTAATGCGCCGGTATCCGTCAAAAGAGACGCTCATGGCGCAGTGACACATCAGTGTAAACAATAAAACAAAATACATGATAAGAACAATGCAATATAAAATTACAAGGAACAATGATTGTAAAAAAGCTGACTGGCCCTGGTCAGAATATGCTAGGCAAAGACGATATTCTGACAACAAGGAAAAACCCTGCATACACAACCATGCAAACAAGGATGATTTGCAAAAAATGTAAACACCGTAGCGATACTCTTCACATACATGTATTAAACAAAAAGTATAAATTACATCATCATAAAAGTCAATAGTTAAACATAAGTAAATTATACATTAATTTTCATCAAATGAGTTTTGAGAGCAGTTTTAAATGAAGCAAGAGATGGAGATTGTTTGACATGCTCAGGTAAATCATTTCACAAAGAAGGAGCAGCAGCAGCAAAAGAACGTTTTCCCCAGGATCTCTTTGTCAATTTCTTACTCAGAAGAAGTTTATGATGTGATCTCATGAAATCACAATTTGAGTGAAGTAATTCGGTTGAAGTAATTCTAATATGATGGTGACATATCAATGGAAGAGTGGTAAACATACATTAAGATTTTGAAAACAATCCTGTCCTTAATCGGGAGCCAATGAAGATCTCGCAATATTGGTGTAATGTGTTCTCTTGGTTTAGTCTGGGTTACAATTCTAGCGGCTATGTTTTGAAGACAAGACAGACGATAAAATTTGTGTATCTGGTAGACCATATAAAAGTGAATTGCCCATGTCCAGGCGTGAGGTGACATACGCATTGTACAAGTTGTTCCGTAGCCTCTTGAGAGATGTATTTTCTGATGAGGCCGATGTTGCGCAGATGAAATGAGGAACATTTAGAAATTGAAGAAATATGATCATTAACCCTAACCCCCTAGACAATGCTTAGGGAGTTAGGGTTAAGTGACATGTCACAATCGAATATAGCGCCCAAATTGCAAACTCTAGTAGATGTACAATGTAGATATCTTGGAGGTGCCAATACGTAGATGAGGATTTTTTACTTTTTCACGCTGCTGTTTTGATCCAAATATAATAAACTCAGACTTGTCATCATTTAATTTTAAGAAATTAATAGACATCCAGTTACGAATTTCATCAATACATGATTCAAGTCGATGTATAGCAGTGTCAGCTTCAATTTGATCAGGGTTAAATGAGATGTATATTTGTGAGTCATCAGCATAAAAATGGTATTGCAGATTATGTTTCCGAATGATTTTCCCAAGGGGACAAGTGTAGATAGAAAATAGTACAGGTCCAAGAACAGACCCTTGTGGCACACCGAAGAGCAGCATGGTAAGAAAAACATATGTTTTTAATTTGAACACACTGTGATCTGTCGGTGAGATACGATTCAAACCATTTCAGAACTATTCCATCAATACCAAAAGATCTAAGTCGTTGCAATAGAATACGGTGGTCGACAGTATCAAAAGCAGCTGACAGATCGAGTTGTACCAATGCAACAAGTCTACCATTATCCATAGCGGTAAGTACATAATTTTCTAATCGAAGTAGAGCAGTTTCAATACTGTGGTTGGCACGGTAGGCAGACTAGCAATTATCAAGAAGGTTGTTGCTTTGAAGAAATGGAGAGACTCTAGCAAGTACAACACGTTCAAGTAGCTTTGAAAGGAAGGTAAGTTTAGAGACTGGATGATAGTTTTTCAAAGTGTCAGTGTCAAGATTAGATTTCTTTAGAAGTGGTTGTACAATTGCTGATTTTAAAGATGATGGTACAATTCCATTAGCAAGTGACTGGTTTATAATATGAGTTATAACAGGTACTATTGTATCTGCACAATCTTTCAATAAAGTTATTGGTATCGGATCAAGATCACAGCTTTTAGATGGAGGTTGTAGAAGAATCCGGTGTATTTCATCTGCAGTTGCAGGTTCAAAATATAAAAGCTTTGGATGCGAACAATTATTTATTCCAACACTGATGGGCACATGAGAAGGAAAAGCATCACGGATGTTTTTAATTTTATCATGGAAGAATGTGGAAAATTTGTCAGCAAGCTCTTCTTCTGAAACACAGGCAGGGAGTGGGGAGGTTCTTTTATGGTGAAGAAGTTGATCCACCACTTGAAAAAGTTGCTTTTGGTTAGATGAGCAATCCTTTATCAGTGTAGAGTAATGATTCTGTTTAGCTTTGCAAATGAGCTTGTTGACAAGGTTCCGTTGGTCACGATACAGCTGGCGGTCGATTTCAAGACCGGAAGAATGCCATTTATGCTCTTGTCGACGACGCTCACATTTTGCATGAGTGATTTCTTGATTACCAAGGTGTGTTTGGTCGTATACGAATTGTTCACTTTTTGGATAGTCCATGGTTATCCAAAATAGATGCAAGAACTGTGTTGTAATTCTGAATATTTTTACAGATGTTAGTGCTATCTAAGTTCAGGAACAAATCAGAATTCTTAATGTCAACACAAAAAGAAGTATCAATATTTTTCACATTTCTTGTTGTTATGTTTGTAGGAACTTTTGGTTTCTGAATGGCAAGATTGCAGGTGATGGCATAATGATCAGAAAGCCCTTCTTGTACAGATATATTTGAAATGGGAAGATCATCAGAGGAACGAGTAATTAACAAATCTAGGGTGTGTCCATGTTTATGCGTACAGGATGAAATATGCTGGTGAAGTCCAATAGATGATAAAAATTCCTTAAACTGGGTAGCATCAGTCAGCGGGGTTGTCAACATGAATATTAAAATCGCCTGTAATGATGAGTTTAGATCGGTTCAGAATATAAAAGTCAACAAGGTCGTTAAATTCACACAGAAATTGACTAAATGTATATGCAGTTTTTGGTGGTTTGTATACAATGAGAGAGATTGAAGTAGAAGAGGATAACTCAAGTTCAAGAGATTCAAATGACTGAAATTTCCTTTGGTTGGTAACTTTAACTGGCAGTCCAGACTTTGACAGAAATGCTACACCACTAAAGTGCATCAATAATAAGAGGGTTAACCCTAACTCCCTAGGCATTGTACTATAACAATAAAAATCCTTCAAAATCTTCCAACTGGCTTTGTTGTCTAGGGAGTTAAGGTTAATGAACATTTATTGTTCCAAGTTTGATTAATGTAGGTCAAAGCATGTTCAAGAAATAAAGGATTACTCAATGTGTAGTGATATGGACGTCCAACTAAGCTTAATACCATGGGGCTAAAAAAGTACCCCCAGAGATATTCTTGGCAACAATAAAAACTAAATGACTTATAATGAGATATTTTTCTGAAAATCCCAATAATTAAAATATGCATAATATATGTGCAATTATAGCACCCTCTAGCAGTCGTTTTCATGAGAACCGATGACGTCATCATGACGACATATGACTGAACATTAATTGTACCAAGTTACATGATAATAGGTGAAGGCATGATGGAGTAATGGCGAGATGTTTGATCTTCTTCCACCCCTAGTGCTAAGAATTATCAGCATAAGCTCATTATAAGGGCAAACAAATAATAGTTGGCCAGAACAGATAGTGCAACCCAAAATTTTCAATGTTAACATCTTTTTCATGTTTAGGACATCCAAAGGAACAAATAAATATCGGTGGTGGTGGGTTATGGGGGGGTGCACGGTAGACCCCTCAAGCCCACAGACTACTGGTCTTATTTTGTTTTCTTGGAATTTCTGACTTGACTCACAATCGCGATTTTTGTTTTAATCGCGATGTATATTTTTTTCATGACAATATATTTTTTTAATCGCGATTTGCCAATATCTCGATGACTTGAAAAGTTCTCGATATCATAATTGCATAAAAAAAGGTATCGCTATATTTGATATTATTGTGTTGTTGCCCAAGCTTACCTGAAACACAAGTACGTCTAAACATGCAATGCCATCAGGCACCAATGAAAGCATGAATTTTGTGTTTATACTTGAACCTGAAAAATAGGCATCTATCATTCATGTTTTCTTGAGAACGTTTCACAAAGTAGTTTAAAACAAAGATCAAATGGGATGCATTTTGTCAGATACCCAGACATACGTCTGGGTATGTGACATGTAAATTGGTATCCTGTACCGCCAACGCAAAGCTAAAGAAAGGGTTCCTCTAAAACTAGTGAACTATGAACTCATACCCAAGACAGTATGCACAACTGACCACGATTATACCCAGCATTGAACTAGAATAGATCAGACACAAGGTTAACATATGAAATGACAGCTTTGGTACAGTGCAACACTTAGGCATGCATGCATGCATGCATGCATGATAACATGCAAGATGTACACAAAACGTGGAAATTTTTTGGAAATTTTTAGGAAAATGCGCATTTCATTTTTTTCATTCCTGCGCATAATATATGCCAATATATGCACTGTTGCACAGTCGCGGCCAAGCGGTCTAGCGCACCGAACTCAAGTTCTGGTGTTGCCAGCAGCAGGGTGTGGGTTCGAGCCCCGGTCGTGACACTTGTGTCCTTGAGCAAGGTACTTAACCATAATTGCTTCGTCCTTCGGATGGGACGTCAAGCCGTAGGTCCCGTGTGTTGTGTAATGCACGTAAAAAAGAATGCGCCTTGAGCACCACTTAGTTGGTGGATACGTGCGCTATATAAGTCCACACATTATTATTATTATTATTATTACATCATTGATGCATTTTTAGATGCGACAAACTAATGGCACCCAAGGGTGTCTAAAAATGCCTCACCTATAATGGCACCCAAGCCTGTCTAAAAATGCCTCACCTATAAGTAAAATGGGGAAAAAACAACTTATCTTTAGTACCTACCTGGACAAGATTCATACCACTTGTTAGTGCTTTGATCTGTTTGATGAGTTTGACCTTACTGGTCTCATCAAATTTGGTTAGCATCACCGTGAACTGGGTCTTCTCCTTTGGTTTAGCAGCAACATCTGCATCGTCTTCCTCCTTTAAACAAAAATAAAACAAATTAAAATTGGAAATAAAAATATTAGGAACCAGCATTTCAATACACTCCAAATTACAGTG
Source organism: Zoroaster sp. YZ-2022 (assembly GCA_029582265.1). Taxonomy (NCBI): domain Eukaryota; kingdom Metazoa; phylum Echinodermata; class Asteroidea; order Forcipulatida; family Zoroasteridae; genus Zoroaster; species Zoroaster sp. YZ-2022. The sequence goes on from CM055819.1 coordinate 12,185,314, forward strand.
ATAACAAACTAATAACACCCAACAGTGTTAACAATAACACTCAACAGTGTTATTAGTTTCGACCTAAATGGTAGTCCCCTGGCCTGTCCAAATACCAGTTAAAATTGAAAATTAAACGAACTTACCAAGTGAAGTTTGATTGTAATTCCACCGAGCTAACTGAAGTACGAAGGGATTATGCGAGATTGCGCGAGACCTACCCACAATTCAGTATTTAACACGTCAAATGTTCACACGTTTTACATCTGGGAGGGTGTGCATACCATACACGGGGAGGGCACATAATCCCTCCGTACTTCAGTTAGCTCGGTGGAATTACAATCAAACTTCACTTGGTAAGTTCGTTTAATTTTCAATTCCACCTCCCTAACTTCCGTTTACTATGGGCTTCTGCAAGATATTTAGAGCGTGTGGACATTTGACCATTCCACCACTCTTGAACACAAAGGTGATTACCTATTTCTTAGTGTTTTTCGCAAGAAGAACCTCTGCCAGTTCTGGCTTTTTTACAACCTTCTTTCTGTACTATCTTGCAAAGGTTAGTTCACTTGCCCATCCAACAGAATCTATGATTGCTTGCACAGGCATGCGTCCTTGAACTGCACTCACAACTGCAGATCTAGTGGAGTGTGGAGTAAATACCTCCATGTCTACCCCAGCCTCTGTCAAAACTTGTCTAGTTCATCTAGATAATGAATCTCTGGAAATCGGCTGAAAGGGTCTCTTGTACGTAATTAACAGCTGTGTGTGGTTGTTTCTGTCCTTCTCTGTTCGACCGAGATATTCTTTCAAATATGTAACCACACATAATCTCCTATCTGGAGCATAAGCAGGGAGTTCCAATGCAGTCTTATGGGCACCTGGCCTTGATGTTTTTGTTAATTCAACAACATAAAAAATAACTTTATCCTTTTTAACAGTCATGTTTCTAATGTCGAAACTCAAAACGGTTTGTCCCCTCTCTGCTGAGAGTAATAACAACAACATGACCATCTTCAGTGAAATTTGCTTCCTGGATAAACAGTTTGCAGGTGACCACTTTCTCAGTAGCTTGAAAACTACGTCAACATCCCAAATTGTCGAATGACGTGGCAGAGATAGCCTAGCTTGAAACACACCCTTGAGGAATCTAGCAATCAGCGGGTGTCTACCCAATGATTCTGAAGATGCAACCTGTAAATCAAGTGATATAACTGCACACTTTGCAGTATTTATCGCACTGTAACTCTGTCCCTTCTCATAAAGCTGAGTTAAAAAATTTTAGTATTGTTTCTGTATTGTATTGCTGCAATCGATTAATTTTCCTGATACGACAAAATTGCACCCATTTATTGATATACGAGTTATATTGCTTCTTTGTGCTTCTCCTCCATGACTGGAGCAATATGTCTGTTGTCTTTTCCGCAAGTCCTTGGCTTTCCAAGTTTTTCCGGATAATCTGCATGCCAACAGTCTCATTTTGTGATGTAGTGGGTGTGGATGTTGAATTTGCGGATGTAGCAACAAGTCTTTTGTCCTTAGAAGGATGACTGGTGGCTCTACTAGTAGCTGCAACATTTTTGTAAACCACGGTTGGGTTGTCCACAGCGGTACTACAACACAAACTTCGGCCTGATCCTCTTCCACTTTCCTGAGCATTCTGGTGATAATGTTGAAAGGCGGAAAACAGTAAGCATAAGTTTTAGACCAATTTATTGTGAATGCATCAACTGCATAAGCATGAGGTCGTGGGTGCCACGTCACAAAAGTGTCCAATTTTTTATTCAGCCTTGAGGCAAACATGTCACATTCAAACTTCCCAAATTTTTGGACCAGTTTTGCAAAAACAGAGTCATTTAACATCCATTCTGTATCCGTGTTTCTGTGACGTGATTCCCAGTCTGCCTCTTCATGTATGTTGTAAATTCCAGGGATAAAAGCAGCTGAAAGGGTCAAATTTCTTTGTTGCCCCCACATGATCAAATCTCTTGTAACCTTATTACAGCCTTTTTTGGTACTACCTTGTTTGTTAATACATGCAACAGTCGTTGAGTTATCACTCATTATACGGACATGCTTTTCGGTAACCTCTTTACAGAAAGCTTGCAATGTGAAAAATGCTGCCATCAATTCCAGCACATTAATGTGTAGCTCAACTTCAGTGCTTGACCAAAGCCCACCAGTGTGTTTCTCATTATGGGTACCTCCCCAACCTACATGTAACTTGGAGGCATCTGACTTTAGAAATATATCAGGTTCCCCAATTTCCACTGGTCTAGAGCTACATGTACTTTCTATGTTATCCACCCACCAATTCAATTCAGTCTTTGCCAGTTCCGACAATTCAATTGGTACATCATATGCACCCCTTGACTCTTTGAGGGCCTTATTCCTGTCAATTTCTAGCACTCTGTAATGTAATGCTGCATAGGGCACCCCAGGTTCCATGGCCACAAGGACACCAATCAACTGTGCCATATCTCTTATGCTTATGTTCTGAGGAGAACAGCTGAGCAATGCTAGACATTGTGCCTTTGTCTTGCTAGCTTTTTTGGGTGTTGGGGAAACCGCCATGGTTGTCGAATCAAGAATAAAACCCAAAAATTCTATTCTATGGCTAGGAATTAGGACAGACTTGCGAGGGTGAACTGTAAACCCCAAACTGTCCAGTAACGATATAGTATCAGATATGTTTTGTTTGCACTGCTCAACATCATCACCCTGTATCAGTAGGTCATCTATGTAACCAATGATTGTGTGCCCAGCTTTTCTAAGGTGGGACAAGACTGGTTTTAACATTTTTGTGAACAAACGGGGTGCTGATGATAGTCCATTTGGCATGGATTTGAACCAAAATAGTCTCCCTTTCCAGACAAATTTCAGGTACTTTCTATTGTTTTCTGCCACCGCAATGGAATAGTAGGCATCCTTCAGGTCTATGGATGCAAAGTAGCAATCTCTTTTCATAAGATTTATTGCCGTCTTCAAAGTATCCATTTTGAAATGGAGTTGTTCAATTTGCTTGTTCAAGGGTTTTAAATTCAATATGAGTCTGTGACTCCCATCTTGCTTTTCTCTAACAAAAATGTTAGAAATAAATTACCCTTGTTCATGCCAAGTTTCCTAAATAATCTCTTTCTCTAAGAGATTGATTATTTCAGCATCGATAATTTTATTTTCAGAAGAAGAAAACTGAATTTTTCTTGGGTGGAATGCCTGTTGTGGCTTAGAAGCAAATTCAATCTCAATCCCATTGCTTATTTGTTTTAATATCCAGGCATCCGTGGTTATTCTAGCCCATTGATGAGCATTACTTGTAAGACCAGTCTTGCCCCCTTTAAAATTGTCTACCGTATTGGTAACATGAAAGTCATTGAGAGAAGGGGAACTCTTTACCTGAGACTGTTGGTCTGCACATAAACCTATTTCTTCTCCATTTCTCCCTTCTTTCTGTAAGGCTGGAAGCCCTTGGCTTGACCTTGCCATCGGTCGTAATGTCCACGTGGATTGTACTGATAGTACGGAGGTTGGTAGCCTCTCTTGTGATACAGGTGGCCAAACTCATTTGTCCAGGTGGCCTGTCTTGTCTGTAGCTTTTCAAATTTTTTTGGACCGATTTGCAACCTTCTTGGTAAGTCCACCACATACATTTTTTGTATCCTTTAGGTTCTTGACCGTGTTAGGCAAGTCATCTCCAAAAAGCAATGTCGTGGATGGTCTGCCACGACCACATAAGGGACGGTAGTTGTCCTCAATAGCGGGTCCGAACCCTTCCTTTTGTCTCTGATTCAAGTCTTGAAATGCGGCTATTTGAAGCCGCAATCCTTTCTTTAACTCTGCCAAGCAAGTTTTTGCATTCAGAGCTGCCTTGGTCTTCACTGCAGCCATAACTTGATTCAAAAGTGTTACATTTGCAATGACTCCTTTAAGCACCAAGCTTGAGTTTTTTGTAGGGCCAAGTCTTTCGATTTCAGTTTGGCATTCACTGAGTTCCAATTTTCTGGATTGGCAGTTGGTACCACTAGACAGGTACAGTTGGCTGGCTTGCACATCTGTTCTGCTAAGGCCTTGATTTTCTCATCTGGAATAACTGATGACATAGCGTCATTCACAATGTGTGCGAATTCAGATTGCACATCAGGTCCAGTTGCACCTTTGATCTAAAAAAATCCTGCCAATTCATCAACCATTTGTTGAAAATCTGGATCTGCCTGTTGCTGCTGCGCAGCACTGCCTTGCTCATCAGAGCCTATCTCCCCTTCCTCAAATTGTGTGAAAATCTTCGTAAATTCGCCCATCATGCCTTTCATAACATCACTCATGGCAGTCATTTGTTTTTGCTGGAAATCTTGAATCCATGCCGGCTCCTGTGGAGCCGTTTTTATCGGCAGTTTTTTCGGAGTTTTTCCTCCTTTTCCAGCGGAATCCAGTGGATCCTCCAACGATAGCATTGTGGCGGGAACTCCGTCCGCCATCTTGGCTGGTGTGAGCCGTGTTGAGAACGAGGCTGACTCGGACGATCTTCCCGCCAATTTTTTCACGCTCTCTCTCTTCTTTGGAATAGGTTTCTTGGACATGGATGCTGGCCTGCCCTTCCTTGTTTTTGTTGGAAACATACCTGGGGTATTTTTACAAGCAAGAGTAGACATTGTCTCTATAATATTGTCGCCAATGGCGGTCTCATGCAGGGTGCCTGTGGCATTGCCTTCTGTATGCTGCAGTGCAGTCGCGTGCTTCTAGACGGTGTCCCGACCACCAGTTTTTTGTCCATTTTTCTCTAACACTCTTCTCAACAATTTACTCTGTCAATGGGAAAACACTACTAAGAATGTTATGTTGATAACCCCCGAAAATCTTTATTTAATTTCGATGAATGTATAGCAACTTCGAAAACATGTGTGAACAACGTGAGGTAAGTTAGCGCACTGAATTGTGGGTAGGTCTCGCGCAATCTCGCAGAAGCCCGTAGTAAACGGAAGTTAGGGAGGTGGAATGGCGGCAGACAGGTCTTTTCAAAGTAGTCTGGCAGGCTAGTCAAAATCATAAAGACTGTACTAAATCCTAGTTATTTTTACATTATATTTACAAATTTTATTCCACTGGGCCATACTTTCATCATCTTCAAATATACTAGCATCAGGAAATTCAAAGAATTATTCTTTCATAAACAATGATTTATACATAAAGTCTTGAAAAGGAATTCCCCAAGTGAACGCAATACACTACATGTACTGTACATGTACATGTATGTATTATTTGCATATACTTACTCGTAGACACATACCACATGCGACCAAGTGGTGAGCTGATGGCTGTGTTGGCAGTGTGGGCAGTGTGCACAAGCAGTGTTCACATGCCCATTTCTGCACACCGTGATTGGATAGATTTGCATATCAGCAAATTTATATTGTTCTTATTGGCTGTTCAATTGCTCATGAATATGATCATTATGTTGCATATTCATTTTTATACCTTGCCTGTAATGTACATAGCTTTGTAATCTATAAAAATTGTATAATGCATTGACTGTGCCGAACTGAGGTATGTTGGGGGACAAATGGGCACTAAAAATAAGGATTTTAAATAATTCATCCATTCAGGTTCTAATGACCACAGGAAACGCATTGCATTAATAATCATCGCCGAGGAACAAAAATACAATGAGGACCATTAAACATAAGCCTCGATTGTCAAGATAAATTGCCCCGCTTTGGGGCACAAAAACGGATGATTTTATACAACAAATATAAAATACTTGTGATAAAAAATTATTTGTGAAATTAAAGCTGGTCATGGGAAAAACACAGTTTTATTTTGAAGACTGAATTTGGTGGTATTTCAATAAAATAAATATCCCATGGTCAGTTATTGATTTAAACAAAAAACATGGCAACTCGATTTACAGAAAAACCCAAGCCTAAATGGGACTCAAGTCAGATTGGAGTCAGTCTTGAGTAATACAATTGATGTAGCTAAACACTGGATACTCAGTGATTCTAAGTGTATGCAGGAAACAGTGTTTACAGTGCTCAATTATATTTACTTAACGATTGCTTATCAAGAACTTGAAAACTCATTTTAAGTGTACAAGCACAACATTACCAATTTTGTACCTTCCGTATAATGTTAAATTACATGTCCATGCATGTTAGGGAAATACCTTCCAATAACAAAATTGAAAAATATTAATTTTTTTTTTAAATAGCCATGAAAATTAAACATTGCTCACAACTTTACATGTAAATACCTTTAAATGTATCAATATTGAATATTGAGGTATTTCAGAACCTTGGAAAAACTAAGGCACTAGGTAAGAGCAAATTTGAAACTAACCTGTTCTTGGGCACCAGAGGGTGCGGCAAATGCCCCCATGGCCATGACTGGAGCATCTTGAATTCCTAACGTTTGCTGTAGGGATGAGAAGGTACAATGTGAATAGTTCTAATTCATCAAAAGCACTGAAATACTGCCTCTTGCAGATGTAAACTACAGATATAGTATACAAATATTGACTGCTACGAGTGGTACAGTAAAGCTAGCCTCGCGAGGTGATCCTTGGAGCATTCTATTTTCCTGAGGCAAAGCCGAGGGAAAATAGAACATGTACATGTACATTTTAGAGCATGGGGTTAAAAAAAAATTTGCATTCATAGTCGTCTTGCAGAAGGTCAAAACCAGCTATCAAGGTTGGCTTCTGTTGAATGACATTCTCCATGAAAGATTGCTTTAGCACCATGACTGGTCTCACCTTTAATAATTTATTCAGATCAGCCACCTCTGCTACTGTCAAGTTTGATATCTGATTGACAATGAGTGAGATCTTCTCTGGATACTTGATCTCTCCATCCAGGGAAGGTGGTGGGATCGCCTCACTGCTATAACCTCTTGATGTTAGGGTGTCACCTTGGGGTTTATGGTTTATTGCTAGCACCCTGGAGGATGGATGTGTCGAAAACTGGGTTGTGTGCAGTATGCGTAACCTACAATGAAAAAATGGACACGCAGAGTAATGCTCAAGTCCCCATACACTACACTAGTATCAATTGGTAATCTAAACAAAAACGATCACAGATTTACACAAAACTTACTTGGTAGGCAATGTATCACAAGATGCAGAGTGGATTCTTATGGCAATGCCATGTGGATCTTTGGTCTGTCAATTGTACATGTATGTACGTTTCATTTTTATTTTATTTTTAATTATTTAATTTTTAAATTGTGTACAAAATAAATTATAAATACAAACATACTGTAGATTATTTTTTTTTACTTTTACAAACACAGAAGGAAAGTCAGAAAAATTAATATAAAATTTCTTCTTAATTTTTGTGTAAGTGCCCAGAAAAATGTACAATTGAGGCATCAAATATTTGATGCCTCAATTGTACATTTTTCTGGGCACTTACACAAAAATTAAGAAGAAATTATATTAATTTTTCTGACTTAATTTTTCTGACCTAATAATCATCTAACCGTGTTGCATTCTTTTACAAAAAATGCAAAACAAAATATGAACATTTTCTTGGTCTTACTTTTATTTGCACCAACAAATAGAAAAAATTAAACTTGTTTTGTTTTGCATTTTTTGTAAAAGAATGCAACACGGTTAGATGATTATTAGGTGTTCGAGCTAACAGCACGAACACCTCTTGAAATTGTTCGGTTTATTTATTTATTTTTTAAAACTTTTTCTTGTCCTTCTCAGTGAGACTTATCCAACACAAAAAACATAGATTTTTGCAAAGTTCACAGCACCTTAAAACATACTCGAATTACACTAAATCAAAGTTTCAAAAAAATCATATCTCATGAACCACAAAAGATATTTTCACAATCTTTGCATCATCTTAAAGATCTTTAAATATGTCACATTTCATTCACAGACATGACCCCAATCTGACCTCTCTTTCCGGTCAAAACCGGAAGTTTAAGTGAAAAAATATTTAGAAGTACTATTCCCATTTCACGTGCGCAAGGCCTTTTCACACACGCATCATGCCTCAGACACAACATACATGTACATGTACATAATATGTAAGACTAATTGCGGTGACACCATGTGGAATCTCAATTGAGTAGTAATTAGTTCTGAAAAGAACTGGACTCAACTACTGTTATGCACTCAACAACCAGAGTTTTTAGATTATTGCAACTCTACTGTATTATCCCTATGGGTTATACTGACTTCATGCGAGGGTAAATCACTTAAACCAGAGGCTTATGAAAGAATATGGCGAAACTTCCATATTTATCGTGTCAATTCATGTGCTGAATGCGAGAAATTTCTTAAATTACTAAATATTTCAAGCAAATCTGATCACTCCATGAAATTAGCCTTCCAATGCCTTATACAGTCTGTTTTCAGTAAGCTGATGAAGGAAATAAATAATACAGATTTACCAGAAAAGGAATCATCCACAAATTCAAATCCAATTGAGAAAGAGGAAGAAAAGGTGTTGAGATATGTTGCTGGATATATACCATTTGCATTGTTAAAGAAATATAAAAGGCAAGTAAATAAGACCGCACAAGTGTATTGTACATTTTTAGAATGTTGGTCTGTTCAGTCTATCAGTTCCGGTAGAACTTTTTTGACGTACACAAAGGAATGGATTGATGCACAGAACAGGGGACGGTTGTTTCAAGTTTCAGATGATGTATACTTATTTTTTTTTTAGATCAATGGAATGTGTTAGTAGGCTGTTCCGACAATGGCCCACAATTTATCAGTCGTGCACTTGCCTCAGTCTGCTCTGAATGGGGAGTTCACCAAGTTTTTACGACTCCTTACCATCCTCAGACTAACTGGGTGGAAAGGGTCAACAGGAACATCAAAGCAATGCTTCAAGCGTTCACGACTGACGACCACCGCACTTGGGATGTACACGTAGCGGAATTCGCTTTTGCGCTAAATTCAGCCGAGCACGAGTCCACAGGAGTTCCGCCATGTCGTATCATGCTTAGTCGAGACATGAGATCCCCCTTGTCCAATAAATGGAACACGCGATCTAACCCCTGATCCATGACCCAGATGAACTGAACAAACAGGTGACTGCGCCGCATGAAAACAGCCAAACAAAAACGCAAGCAGCACTATGACAAGAAACGTCGTCAACCTGGGATTGACATCGGTGACTACGCCATGGTCAAAACCACCCCTCTCCAACGCACACAAAACTACTGTGCGAAATTAGCTCGCGTTGGTCAGGCCGCATGAGGTCAAAGATCGCCCCACGCCTGTGAACTTGAAACTCGCGAAAGTTGCCATGCCAACCAAGAAAATAATAACTCACGTCGATCAAGTCAAACTTTGCAAATGACTTTAAGAACTGCCGTGTTTCTTAAGAAACCTCGACCTGTGGTGTTGTACTAAGCTTTTGTACCTTGAGCCACATGTGTTGTATTTTTGCATATATATGTAAATAATGTTTTCTAGCTGTGCTGGAAATTGTTGTGTTACAAAAGTTGCATGTACGTGTATGTCAACTTAACTGAACCCATGCTGACAACTACCTGTGAGTAATTGAGATTGGCACTTACTTGAGAAAAAGTGTTAGTTTTCAACAAAGAAAAAAAACCGACTACTGTATATGTGTGTGACAGCAAAAGTGTACTCACCATAAAAACAGTGCGAAAGACATGCATACTTTTGAAGTTGGCAAGGAAAATAGTAGATTTCATTATCCTTTGTGTATGCACAGACTTGTTAATTTATGCTAAGAACCGAGTGAACATTCTGATTCATAGTCTGTGATATTCCAGTTACGAAGTTGCTAGACAAATTTTCCTGGCCATTTTACTTTTTTTAAGATGAGAAATTCCTACATTGTTACTTTAAACATTTTACAGGTCCGCTACGGTAACATTTACACCCACATGTATAATGTTTTGCATTTTTCTCTCTAAGTATGAATCGCCTTAGGAGGGGGGAGTGTAGCAGACTAACGTTGCATATTATTGTAGACAGGCGCTCCATACCTTGTGAACTGTCAAGCGCCTGCATGATGGGATAGGTCTAAGGTCAAAGGTGATTCGGATTGTCATGTCTTCCGATCAGCCTGACATGTGATTGTGTGTTACATTAAATTGTTGTGAATTAATCGTTAAACATCTGGTCGATCTCCACTTTGTTCCAGTCTTCGTGGTTCCTGAATTCTTAGTAACGTTTAGCCCGTCAGAACTCAACATTAACAGCATATTAACCCTAACGCACTAGACCCTAGTTGCTCAATCCTTCAAAATACTCCGATTGCCCTACCCCAAAAAATGCATTCATCCTTAATCCTCCAAAATCCTCCAAAACCCTCCAAAATTTTGCAACCATAAAAACAGTGCTGGGAAGGGGAAGGGGAAGTGGAATGGCTCATACATGTACCATTGAATTGACTATGCGTTATTGCAGTCGTATTCAAGCAATCATAATCATTGCCTTGAGGAAAGGGAGTGGGGTAGGGACGGATGGGTAGGGAATGGTAATGGATAGGGTAGGGGTTGGGATTTTTAAAAATTTTTTTTTTTTTTTTTTTTCTGGGTTGGATGATGGGTTGGATGGGATGTGGTGTTGGATCTCAGGTTGGATGCTCGACTGGATGCGGGGTTTGATGTTGTTCAAATGTGAACTGGGGCGAGTTGCAGTTTTCACTTGTATTTATAGGAAAACTGGCTGGCATATTACATAACATTACATAATAACAAAACCTACCATTGGCTGAAAGTTTCATTTCAATGCAAAATTTCATTCATAATATTACATAATTTCACAAAAGAATAATTTCCCATATAATACTTACCTGACAATAAATGGAACTGTCCACAAGCTTTACAACTACCCAATGTGAAATATGAGCTTAGGTCAGGACACAGTGCAGTAAGGGGAGTACCTTGTTTATGACCAGTAATAACTATAAACAATGGGAGACTTGTCCTTGAAACAATGGTACACAGTGTAACGTCTGTCTGTGTACTGGTACACTAGGTCACACATGTGTGACCTAGTGTACCAGTACATAGACAGACTACCACTGTGCATTAGTACTACTGGCTGCATGTACATGTACAGCACTGTGAAACAGATGGAGTACCAGTACTTACCTTGCCGAGTGAGAAAAATGAAAATTAAATAGTACCACATTCCAGCAACTCCTACCACACCAGTCCTCCAAAATCCTCATGTTTTTCAAACACCATTCATCCAAAATCCTCATATGCTTCAATCACCATTCATCCTCAATCCTCCAAAATCCTCATGTATTTCAATCACCATTCATTCTCAATCCTCCAAAATCCTCCAAAACTGCAAGGAGGATTTTGGAGGATTGAGGATGGTTAGGGTTAATGGAAAATATCTCATCAGACTACAGAGTTCAAACCTATTGGCATGGTCTAACTGATAGTAAATAAAGTGGTGATTCATCTAAGAAATTTCTAGAAGTCATCATTAAATTCTACATTAAGCTTAGATGCAAGGCCTTTTTAAAAAGGTGAAAAGGCACTGCGTAAAGACTTGTAAAATGTGTTTAAGTTAATGGATTGTTTAAAAAGTAAACCCTTACACATGTATGCATATAATCTGAGATGTTCAGTGACAGGAATAAAATAAAAATTAGTCTGATTCTATCGGACGTACTGACATGAAAATACACTCTTTAAATTTTGGTTTTCAAATATGTTGAATATATTTACATGCAGTAATTGAAATACTTCAATCCTAAGTGTTGAAGAGCCCACAAGATATAAAGATAGTTTTTGTTAATATTTGATATTGATCAATCAATATTTAAATTACCAATTTGTACTCCACGGAAAGTGAATAAGTGACATATTCAGCCTGTATTATCATTAATTAAACCTGAGAATCGCTTATGAAATAATATACACATACATGTACATTGTGGAATTCTAATTAACAAACAATATTGGGTAAAAGCTTATACAATTACATTAAGTATGATCATTCAGAAATCGTCACTTTTAAAGTCATTCTTATGACAAATTGTAGCCAGTTTCTTGTGTTAATAAATAAACTGTTGTGAGCATTGTCATCAAACAATTAGGATGCCAATGTTCAATCAAGCGTTACAGTGAGCTGCACAGTGCAATGTTAAGGAACCATTCCTGCACTTGCCGCTGTAGAGGAAGGGTCTACAGTAGAGAGCTGTTCTTCTTGGTTATTTTCGTTTCTTAAGTTCAGCCATCATCAGTTTTCCTTCCGTTAAATGACAACTTCATTTTCATCCATCAGGCAGTAACCTTTCGGGTGCAGAAGAGTCTGGGTGAGTTCCGTAGGTGGGAATTATCTTTACTGTGAAGTGTAATTTCCACATGTGATTTTGTATTTTTCATTTCCAAGTTTAACTTGAATATTTGCATTATGAGTAATAGTAAATTTTGCATTGACATGGTCTAAATTTACTCAAACGAAGTAAGTCCCAGGTAATCTTTAATTTAAAAGTTATCCAAATGGGAAGGTATGCATTTAATAATTAATATTTTTGTATTTCTATTTCTTCCAGGCCCCTTTCTGGTAGCCTTGTAATATTGCTATAGTCTTGTTTAGCCTTGTAGTATTGCTATAGTCTTGTTTAGCCTTGTAGTATTGCTATAGTCTTGTTTAGCCTTGTAGTATTGCTATAGTCTTGTTTAGCCTTGTAGTATTGCTATAGTCTTGTTTAGCCTTGTAGTATTGCTATAGTCTTGTTTAGCCTTGTAGTATTGCTATAGTCTTGTTTAGCCTTGTTAATCCTTACACTGAAAGTTTTTGCCATGAAATTCCACTCACATCGTGAAATTTGAGTGTATAGTGGACGTTCACTCCAGTTTAGTAGAAAACTTGTATGTTGGATATTAATTTGTTATTTTATAGTCCTAAATTAATAAACAACTTAACGTTAACCAGACCTGTAAAGAAAAAGAGTTTTGTCACCTTTCTTCTGCTTATATTAAATACATAGTAAAGAGCACTTTTGGTGTTGGTTATAATACTTAAAAATGCTGGAATTTTGTGTTTATTTTTTCTGATATGGACTATTTTTATCATACACAGTTTATGTAAAGACTAACAATTTAAATGTCCTTTACTTCCCAATTAACCGATAATCCTCAAATAGCAGCAAATGGGTTTGTCCATTGTTCCACCAACCAAAAACTGTAACAATTTTGACATAAGGCAAATACTATCATTGGATCTATTAATTTAATTTTAAATGTTATGTTGTTTTGTTCCTTTTTGGAAGTGGACTATCATCAAGGGGCAGGAAAGCTCCCTCCTCTGTCTTTCTGGCAGTCTGCACTGAACTGTATAACAAGAATCAAAGGAAAAACAAAATTAGTAGTAGTAGAACAAATTGAATACCATTGCACTGTTTCTACCTTTCTTAAAAGTCTAATAATTAATATTGTATATATTCAAGAAAAAAAATCTTTACATTTTTAAAAATTATTTTATTTAACTTAACCCCAAAATTTCCTTTTAATAAGGCAATAAATAATTTATAATAATGGTCATAATGGTCTAAACAATAAAATAGTTATTTATTTTTGGATCTGATAAGCTTTTACTGAAATAATTTTGATAAGTCCAAACCCAGAAATCTTAAAAATATCAAGCACTCAATTCAAACTCATTGAAGTTCCGTTCCCGAAAATAAACACATAAAATAGCAATGGATTTTATCTATACAACGTGCACAAAAAACTAGATGATGCCGACGGCTTTTACATAAACATGTGTTACAAATCTTTTGCAAGCATAGTTTTCATCTTTACGTTATTTTCCTTTGAATTTAGTTAAGATAAAACACATCAACGGTGGCTATATTTTAAATTTTTATTTTTCAAAACATTTTTGGATGACCGATGATGAATCAAGGATGAATAAAATTTAAAAATGACGTCGTAAAAAAATCACTAAGAGTGCAAAAAAATTTAAAACTTTCAACAATTTTTTAGTTTGTGTCTACTTGTGTCCATGGGTCAAACGGATATCCCCGTATAAAGAAAACATTTAGGAACAACAACCAATGATTATCTGCAGAAAAAAATCTGCAAAATTCTTTGGAATCATAAATACAAAATACATATTTTCAAACTTTCCACAGACTCACCACAGGATAGACAGATTTTGACGAATCGAAGTCCAGTTGAAAGCTACCAATTGAAACTTCACGATGAAAGCTGTTGCGCATGAAGCATGGTTATGGAACTATTATTAGTTTTACTACGCATGCGTGAAGTTGTTTGTTGCTAATAAGTGCCCTCCAGTTATTATGAATGAAAAGCGATGTGATACCCGCGACAGCAACGAAACTCGGTAACACACATAGGACACAAACAGCTTGCTGCGGTCGGCGTGTTTACTCGCGCTGCGGGTGGGCTCCATAGAGTTTCCACAGCGCTCGGTGGAGCGCTAATTGGATTAATCGGTACTTTACAAGATAAAGGCTTTGTTGTAACTCCTTCTGGTCCTTGCTCTATATGCTACTACCATGGAGGAAGCAGTACTAGTACTAGTACTAGTACTAGTACTATAGTACTACGTAATTTGTACAGAATTTGTGTCCGGGTATTGGGCACATTTTGCGCCTGAATAGGCCTGCGGTAATTACCAATTCACTATATCAAATCAGTTATTGCACAGGTGGAATTCAGCTTCTTTCTTACCTTCTACTGTTCAATGTCCGCCTCAAAATAGGAGCGCAAATTCTACAAACATTATTCATTTTTAGAATCGTGTGACTACTGACTGCTTACATTGTACATGAAATTGTCAGTAGTACATGTGTTACGTTAATTCCGTGAAACGCATGTATTGAACTATTTTAGTCTGTGCCCGCCCGAGCGAGCCATACAAACAAGCTTTGAAGATGATGAATTTGAACGGGTGAACCGTTTGGATACCACGCACCCATTAATAGCAAGAAAGAAGGTTAACAAGAGGTGGCGCTGTACATTTACAATAACTTTATTGTGCGGCCTTGCCGAGAGCCTATCCTATTTGTTTGTATTATCATTAATACAAACAATCCAAAATGAAAGACACTGCAACAGCCCAACAGGGGCCTCAGTACAGCTTTGGTAAAAAATCAGTATTTGTATTCAATCTTGAAAAAGATCAGTAAATAAGTCAAGCCTGTTTGCGGTGACACCATGTAGAAATTCTCTTTTGAGTAGCCTATAATTATTAAGTTACAATTAGTTCTGAAAAGAAAAGATCATTAGCCTTTGATAAATTAATATTTGCATGCAGCAGCTGCTGGGGGTACATATGCTAATTAATGTCAAATCTGTAACTGCGGTGATGGATTGCAGCTTCCAAGTCTGTGAATGCAGCTCTGAGTTGTTCCAATGAGGATCATTCCATGCAGAGCTCACACAGTGAGGATCATTATACAGACCGAAAACAGTGAGGATCCCATACAAACAGTAAGGATCTCTAGTTACACTAATGCTGCAGTAACTGGACACCAGAAACGGTTTTCTATGGTGATTACATAACAGCAATACAACAACATTATTCAGAACAACTTCTCCTTTAATATAGGATCTCAACCCCTATAACAACGCATGTAAAATCAAGTCATGTACAAAACATATGACCTATACATTAAGTACAGTAAGTATTAACTGACCAATCAGTGTTGAGTGACCCCTAATGCATGATGTAAACATAGATGACTAGAGTGGAATGTTCCATTGTGTAAAAGGTGATAAATATTGCATGGTTAACTCTGATAGAGAAAAATCGTGGGTCATTACAGTATCAATGGCCCCCTCCCCACTGACACACACACACTTGATGGCCCATTATGTTGGCCTATCCTGACTACTGAAGAGTTGGCTACTGTTTTTCTTGCAGCACCAACAAATATAATATTCATAAAGCGCTCAGAACGTCCATAGTAAAATAGAACTTCGTCACCCAGTAAAGTGGGCTTTGTGGACCTTTACCATGCCGCGGCCATCTTTGTCAGGTTCCATGTGTAACGGGGAGAATAGGTACCCCACTTCCCCTTTACTGTACATGTGTATGTTATTCCTGTATCAATATTACTAACATTTGTTTTTCTTTTCCTTAGTACTAACACCGGATTCTTGATACAAACCATAAATATCAGACACATTGTACCCTCACTTGTAAACTGACCCAGAGGTCCAGTGGCCTCAATCATCAAATCCCATTAACCCGCTATAAACAACTACTGCTATAAACTAAGATAGAGGTTTAAGAGGCCTTGAGCTGGCCGTTGCTAAGAGTGCTTGCCAGGCAGCGTTGAGCCACTTGCCCACAGACATGCAATAAAAGCAGGCGGACTTTCTACAGATCTCCTATCTTCTGTATTTCTTCATATGAAACATGGCTGTATCACCTTCTTGACATCATAAAGGTAATTCCAATATGTATTCCTTGACGAGACTGGGGCAGTCATCATTACAATAATAATTAGCAGAAAACTAATTGAAGTTCGTATTTGTTAGAAATAAGGATAATTATATTTAGGCCGATAAAGCTCTTTTGGATAGGAGTCGAAGTAAATTCGTTTTTTTATTAGAGTGTTACTTATGGGTTTATCCTTATGGAGAAACAATGAATGGTCTGCAGTTATTTAGGGTATTTCTGTAAGAGACCAAAACGTCATGTTAGCTTACAGATTACTGTTGTTTGTAAAGAAACTGCCAAGTTTACCAGGAAGGCTAATGTGAGCTTACCTACCGTGGTATTGTTTCAGTATGGGCTTCAAGCAGTCAAACTTTAACTACAACTTATTTGGGTTTATTTTGCTGTACAAATCTCATGTTATCTTTCTTTAATATATATTTAGTGTTGATTTAATTTTTGTATTAATCGTATCGGAATTGTTTATTTTAAGTTGTCGTAAAATGGATATACATGTAGACATAGTCAGACTAAGTGGAGCAGTGATTGATTTTGTTCCAAATATATTTGTCTCTTGAGAAGATCGCCATGAGAGCGAGAAGAAAATTAGTACTGGTATGTTTGAAATGGAGAAAAGGTCTACCAAGATGCCGGTAGATGGCAGAAACGAAACGAATGTTCTTTTGAGATGTTTTCTATTGTGTAACACAATTGTTTCTGAGAACCGTTTGGGTTAAAATAATTATTTGTGACGAAAGAGGGTACACGGTGCCTTTTGTTAATTAAAATATGATGTTCAGGAGATTTCCGCAGTAATAGAAGTAACAGACATATCAATTTGATAAAATTGAAGGTGCTTGATTCACCTTTATTTACTTGATTTACTTATTTTTGGGTTATTCCACTGTGTGACTTTCATGTAAACTTGTGAGAATTGCTTGTACTCAATCTGCTTATTTCTTTTCAACCAGCTGTACAATCAATTACCCTGGCTGGGCTCTGGTTGGCCTTGGTGCTGAGGTGGGCCATTTAATGGTAGTGCTCTGTGCTGGATGGGGTAGGTTTTATAAACAAATCTCTTGCCTATACACTGACTTAATTGTTTTATGACTGTGCCTTGCCCTCACCAGGACACACCATGTCTGGGGTTGGCCTTTAGCCAAATTAACTACTCGACAATTATTGATGGTTATTTGATTTTAATTCTTTTGACATTTTTAGCATGTTTTGAAAATATAAAGGAATTCAGTCATCTGTGTATTATAAGGATTGAGGGTGAATTATAGTGAAGGGAAGTAATGAGTGATTTCAGCATTGTATTAGATATTTTGAGGGTTATTAAGAGTTAGTGATTAGTTCTTGTTGATTGTAGTTGATAATATTCATAATGGCTAAATTATTATACTTATTATTCTATGTTACAGGGTTTTCTTCTTGAGTAAAGCGTTTTATTAAAGTTTAGCCACTGTATCCTGGTCTGTAATGAGTGTATCATTTCATGAGTTGAAACGGTCGCTTACATTTGGCGTCGTAGACAGGATACAGTGTTAAAACGCATAACTGAATCACCACGACACTGCGAGACAAACCCCCACCAGCGTAAATGATGTCAGCAGAGCTATCAGAGGACTTCGGGATGAGAGATTGACTGCCTCGACTTCATAGTGCATCATATGCACCAAGTCGGTAAGCTGACCACCTTATTTTGGGCTTGGATGTCGGAGGAACAGTGCTTGCGGGACTCACGGATGGAGGTAACGAGTTGGAGCAGAAAGATGACGTTGGGCGGAGTAGTCTATTTTATATAATAAATGGGTTTACTTTAATAGCACTAGCAGGCATTTTTTTAATGAGTATATAAGCTGTTCTACATGTAGGTGCAGTTCGTGACCAGTAGTTGTAACCAAAGATTCCTATCAGGGTTGTAGTTTATTACTTGCAGTTGTATTCCCTTGTATGTATAGTGTGATTGCCCTTATTGAAATAACATGTCTCTGGAAGAAACACAGAAGCTGCGGGATGAGCTGGCAGCGCAGGCTAAGCTTTTGGAAGAGGAGCGTGGAAAGAATAATGCCATTGACGCACAGCGCATGCTTTTGGAGGCAAAGCTTGAGGAAGCGCGTATGACAAAACCATCCACGCCGCGATATCTTAGTCGTGAGCGCAAAGTCGATAAATTCGCTGCCAAGGCTGGAGACATTGATGTTGCAGTGTGGGTAGAGGATATGCGCGAGGCAATACGTACACGTGACTACCCAACCAACGAAGCCGCAGATTTTATTTGGGATCACCTGCAGGGTGATGCAAAACTTGAAGTGCGCTACCAAGGGGCCGAAGTGCGCCGTGATCCAGAGAAGGTATTTGCATGCCTTTGTAAAGCATTTGGCCAGCGTGAGTCTGCAACCGAGCTGCATGCCGAATTTTATCGCCGTCAGCAAAACGCAAACGAATCGTTACAAGCATTCTCACTTGATT
Source organism: Zoroaster sp. YZ-2022 (assembly GCA_029582265.1). Taxonomy (NCBI): domain Eukaryota; kingdom Metazoa; phylum Echinodermata; class Asteroidea; order Forcipulatida; family Zoroasteridae; genus Zoroaster; species Zoroaster sp. YZ-2022. Next base: position 12,204,140 of record CM055819.1, read on the forward strand.
TGATGCGTCACTACGATCGCGTGCAGCGGTGTGATACAAAAGCAGCTGGTGATCGCGAAGCTGCTCTGAAGGGACAGTTTACAACTGGGGTACGTGATAAGGGTTTGCAGCGAGAACTGCGGAGGTTGGAGATTGAGCAAATGGATCTCTCTTTTGTTGTTGTTCGGGATCGCGCAATTCGCTGGTTGGGTGAGGACCCGACTGGCATGCGCCAAGCGGTGGTACGAGAAGTTGAAGCGCAGGCCCCGGTAGTAGCTCAGGTAGATGCATTGGAAGCGGTAAAAGACCGTTTGGCGGCGCTTGAGACTGACAGATCCATGCAGGACCAAAAGTTAGATGCAATTTTAGGCATGCTCCAACTTGGCAACAACCGTCGTCCCCCTCGTTCTCGTCCTCGGGGCCTATCATTTGCTACGGCTGCGGCCAACCTGGCCACATACGCCGAAATTGTCCCAACGAGCTGGCCCAAAGGTCAGTGGGCCCATCACCTACAAATCCATCAAACACCATCCCTCCGCAGCTCTGAGCCAGGCAGTGGGAGGGGAATTTATTGGCTCCACGGGGTTTAAGCCAGAGGCTTTTCTTAAGAATGCGACGGGAGGTGCCCACAGACGGAAGTGAGGCTGGGTGGGGTTAAGGTAAACTGTTTGTTGGACTCGGGTGCTGAGGTTTCCACCCTGACCGAAGAGTTTTTCCAGCAATACTTCCAGTGCCACCAAGCGGGCTTAGTGGATACTACCCCGTGGTTGAGGATAACTGCCGCTAATGGCCGGGACATACCCTACCGAGGGTATGTGGAATTCGACTTGGAAATAGGAGGTCGTAAATTTCCAGGTATGGGATTCTTGGTAGTTAGGGACCTGGATGATCCAGAGTCCCGTCGGCGGAAGCGACAAATCCCGGGTATTATTGGTAGTAATATCCTCAGGAGGCTGTCTGAACAGCTACAAGAATCGGACTTGGTGGATTCCTCTGCTGAGTTGGTGCAGGTTTTGCGATTGTATTCTGCACCACTCAGACCAATGGAAACAACCAGGTGCGGTATGGGAAGAGATGGTGATGGAAAGATTGGTTTAGTAAAAACGAGGGAAACAATTAGGGTTCCCTCGAGATCCATGATGGTAATTGTAGGTACGGGAAACCAACAGCATGGTACATACCATGCATTGGTGGAACAAGTTGATAGTTCTGAGGGGTCAGTTCCAAGAGATGTGTTCGTAATCCCCTCCTTTTCCAAGATAGAAAACGGGCGAGTTCCTATACGCATAGCAAACCTTGGGGATGAAGATGTGGTTTTGCAACCAAGGACATGTATTGGCGTCTTGCAGGAAGCAACTGCGGAGAGAGACGATGACCGTCACATAGTGCAAGTCAGTGCCCACGAGGTTGTCATCGGTTGCGTAGATGTCCAAGATAGTCAGGAGGATGATCTGAATAAGCTCTTGGGATTGCTTGATCTGGGAGATACTGAATTCACAGAAGATCAGTCCAAGAGGCTTAGAGGTGTGTTGCAGAACCACATACACACTTTTAGTCTTAATGACGAAGATTTCGGATATTGCGACAAGATCCGGCACTCCATTCCTCTGCTCGACGACACTCCGGAGAGGTTACCACACCGGCATATCCCACCCCACCTTCAGCCCGAAGTAAGAGATCATCTTCGTAAATGGGTAGATCGGGGTATTGTCCGCCCCAGTACTAGCCCTTATGCTTCAGCTCTGGTACTCGTCAAGAAAAAGGACGGGAGTCTTCGCCTATGCGTTGACTACCGGCAGTTAAATGCAAAAATTCGCCGAGATGCATACCCTTTGCCCCGTATCGAAGAGGCCCTCGAAGCCCTCCATGGTGCAAGATTTTTCAGCTCACTAGATCTAGCTTCGGGCTACCTGCAGTGTGCCATGGAGGAGAGAGACATACCTAAAACAGCATTTCGTGTTGGTAGTGGTGGACTATACGAATTCACACGGATGCCATTTGGGCTATGCAATGCCCCAGCCAGTTTCCAACGGTTGATGGAGGCCTGTCTTCAGGATCAGAACTACCAAACCCTACTGTTATATCTAGACGATATTTTGGTAATCTCTAATACAGTCGACCAGATGCTTGACCGCTTAGAGATGGTTCTTGGGCGTCTGTCTTCGTTCGGGCTGAAGGTTAAACCTAATAAGTGTCACTGGTTTCAGCGTCAAGTCTCATTCTTGGGCCATGTCGTTTCTGCAGAGGGTGTAGCCACTGACCCGGAGAAGGTGCGTGCCATTAAAGAGTGGGATGAACCCAAAAATGAGCACGAAGTAAGATCTTTCATGGGCCTGGCCAGTTACTACCGAAGATTCGTCCCAGGATTCGCAAAGATTGCAGCCCCACTTCATAACGTGATGGGAAAGATGGCTCCGAAGCATCGTAAGGGTGCCAGGGTGACGTCTTCCCCAGTTCCCACGTTGCCATTTGCCAACCGATGGGATGCAAACTGTCGGGCTGCCTTTCATCAGCTGAAGGAATGTCTCATGACGACCCCAATCCTGGGTTTCCCCGACTTCAGTAGACCATTCATTGTGGAGACTGATGCAAGCTTTAGTGGACTTGGGGCCGTCCTGTCACAAGATCAAGACCATGGACGAGTGGTAGTCTGCTATGCTAGTAGGAGTCTCAAGCCAGCCGAGAGGAATGATGCCAACTATAGCTCATTCAAACTGGAGCTACTTGCGTTGAAGTGGGCTGTAACCGAAAAGTTTCGGGATTACCTTCTTGGGTCTCGGTTTGTCGTATTCACTGACAACAACCCCTTGAGCTATTTTCAAACTGCCAAGCTGGGGGCAACAGAGTCACGTTGGGCGGCGCAGCTGGCACAGTTTGATTTTGACGTTAAATTTCGGTCAGGTCGTGCTAATGGGAATGCTGATGCACTCAGTAGGAAGACTGACCATGGTGATAAGCTAGTTGGAGTACAGGAGGTGCAAGTCGTTGTGCAGGAATGTACACAAAGCACTTGTTTCCCTGGGAGCTTGAGGCGTCTGATCCAATGTTGTGCGGAACCAGGTGTGGCTCAATCAGACCAGACGTCTGTGTCTGTTCGATCGATGGAAGCGACTTCTACCCTGCCTGCCATACCAAGGAGTGACATGGCAAAAGCACAGGGGAGTGACCCTGACCTGACTATTATATGTCGCTACTGGCAGTCTGAGACCCCACCCACTAAGACACAGCTGGCCCGAGAACCAAAGACTGTAAGGAAACTTTTGAAATTCTGGGAACGCCTAGAGGAGATAGACGGTGTGTTATATCGTAACATCACAGAGAAAGGCCAGAACATCAAACAACTGCTACTGCCGAAGGTTCTGAGGGAGAAAGTTCTTGAGGAACTTCATGGCCATGCGGGACATCAAGGGATGGAGCGTACTTTGGCATTAGTGAGAGCTCGGTGCTACTGGTACAAAATGGCTGCCGATGTTGAAGGTTGGTGCCGCTCATGCGAACGATGCACACTGGCCAAAACTCCTCACCCCAAGGTTAAACCATCCATTGGGAACATCTTAGCTACACGACCCATGGAGGTTTTGGCAGTGGACTTCACTGTGCTAGAGAAGGCGAGGGATGGTCGCGAAAACGTTTTGGTGATGACGGACGTTTTTACCAAGTTCACTAAGGCAGTCCCCACGAGGGATCAGACTGCAAGAACGGTAGCCCGTGTATTGGTGAAGGAGTGGTTTGTACATTTTGGGCCTCCTGCACGAATCCACAGTGACCAAGGGCGCAACTTCGAAAGTGCCCTTGTCAAGGAGTTGTGCCAGCTGTATGGGGCCGAGAAATCTAGGACCACAAGCTACCACCCGGAAGGAAATGGTCAGTGTGAGCGATTTAACCGCACCATGCATGACCGTCTGCGGACTCTCCTGCCAGAACAAAAACGGCGCTGGCCAGAGTTCCTTCCCGAGTTGGTTTATGCCTACAATGCCACTGTTCATTCTTCCACGGGCTACTCACCCTTCTTCCTTATGTTTGGTCGTGACCCAAGGCTCCCAGTTGACCACTTCCTAGACAGCACCGGGAAGGCTCATGATGGCCAGCCAAATGTGGATGTGTGGGTAGCTGACCATCAAGAACGGCTACAACAAGCGTTTGATTTGGCTGGTCAGCGGGCAGAGGCCGCAGCCGTTTCGCGTAGTCGACATTTTAATCGCAAGGCTGGTAACACGGATCTCCCAATGGGACGTAGAGTGTTCTTACGGAACCGTGGGATACAAGGTCGGAACAAGATTCAAGACCTGTGGAATCCCACCCCGTATAAGATAATTGGTAGGCCAAATCCCGAGGGACATGTGTACATTGTTCAGCTGGCTGATGGGCTTGGACCGAAGCGGGCTGAACATCGTACAAATATCTTAGACGGGAAACAGTTGAATATCCCCCGGTTTGAGCATACAACATCCACACCCCAGGAAGGGAACAGTGACCATAATCCGGAAGAAGAGGTGGAACGTATATTTTTCACACAAGGAACTCCAGGGGCAGAAACCCCTGAGGATGTTGAGGATGAAGTCGAAATCCAAAGTTCAGATGAGGAAAGCCCTCCAATCACTCTTCGTCGGACAAACAGGGGTAATGCTGGTAGACATCGGAATGTACACCGCTTGCCTAGGTCTGCATTAGTCAATGAGGAAATGGCTGAAAGCAAGCGGGCCTGTACCCCAGTCAGTCCCCCACTCGACTTTGCTGAGTTGAGCAAGGCGGTGGCAGAACTAGGGAGCAGTTTGGGCAAAGTTCTGCAGGAAACCTGGCTTCGTACAAATAAAGGTTGTACATAGTTGCCGCGGACGGCAACGTTCAACGTGGGAGGAATGTAACGGGGAGAATAGGTACCCCACTTCCCCTTTACTGTGTATGTTATTCCTGTATCAATATTACTAACATTTTTTTCTTTTCCTTAGTACTAACACCGAATTCTTGATACAAACCATAAATATCAGACACATTGTACCCTCACTTGTAAACTGACCCAGAGGTCCAGTGGCCTCAATCATCAAATTCCATTAACCCGCTATAAACAACTACTGCTATAAACTAAGATAGAGGTTTAAGAGGCCTTGAGCTGGCCGTTGCTAAGAGTGCTTGCCAGGCAGCGTTGAGCCACTTGCCCACAGACATGCAATAAAAGCAGGCGGGCTTTCTACAGATCTCCTATCTTCTGTATTTCTTCATATGAAACATGGCTGTATCACCTTCTTGACATCATAAAGGTAATTCCAATATGTATTCCTTGACGAGACTGGGGCAGTCATCATTACAATAATAATTAGCAGAAAACTAATTGAAGTTCGTATTTGTTAGAAATAAGGATAATTATATTTAGGCCGATAAAGCTCTCTTTGGATAGGAGTCGAAGTAAATTCGTTTTTTTATTAGAGTGTTACTTATGGGTTTATCCTTATGGAGAAACAATGAATGGTCTGCAGTTATTTAGGGTATTTCTGTAAGAGACCAAAACGTCATGTTAGCTTACAGATTACCGTTGTTTGTAAAGAAACTGCCAAGTTTACCAGGAAGGCTAATGTGAGCTTACCTACCGTGGTATTGTTTCAGTATGGGCTTCAAGCAGTCAAACTTTAACTACAACTTATTTGGGTTTATTTTGCTGTACAAATCTCATGTTATCTTTCTTTAATATATATTTAGTGTTGATTTAATTTTTGTATTAATCGTATCGGAATTGTTTATTTTAAGTTGTCGTAAAATGGATATACATGTAGACATAGTCAGACTAAGTGGAGCAGTGATTGATTTTGTTCCAAATATATTTGTCTCTTGAGAAGATCGCCATGAGAGCGAGAAGAAAATTAGTACTGGTATGTTTGAAATGGAGAAAAGGTCTACCAAGATGCCGGTAGATGGCAGAAACGAAACGAATGTTCTTTTGAGATGTTTTCTATTGTGTAACACAATTGTTTCTGAGAACCGTTTGGGTTAAAATAATTATTTGTGACGAAAGAGGGTACACGGTGCCTTTTGTTAATTAAAATATGATGTTCAGGAGATTTCCGCAGTAATAGAAGTAACAGACATATCAATTTGATAAAATTGAAGGTGCTTGATTCACCTTTATTTACTTGATTTACTTATTTTTGGGTTATTCCACTGTGTGACTTTCATGTAAACTTGTGAGAATTGCTTGTACTCAATCTGCTTATTTCTTTTCAACCAGCTGTACAATCAATTACCCTGGCTGGGCTCTGGTTGGCCTTGGTGCTGAGGTGGGCCATTTAATGGTAGTGCTCTGTGCTGGATGGGGTAGGTTTTATAAACAAATCTCTTGCCTATACACTGACTTAATTGTTTTATGACTGTGCCTTGCCCTCACCAGGACACACCATGTCTGGGGTTGGCCTTTAGCCAAATTAACTACTCGACAATTATTGATGGTTATTTGATTTTAATTCTTTTGACATTTTTAGCATGTTTTGAAAATATAAAGGAATTCAGTCATCTGTGTATTATAAGGATTGAGGGTGAATTATAGTGAAGGGAAGTAATGAGTGATTTCAGCATTGTATTAGATATTTTGAGGGTTATTAAGAGTTAGTGATTAGTTCTTGTTGATTGTAGTTGATAATATTCATAATGGCTAAATTATTATACTTATTATTCTATGTTACACTTACAGGGTTTTCTTCTTGAGTAAAGCGTTTTATTAAAGTTTAGCCACTGTATCCTGGTCTGTAATGAGTGTATCATTTCATGAGTTGAAACGGTCGCTTACACATGTATGATTATAGGGCCAACTCTCAATGCATGAAAAGGAGCCAGACTATTTTCCATTACAGCCTCGGTTTGGTTGCGTGGATTTGTACAAGATGGCTTTGCCGTGATATAAGGTCTACACATGGAGGAAGGAACACATAGCTATGAGGCAGCAACGTACGCGCTCACCGCACAGATACTAGATGCGGATCTACAACAGTGGACAGACTTGTTGTGATACTTGAACATGATAATTACCACCACATTTCCCCGTCCATTGACGTCGATCGGTTTTGCATTGAGGGACATGCCAATAATTATGTCGATGTCCCATAATCGAAATTATGCCCCAGAATAGGCTTATCCCGTCCTGGGGAGTATTGGCTACTACAGTTTTTCTTGTGAACTTTTAAAATTCGTCATAAAGCGGCGGACTGCAAGTGGCCGATGACCCCAAATCCTTTTTCAAACAACCACGGTGAGCCACTCATTTTTCAAACTGTTGATTGGCAAAGCTTGAATAGTCGAAATCAAGCTTAACCACTTTTAAATGTACCCGAGCACGCGCATCGCTGTCGGTAAATACTTTCCACGATCGATATTGCATATAGATCTGTTTCAGCAATCGATGTAAAGAAACAAAAATGGAGAAAAAAACAACAACTTTCGTGATGAATCACTGCAACTTTACCTAAATAACTTTCGGGAAAAACTTTGCCTGGAAGAAAGACATACTTGATATTTTTTGGCCATTTTGTTACCACTTTTGGCCCAAAATATGCCGGGGCATAATATGATTGACCAAACGGTAGTAAATTTGCTAGCCTTGAAAAACAACACACACGTGTGTCTCGTTTGATGATTGGCCTAGTAATCTCTCCGCCTCAACTTTACTCAAGGAACTATAATAGCTGCTTCACTGTGCAGGGATCAAATAGCTCAGTTGGGATTGGGATGCGTGGTCAAGCCCAAGGAAAATAATGTCCATGGTTATTACTTGTATGGGTGACAACTTTACTGATGTGTTGAAGCGGAGTGCTGCGGTACAGGTAATGATTGGTGCCGGATAGAAGAATCTGACTTGGCTCTGATTTTGGGTCATACTAAAAGGCGTCAAGGTCTGGATTTGCGGGGTCAAGAACTGGATTGGCGGCGTTAAGGCCTATATTACATCAGATACATCTCAATGCGTCATGGGATTTTCTACTACCACAACGAGTAAAAATAGCTGACAACATGTGAAATATGGCTAAATATCTAGAGGAAGCGTTAATGTGATATACAATTTGTTGTGTGGAATTTCTAAGTCTTTTTACCATGAAAAAAATGTATCCTCAATTTACCCTAAATGACGCACCTAAGGTTATATTGTCAACTGGATGGTAACTTACAAATGAAATTAGAAGTTTGGTGTTTCAGTTTGTTTCAGTGAAGGATTCTCTTGTAAAATGCCGAATTTCAATGTGTGGTCATACGTCTTGAGCGCCGTTTTTTGACCGTACGCACAGAATTGTGGTCATCAAAAAATTGATGTTGGTATTAATGACTCACCCCCAAACTGAAAATGTCTATGGGGTCACAAAAAAATGTACCCAAGAAGAAAAACAGTTTGAATCATGCTTCATCTTATTTCAGATGGTTGTAAAATTGTTTTTAATCTTGAAAATAATTTTTTTTTTTACATTTTAAAAATAAAATGGTATAATTTGGAGAAGCTCTCAAAACTTTTAATCAATATTCTTGATAGACCAATAAAATGGAAGGAGTGGGTAAAATTTTTGCAAAAAGTACCTTAAAGCTTTGATGTGTAAAGATGCTGCTAACATTTTGTCAAATAGATTTCTTTTCATAACCATGATATTAGTGTTTAATTTTCTCAATAATTTTCCACTACTATAGTAAAGTAAACATCAACGAATTAATACTAATTATTAGTCTTCGTTCATTTCTTCTATAAGGAATATGTCCATTTTGAGGATCAGTATTTGTTTAAAAAATCATTGCAAACGCAAAGCATTCAATATGTTTTGGTTTCCACAGACAAAAGCTCGTTGACAGCATAGAACAATAAAATCACAGATGTTTATGAAAAAATATTATGGTCATGTGGCCTTAATATAAAAAAAATTGTATCTAGTAAAATTAGTGGTTAAACAACTTTTTCCACTTTCACAAGCACTAACTTTCCAGTAAATCATACAATTTCTTTATGATTTTTAATTTTGTAACAAGCATGACTTGGATAAAATTATGCAACAAGTAATAATAATAATAATAATAATATGTGGTCTTATATAGCGCACGTATCCACCAACTGAGTGGTGCTCAAGGCGCTTACATTATTACCCCTGGTCACTGGGCCAATATCATTCCTATAATCTTTCTCAGCTCCCTGGGGAGTATACAGCCATAGTTTCGTAATTTTTTCCAAAAAATGCTAAGCCAGTGCGTACGATATATTTAAACTTGACAAACGTTAACATTTTACGGTGGCCATTTTGCCTTTTCCCAGTTCGGTCATGTGCAAAAATGGTAGTCCCAAGTTTTTTTTTTCACAGACACTCGGAAAACACCGAGTATGCAGTGCTGTACACGTCAGTGTAGGATAATATGATCGATTGTTTATCACCTGATGCAAAAATATTGTTGCATTCCCACTATTGTAGGTCAACAAAATAATAAGGAGCGGACACAAACTTTGTTGTGACAATCAATAGGGTTGGTTTATTAACATTCTCTCAATTCAACAATAATAACAGGCACTAATAACATGTATGACAAGAGTGGTAGCGTAGTTCAGGTACATGTGTCAATAGTTAGACCATGGAGGAAGGAAATTATTTCCTTCCTCCATGGTTAGACTTAATACTTGTCTTGTAGTGTACACAATACGAGTTCCGAATGGAGTGTGCGAGTGTCAACTATAAAGGGATCGGATAGTCAGTGGGACCATCGTTCGTTCGTGCATGGACGGCTGGTCAGTCTCGACGACAGGGACTACCAGGGCTTGACTACACGTGGTGTCGGGACGGGCCAGAGTGTGTATCAGACCGTCCTTGCTCTATGATCAGACCGCACTAGCTAGGTGAACCAATGGTCAATCGATGCACTGCACTATTGGTTCAAGGAACGAGGCACTGGACTGTCGCAACAAGTCATAGTTCGGTATATCGCACTGCCATGGATCGGATCGAATCGCACTAAAGATATTATTCGGAATGCATACGGCACTTCTGCCGAGATCAGGAAATCTCGGTGTTTATATAGGAATCTGGGGGCCTAGGAATGAATAAAATATTAGCCTAGTTTAGCATCTTCGCCAATGAGAAGCTTGCCTTCCGCGTCTAAGGGTAGAAACGTGTGCAAAATCAGGTTATACAACAGGTCCTTGTTCCATATAAGGAAAGGTATTTGACGAAAGTAAAGTGAGTCACAACTTGGACAGGGGGGCGTGTTCAAGGGTATAATGCTTACTGGGGGTGCTAAGCTATTGCTTAAGAGGAGCGGTTGTCCATGGGAGCAAGACACACGGACCAGGCCTATGACTGAGCGGGTCAGTCACGGTGACTGTTTGGCCGTGCTACACCCACGAACCGTGTTCGGCGTGCAGTGGTGGACTCCGAGGAAAATAGGCGAAAAATAGAGTAAGGACGGGGTCACTTGTCCAAGCCAAGTGGTGGGAGGGCGTGGCACGCGCGGCTCTCGCTGGTGTTGCATTATATACTACTCAAAACAATTAGGGATTTTTAACAAATAGGTTTGAAATGTTCCATGAACCAGGAATTTCATTTGCAACCCCCTCTCTCTTTCAGTAGTCCGTCATGAAATGTGTAATCACTGCATGCATCCTTTATCATCTGTTTCATTGTGCAGTTGTTTCTCATCAATTCTGTGAAACATTGTGTTTATCTGAAATAAATGATCTTTGCTTTAACTGAGATTATTCCGGTGTTCCCTAAATTGTTTTGAGCAGTATACATTGCGTTGGCACTGGATATGCGTGAGCAAAAGTAGTGGCCTTCTTGTAAGAATTGCATATTCATAGCGGACAATCGAGGGTCCGGGGAAACAAACCCTGGGAAGTAGAGTACTAGAAATTGCATCGTAATCAAAATATTTAACAGTAGAAGAAGTGAAATAGAGGGCGTTAATATTTATCAAAAGCAAAGCGTAAAATTCGTAACAATATCACCAACCTCTTATGTGACTGGCTCTGGCAAAACCCTAAACTTAACTTGGACCCAATTTTCAAAAGTGAGATTTTGGTATAGTTTGATTCTCTAGATTTTGCTCTTTCATTTGATACCAGATTTTGATATCTACGAATCTGGTATCAAATGAAAGAGGGAAATCTAGCGAATCAAGCTATACCAAAATCTCACTTTTGAAAATTTGGTCCAAGTTTAGGGTTTTGCCAGAACTAGTCGCATATATCGCCGAACCTGCTATATAGGATTCTAGCCGGCCAATCGTCATTGGGCAAGCACTAGTATTATTAAGCAGGAGGTCGTAGGTTCGAATCCCGCCCGAGTCGCCTGTGAAGTCAAGTTTTTTCACCGACACTCGGAAAGCACTTTGTATACACACGTGGGTGTAGGGCAAAACTAAAATCGATTGTTTATCACCCGACGCAAGAATATCACCGACCTAAACCTAGCTAGCTTCACTTTAACTCAAAATCACGAAATTCAACGGTATTCTGACAAACCAAACAATAGACAAACAAACCACAACAATACAGTTTTTGATGTAATTTTTGTGGCAACGTTAAGAAAAGCGTCCTATGATACTTAAAAGCACTTTGCAGAAAATACTAGGAGTCTACGTGCGAAAATTTAAACATGTGTCATTGGCTAATTAATGGCCGTGTCGGCTAGAGGATTCACCTAGCTATTCCGATTTAATTTGCCAATAAAACTGAAAATCCCGCTGTCTGCTACGCGATTCTGACAGCGTGTCACCGTACCGATTTTGAAGCCTACCTATGACCAGAAATGGGAGATTTTGTTGGGTGGGGTATTGTTTTTTTTTTACCTTACCAACATTTCCAATTCATTCTCATTGGAAATCCTGTGGGAATTAATTGGATTTAGTTGGTGTTGAGTTGGTTTGAATTTACTGCATTTCTAATTGGAGAAAAATTTGCAGACCGACTTCATTAGTCCATTTGGTTAGTTTTAATTTGCCAGTTGGGGGTCAATTGTAACTATGCAAATTAGGAGGCAGAGCTAAGTTTGGGCTATTCCAAATTCTTTATTTGTGAAAACTAGTGTTAGATTTTTTGATAAATCTGCTGGGAATGGTCCCTGTAAAACAATGATAATATAATAAGGATTAATAATTAAAACAATTTTTTTGTATAAATGTAAAATTTGTCGGCCCTAACTCCCTAAGCCTGTTTGCTTACACATAACCTGAATCCTCCAAAATCCTTCAATAGTAAAGCAAGCACATGACATGTATGCACATATGTGTTTCTAATCTGTGATATATGTACATGGCCAGGGACCCTCCCTGCATGCATGGAACAATAAACAGTGTCCACTGACCCAAGCGCTGACCTTGCAATCACTACAACAAACATGGATTGGATGTAAATGTACCATGGAAAGGCAAGTATGCCTAATAACCTCAATCCTCCAAAATCCTTCACTTTAGCAAAGAGCATGTAACCTCAATCCTTCAAAATCCTTCACTTTAACAAAGAGGATTTTGGAGGATTTGGGAAGGTTAGGGTTAATAATGTAAAACTCATGGTGGTATTAATCTTCCCTAGAAATTTTTCTGATGTCCTTTCATTATTACGAGTGAAATACTTTCCAGATCGAATTAATGAAGGGATACTCAAATCTGAATGCTGTTCACTATTTTCTCATGAATCATACAATGGTATTAATAAGCTGAAACAATGTTGTACATGTACCTTCTCTTTCGACTAGAGGATAAAATAATGACAAAAATCAATCAAAAATTAAGACGTCCATTGTAGATTTACCACGTTTTATTTCTGATCTTTATAAAAACTACATGTATATTTGTCATATCTCCCCATTAGTATAAGCTCAGCTTCAATTGCTGTATACTACCTGAATTTAAATAAATGCTAGACAGATCCTTAACGGAAAGGTACAGCATTGGTAATTACCGGATTACAAAATAACCTATTATCCAACAGCTAACGTGATTTGAAGTTAGTAAAGGTACCAATCACTCTGCAAAACTGGTTCTGTCTGAAGTGCTCTCATTTCAGAGAAATCAAATATGCAAATTTACAAAAAGTTGCAAAGCAGAACGTCTTGCTTCATGCGTTTTCTGTAGAAATTGTGAATGTTTTTCACACTTTTCTTATGACTTAGACTCCTGCATTGACCTTAAATATTCACAGATATGTTGTTTAATGTATATCTTGATTCAAAGAAAAAGAAAAAGAAAACAATTTGCCAACATTACCAATGATGTACCTTTCCTTTAAGTTGAATTTAAAACAAATTAGACCTGTGTAATCTTTCCTGTTTTTTCAAAAAATACATGATAATAAAATAAAAAATAAAAAATACCTCTTGCAATTGGTTGGGCATGTAGTAAATGCAAGTTTTCCCCTGTGGTGTCATAAATTCCCAAGACAGTTAAGACAATGTGATTGGACATAATGGATCACATGGGGATGTATTAATGGCTGGTATAGACCATATGCAAGTATGCACCAAGTGTGCGAGAATGCGCCATGTGAGAGTGTAGAAGTTTGTATTTGCACACACGGCCAAAATGGAATATCATCCATTCTCAAACGTTGGATTTGTCGGATTCTTTCTCTCTCTTTTTCAATACGAATGACACCGGATATTGACATTTTGAAAATGACATCAAGATGGGCATTTATGATTATGAATGGGAATTAAAGTTTGACGCTTGGTCTTTTTAAAGACCTCACGACAAACTTTTATTCCCTAATAGCGCAGAAGGTATTATTGTCACCCAAGGATATCCTGATTGGGGCATATTGGTATCCTCATTGGGAGAACAGGGTTTCAATCAGGATAGTATAGTTGACATGAACCCCTGTGAGCACTATTAAGGTAGATTATGTAGTTGTCACTTAAGGGTATCCCAATTGAGCCTATTGGTATCCTCATTGGGAGATTAGGGTTTAAATCAGGATGTGTATCTCCCAATCAGAATGGCACAGTTGACGTATATGTAGATCCCATCAGTACTTTTACCTAGCTTCAATCAGAATAATTGTTGCGGGCACACTCAATTGATATTCTTCACATCAACTGTTCATAGAATGACTTGATTTATTACTTGCAGTTTTCACCTCCTGTCTATTAGAAGGCTTGATTTGTTATATGCCGTTGTCACCAACTGTCATTAAGAAGGCTTGGCTTGTTACATGTTGATGTCACCATCTGTCATTAAGAAGGCTTGGCTTGTTACATGTTGTTGCTGTCACCAACTGTCTATTAGAAGGCTTGATTTGTTATATGTGACTCGCTCTATCGTAATGAGGAATGTCCCCCAAATATGAAAAATGGAGATATCCATACTTCATAACGAGCATTGAGTGGGCTTTCCAATGAAGCCAAACATAAACGTGTCCCTTTTTCCGTTCCAAAGTTATTAAACAAAGAAGTTGAGAAACTGGTGGGATTGTTTCAGAAACGTTTTACGAGAAAAACGGGTTTTTTAAAAAGTATAAGTGCTGCGAACAAAAAAAATGTTTGAACTTACGCGCTGCGTGTAATACGTATGGGAGCGCGCTATACATAGTATCTGAACTTGAACGAAATAACTTACCGTGGCAACGGTAATCTTTCGGAAAGGCTAGAATCACAAAAGTTTACAGGCGTATGGACCATGTCTTTAAGAATACTTTGTGAAAGTTTAACGTCAATGCTCAAATTACTTTAGAAGTTCTGGGTCTCTGAATGTTTGATAAACAAACACTAGCTGTCAAACAACAATCATGCGTGTACATGAAGAGCGCGACGTATACATTGCATGACCGGTCGCTCCGATCCCATGCACATAGTACATGTGCATGTGCCGTTCACGTGTACATGTACACGTGCCTGTGAACGGCAAAATCACGAAAGCACACAGTACAATCGGGCCGGCAGGCTGCGCTTAAACCGCCCACTTTGGCGCTTGTCTACGTCCATTCGGGGTAAACATCCAAACTGCACAAGCTCAGTAGCCCGTTGACGCACGTTCGTCCAATCAGCTCGCTGGAACCCTACGACGTAGGCTTAGACTTAGCAACAAGGAGACTTTCTGCATTAAGTTTTTGGGCGCTTATCTTATTATTCAGTATTCAGACAGTGATGTCATTGCTACAATTACAAAGGTCACATCATGACCTTTCTAACAGTACCAAACATGCACGTTAAATGATAATGGCGCGGCTCGATACGGCGCTTACAAAAGGAGTTCAAACTCGTCTTTTTGGAGCTAACGAGGACGATTTGCAACAAAAATGGACACAGACACGCTTGAGAAAAGGTCTTTATTTTCTACTTTATTGATATTTTTCTCAAAAAGTAAAATAACACACAAACTTTGATATTTAAGTTACCTTAGTACACAAAAACCTCAAAATCGATTTCAATGCGATTGTTTACGTTATGTGAACTTCAGAGCTTGTTTACGTGAAACGGTCCCTTGGGGGACATTCCTCATTACGATAGAGCGGGTCACATATGCTGTTGTCACCAACTGTCATTAAGAAGGCTTGGCTTGTTACATGTTGACGACTCGTTTGATTAGTGATTACATGCTGCTTACAATGAATAATTTGACCCTTTGCATATGAAACAGAAACAAAGCAACCGGTACCAGAAAGAATACACTTTGAATAAAAGAAATCCTACATCACTTTAATATCAAGTTTGTAACGTCCCCTTCAGGTACCAGAACGGAGCTCTGTAGTGACATAAACTCTGCAATAACAAACGAGATCAACAAAACAACAAATTGAGTTCAGTTCTTTTTAAAGGAAAGGTACAGCATTGGTCGAGTTTGCAAAACAATGTATACTTTCTCTCTTTGAATGAACGTACATACATACAACAACAAAACACGTCGTTCACAAGAAAATAGCGTTCTCATATTTTTTTGCAGTCATCAGAATGTGAAATTTAGGAAAAAAATATTTTTCCTAAATTAGTTATTCGGTATTATAAAAAAGTTCAAATGATCACAGTTTAACAAACTTACTTGGTGTAAATTGGAGGATGGTTTCAAACATCCCTCAACAATATTTCTGCCCGAGGTGCTATTATTTTTTAATATAGTCAAATCTTATTATACAATATGTCAGAAAACTGTACACAAATTCCATAATAAGACTCACCTTTATTAACCTGTCAAATTCTATTTTGGATGCTGGTTCTTTGCCAAGGACTTCCTTAAAACGTTCAGTGAACTGATTGCGACGGTACTTGAAGCTTTCTCGGAACATGTCAAAGATTACAGCACGAAACTGCAGAAAATGAGACCAGAAATGAAGAATTGTCAAAGGAATTCAGGACAGAATAGATTTTGTACATGTACACTGAACATCCAATAATCCCCCTTTTTTTTAGAGATCCTTTTTTTTTTTTATCACTGTGCACGTTAATTTACCATACATTTTTAGTGTGCCTCCACCATTTTTTGGCAGTGGTCCCCTTTTCAAGACTCTGGATCCACCCCTGCTAATAATGATAACTGGGTTAAATGGGTCAAAATTTAACCTGTGTAAAGATCTGGTGGTACCACAGACATATATAACAACTTGACAGACAGCAGAGCGTGCAAAGACCTTAATTTCTGATTCTTTAAAACCATGGGTATGAGTGCACATACAAATTTAAGCATACACGTAACATGTCAATGTTTACCAAGATATGTCAATTCAATGTTTACCTTTTTATGTTATTATTGTTAATTTGTTGTAACCTTTTGACTCTTGCTTAATTTTGTACCTCTGATTTACATACAATGCATGGATCGTATTGTGCATTATGGGGTGAAATAGTGAGAAATAGAACTGTGAGTCAATACTATTCCAGGGACATATCCAATTGAACTGTAATGTGTTAATGCAGGGGCGAAGCTAGGGTCTCAAAAAAAAAGGGGTGTGGCCACATGGCAAAAAGGAGAGGGGCAAACTCAAAAATGTATTGCTGATGGATTTACTTATCATAAAAAAGGTAGTAAATGTTCTTTTGTTGCACCCTGGAGTTGGACAATGAACTATTATTAGATCTAGTACACTGTGGGACTTGACCACTGTATAAAATCTATGCACCCTGGAAATGGCAAGTTTACCTCACTACTTATTTCAAAGAACTTGAACAATACCTGGCTGCAATAGCCAAGCTAAATGTAACGGACTGCACATGTCATTCATTTGTTGCCATATGAACTATACACTACCTTGTCTAAAGAATCCCCACTTTCACAGAGTCCAAATAACTTTTTGTCTTCCATAGCATTATTTGTTGGCCACTAAAAAGTAAAGTAGCAGAAAATATTTAAATTAGAATAACTGTAGCTGCTTGTTGAAACACACACACACACACACACACTATTAACTATTAACACAATGGGCCGGATAAATAAAAGTTAGCAATTGCTTATCTAGTAAAAGCTCAAGCAATAGCTTAACAAGTAAAAGCTCAAGGTTAAGCAATTGCTTAAAAATGTATAAATAACATTCTTCTTTGACTAGCACCTGTTGCTTGGGTGGGTTAGCAATTGCTTATGGGTATAACAATGATGGGAGGTCAGTTCCGATTAGCCTAGTGGCTGTATATGAGGCATGTGTTAGCAACATGGATGCTGCCGAAGAATTGGGGAGTGGTACAAATAGTGAGCAATCTTTGAACGAACTGTTCGTTAGTATAATCAAAGAGTACCCTGTTCTAATCGAGAAAAGTCAGTTGCCGGGGTAAAAGACATGAAGGCAAATGCACTTAAAAAGCACAAATGTCAATTGCTACCAACACAGGTAAAGCCATGGATGAGAAGCAAATTTTGTAAAGATAGCAAACATGAAAAGTCAAGTGAAGAAGAAAACAGATGGAATGCAAACAGGAAATAGGAAGATTGTTTTGGTTCCATGGGAACAAGATCTGTACAACATCTTCAAAGGGGATGAAACCGACTATTACTACGATGCCATGCACCATTTCTGCTGGTTTCAAACCAAGTACTTCAAACTGCTGCTAGCACTCAAATTTTCAAAATTGAACCAAATAATTTCCGGTATCTGGTAGGATTGACTTCATCACGATTTATTCTTTCATTGTACACCTTTTCATGTTCCCTTACATGCATAAACCTCGGCCATGATGGCAGGAGTAATGCAACATGCAAGTGTTAGCAAATGCAAGCTCCTCATTTAGTATCTTGTAAAAATATTAGCAAGTGCTACAAGTCATTAGTAAAAGGTCTGGTTTATTTATATGCTTCCAAGCAAGTGCTAATCTCTCTAGTAATTGCTTAAAAATCATAGCAATTGCTTTTGCTAACTACCGGAAGCAATTACTTGCTAGTAATTGCTCACTTTTATTAATGAAGATTTAAGAAAATGACTAGTAAAAGCAATTGCTACTTTTTATTTATCCGGCCCAATGTTTACATAGCCAAATACTAGAAATATCACACATGACCAATAAACCATTCCATACACAATTTTTTCATGATGCACTGAGCTACCATGGAAACATCTGAAGCCAACACTATTTGTAACATACAGTACAAGTCAATGACATTGTGATGCAATACACATTACAACAAAATTTAACTCACAGAAAGACAATCTGAAAGTATAATTTTGTGCTCAAAAGCCATTAAACCTGGGTACTATCCGAGTAAAAGTAACATCAGAGATGAACGATTGCTTATGGCAAAACCTACTTCAACTACATATCTAGAAGGACGGGAACAAATAAAGACAAGAACAAAAATGGTTGTATCAGGACCAACAATTTAATATGAGTATCAGGCGGAGAGCAGACTTAGGCCCCCAATCCAAAACCTTGGCTCAACTCACAGGTATCTGCAGTAAAGCAGCACCAACATCCACAGCACACTGCTCTAACATGGCATCAGACATGCCCTCCCCGAGCAGATCTCCGGGTGGTGACTCTGCCAATCTCATCATAACATGGTGACGTAATTCTGTCAAGCTCATCAGGTGATGTTTCACAAACTTGTCCCGTAAGAAACTCCTCAATTCGTTCCTGACATCCTCATCACTGGATGTTCCATTTTTTACTCTGGGACCGTTTTGAGCGGGGTTAACGCTACCCTCACAGACAGCGGACCCTAGTAAATGGTCAGCGTCTAATGGTGTGACCTCCATCGGCTCTGCAGCATTTTCTGCAGGGTCAGTTTGAAGCCTGCTGCTGTCGGACCCTATCTCTGCAAAAACAGTTCTGGGACCTACATTACTGTTTTGCATTTGGTGTTCAGAGTTGACATTGGGAGTGTTCTGAGTGAGGCTTTTGGTGCGAGCACGGTTGCGGGCAAACTTGACCCGCTCCTGACCAGACATAACTTCAACTGTAGAAACAAAAATAAAATAAAAGTTTTCTAAATGTCCACTATTCAAACTAAGTGCAACAACTTCATGTCAAAATGGAAAGAAAAATACACCTAAATACAATGTAGCTGTTTGGGATGAAAATAATAATAACAATAACAATAATAATAATAATCGATGATTTGTAGCGTGCACATATCCACCCTGCTGGGTGCTCAAGGCACGGAAACAAAGAAAAACATGAATACAAACAATATACAATGATAGCATAGGGGAAAAAATATGTACTGAGATACATGTACAGGTCTACAATGCAATTACAAATATACATCATCTTTGAAGAATTGTGACATAAGATGAGTTTTAAGCAGCGACTTAAATCTAGTTATACTATGGCAAGATTTGAGTTTAGTTGGAAGATGATTCCAGAGTCTCGGAGCCGCGACAGAAAAAGACCTATCACCCCAGTTCCGTTTTGAAGTTGGTTCCTTTAAGAGTGACATGTTGCTGGAGCGCAAATTGCGTGATGGAGTGTAGACTTTACCCAGTTCGCGTCGGAGGCCGTGTATACAAGCAATTTTTTTTGCACCGCGGATCGGAGA
Organism: Zoroaster sp. YZ-2022; assembly: GCA_029582265.1. NCBI lineage: Eukaryota > Metazoa > Echinodermata > Asteroidea > Forcipulatida > Zoroasteridae > Zoroaster > Zoroaster sp. YZ-2022. The sequence goes on from CM055819.1 coordinate 12,224,009, forward strand.
GCATCTAAACACGCCATAGGAAACTCGAGAATATTTGTATGCATGCTCGGTTGACGTGACAACGAGCCACACGCGTAAAGTGACATGCTCGGAAGACGTGGCCACATGCTGTGGAAGCTTCCATTGTCCTTTCGGGTGACGTAAAACCATGCCATTTTGGCAGTGCTCGTGCTTCGGTTGACGTGTTATTGTGCACTCGTAAACCTGTTCCACACCTTTGTCTGTCTCCATTGAAATCTGTAAAGCTGTGGTATACTAAGATTTCTATAGACCAATTTCCATGCACCATTGTCCCATTGTTACTCGGTACCACTCGGATCATGGAGGAAGGAATCCTTCCTCCACGCTCGGATGACGTGTAAATACGATGAAGAATTCTTTAGAGGGCTCGGTGGACTTCTAAAGACGCAACACAAAAGACGCCCTCCTGGTTATAATTCCCAAGGGAAACTCGCCAATTTATATGCCAATAAGCTAAATGGGGGTGTCCCATCTTAGTTTCATTGACATAACCAAAAAAGATTCACGCAAACAAAAACGTGTTTGTGTGGGACAAAGAAACCCGCACAGGGGCCCAGAAAAACTTTTTATTCACGACGCGAACTGGTTAAGCAGTTCAGAATATAAATTGGAGCAATACTATTAAAAGATTTGTGAACAATTAGCATAAGTTTAAAAACAATTCTGTGAAACAGGAAGCCAGTGCAGTTCTTTCAAGATTGGCGTGATATGGCATGAATTTCTGGACAAAGTTACAACACGAGCTGCTGTGTTTTGTATGTGCTGAAGACGAGATATTTGATTCTGTGGAGACCGTAAGGAGAGCATTCCGTTATCGAGCATTGATGTGACAAACGCATGTATAATTTGTTCAGCAGCACTTTTATTAAAGTATTTCCTTATTCAGCTAATATTTCTGATGAAATGATGATATCGAACAATGTTGGAGATATGAGGGTTTAAAGTCATTGTCGGTCAAATATAACACCAAATTACATAATAATAATAATAATAATGTATGGATTTATATAGCGCCGTATCCACCAACTAAGTGGCGCTCAAGGCTATATTATTATCCCTGCTCATAAGGCTCATAAAGGCTCATAAATCATTCCTGAAACCATCTCAGCTCCCTGGGAGTATACAGCTCAGTGCTGCCATTTCTAGCGCATATAGAGCAAACCATCTCTGCCTTCACAGGTAAATTGTTTAACCCCTGGGTGGAAGAAGCAATTATGGTTAAGTGTCTTGCTCAAGGACACAGGTGTCACGGCCGGAACTCGAACCCACACTCTGCTGTGTTTTGTATGTGCTGAAGAGATATTTGAGTTCTGTGGGAGACCGTAAAGGAGAGCATTCCCGTTATCGAGCATTGATGTGACAACCATGTATAATTTGTTCAACAACTTTTATTAAAGTATTTCCTTATTCAGCTAATATTTCTGATATGAAATGATGATATGCGAACAATGTTGGAGATATGAGGTTTTAAAGTCATTGTCGAGTCAAATATAACACCCAAATTACGTGCTTGTGATGTGGGGTTTATCTGCGAGTCACCAATTGTAATAAATGGAAGAGAAACTTTAGATAATTGCTGACGTGATCCAAATAGAACAAATTCTGTCTTTTCGTCATTCAATTTCAAGAAGTTTTGCCTCATCCAACTACGCATCTCTTGAATACATTTCTCCAGCGTTGTAATACACGAATCGGCAGGTTCTTGAGAAGATTTAAAATTAATGTAAAGCTGCGTGTCATCAGCATAGACATGGTAATTTAAATTATACTTCAAAATGATATCACGAACTGGAAAGGTATATATACAGTAAACCACTGTGGGCCGAGCACAGAGCCTTGGGGGTACAGAATAGTCAAGAATAACAGGCTCGGAGATAGCGTTACCAAAACAAACATGCTGAGGCCTATTTAAAAGGTAGGACTTACACCAATCCAGGGCTGTGTCATGTATTCCAAGATGATATTGAAGACGGGAGAGAAGGATTTTGTGATCGACCGTGTCAAAAGCGGCGCTTAAGTCTAACAAAACTAATGCAGTGATTTTTCCATCATCCATGGCAGAATGTCATTGTTGACGCGGAGAAGAGCAGTTTCCGTTCCATGAAATGGTTTATAGGCTGATTGAAATGTGTCCGATAGGTTATTAGCAAGAACATGGTCAGAGATCCGTGTTGATACTCGCTCGATTGTTTTTCCAAGGTACTTTAAATTCGCTACCGGTCGGTAATTCTTGAAAACTTCCTTGTCCAAATTGGGTTTCTTCAGGAGTGGTTTAACATGAGCAACCTTCTGGCTATCAGGGAAACAACCGGAAGAAATAGATCTGTTTACAATAATTGTGATATACTTAGCAAACACATCAATATTTTGTTTTATTAGCGGAGTTGGTACTGGATCAAGTTTACATGATTTTGATGGCGATTTCATGATGAGTTTCTTGATCTCCGTAACACTAGTAGGCTCAAACATAGACAGTCTACAATGTGGATCCTTGCGTGGTGGTGTTTGTGATAGAATGGCAGGTACTGGGGGAAAAGAATGATCAGAGTGTGTAGATGGAAGTACTGGAGTTTTGGGTTTATGAAGCAGCTTTTCAACAATGTTAAACAGTTTTTTCTGATCGCCAGAGCTCTCTTCCATGCCTGGTTCTTCACAATATCACGTTGGTTACAGTATTCTTGCCGATGTACTCCAAGTTTCCCATTGTCACGCCATTTTCGTTCAAGTTGACGACGGATTTTCCTTGCAGCACGAATATCATCATTGAACCAGGGGGATTCAGATTGTAGTTTAACAGTTCAAGTTTTTTGCGGAGCATGAACGTCCAAGATGTTACGGACAGTAGATTCAAATAGATTGACACAAGAATCCAGCTCACCATCTTCAAGGTTTACATTTTCCAGTTGAGATTCAATATCATGACATAAATCTGGATATTTACATTTTTACAGTGGCGAGTAGTTACAGAAATGGTAGGTATGGGAGGTTTTTAAGGTTCATATCTGCCATGATTGCATAATGATCAGATAAGCCGGGATGGATAGTTATATTTGAGATGAGAGGTGAAATATTTTCACGCGTTATCATGAGGTCAAGACAGTGACCATATCGATGAGTGGGTACTGTGATGTGCTGTATAAGTCCATGAGCAGAGAGCAGATCTTTAAACTGATTTGCATAATTGTTTGAAGTGATGTCCATATGAATGTTAAAATCGCCGGTTAAAATAATGTCAGATGGGTGCAAGAGATAATCCACAATTAATTTCTCAAATTCCTGGAGAAAAATGGAGAAATTTACATGTTTACCATCAACATCCCTTTCTGGTCGATATATATTAACAAGGCGAACAGATCTAGAGTTGCGTGTTACCTCAGCATGCAGAGATTCAAATGTTAGGTAGTCAATGTTAACATTTTTCATACTGACAGATAAACTGGACCTAAAGAGAAGTGCAACCCCTCCAACGGTCTTTTTTGGTCTGGGGATATGATGGAGAGAGTAGCCAGCAGGAGTGCACTCGCGGGGTAGCAAGTCATCATCAGGTTTAAACCATGTCTCGGATATGGCAACAAGATCCAATCCAAATTGTTTTGAAGTGCAAAGTCAACGAATTCATCCGATTTGTTACATATGGATTGAGTGTTCAAGACACAGAGCTGAAGTTTAGACTCATCATGAACATTTGGAGTTGAAGTTATGCCAATGTCGCTTGTTGATGTGGTTAAGTTCACTGTTGGGGGTTGGTCAGGCCAGAGTGCTAGTTGTGTACGTTTGTCCCATTCTCTGACGACCAGCTTTTTACCTCTGTGTGTGCGGCGGTATGTTTGGGGTTGATTTGCAAGTATTCCAAGACGGTTTAATTGACTCAATGCTGAATAAGATAAAGCTGCATCAGTACATGGAGCATTGCGAATATTGAGTAGTTCATTGCAGCTGTAGGAAATTTTATGGAGCTGAGTGGCGTTGCTGGGTGTGTTGATCAGTGTTTCACTTTCAGGTCCAGGGTTTGGGTTTATGTCACCAGAAATTAAGAGTTCCAGGTGAAAGGTGGCAGATGAATTATCATAATATGATATAGGACAACTCAGAAATTTAAGATGGCGGATTTGTTGTTTTTTATGTAGCATACAAGCTGTAGGTTGCATGCTGTAGTCATATTCTAAAGATGAGTCATTGAGACAATGGTCCAGATAGCAAGAGTAAGATAAACAGGATGTAGACCTCCAGCTAAGGGAGCGTCTCATAACTCAAGAATGCATAGAACGTTCCATTGGGAACACTGTTCCCATTGGGAATAAATGTTGTTCTCACTGGGAACAGGGCGGCATTCCTTTGGTAACATGTAGTGTTCCCAAAAAGGAATGTTCCATTGGGAACATTCCATAAAGGCATATATGAGCTGGGAAGATCTAGCATTCCTATTTGGAACAGCTACTGTTCCCATTGGGAATACCGAATGTTCCGTTCCAACTTTTGCAACATTTCCTTAACTTTGTAGCCATTCACAACAGGTCCCTTTGGCTACTAGGGGAAGGGGGTCCAGGGCCCTTTGGCTACTAGGGGGAGGGAGGTCCAGGGCCCTTTGGCTACTAGGGGGAGGGGGGGGGTCCAGGGCCCTTTGGCTACTAGGGGAAGGGGGATTCCAGGGCCCTGTGGCTACTAGGGAGGGTCCAGGGGCTGAGGTCCAGGGCTTTGGCTACTAGGGAAGGGAATGCCAGGGCCCTTTGGCTACTAGGGGAGGGTCCCGGGCCCTTTGGCTACTAGGGGATGGGGGTCCAGGGCCCTTGGGCTACTAGGGGGAGGGAGGTCCAGGGCCCTTTGGCTACTAGGGAAAGGGTCAGGGCCCTTTGGCTACTAGGGAAGGGGTCCAGGGCCCTTTGGCTACTAGGGGAAGGGGGTCCAGGGCCCTTTGGCTACTAGGGAAGGGGTTCCAGGGCCTTTGGCTACTAGGGAAGGGTCCAGGGCCCTTTGGATACTAGGGGAAGGGGGTCCAGGGCCCTTTGGCTACTAGGGGAAGGGGGTCCAGGGCCCTTTGGCTACTAGGGGGATGGAGGTCCAGGGCCCTTTGGCTACTAGGGGGCGGGGATTCCAGGGCCCTTTGGCTACTAGGGGAGGGGGGTCCAGGGCCCTTTGGCTACTAGGGGAGGGTCCAGGGCCCTTTGGCTACTAGGGGAAGGGGGTCCAGGGCCCTTTGGCTACTAGGGGAGAGGGTCCAGGGCCCTTTGGCTACTAGGGGAGGGGGTTCCAGGGCCCTTTGGCTACTAGGGAGGGGGTCCAGGGTCCTTTGGCTACTAGGGATGGGGTCCAGGGCCCTTGGCTACTAGGGGAAGGGGGTCCAGGGCCCTTTGGCTACTAGGGGGATGGAGGTCCAGGGCCCTTTGGCTACTAGGGGGCGGGGATTCCAGGGCCCTTTGGCTACTAGGGGGAGGGGGTTCCAGGGCCCTTTGGCTACTAGGGAAGGGGTCCAGGGCCTTGGCTACTAGGGGGTTGTGGCCCTTTGGCTACTAGGGGAGAGGGTCCAGGGCCCTTTGGCTACAAGGGGAAGTGGGCCAGGGCCCTTTGGCTACTAGGGGGAGGGGGATCCAGGGCCCTTTGGCTACTAGGGGAGAGGGTCCAGGGCCCTTTGGCTATTGGGGGAGGGGGTCGAGGGGTCCAGGGCCCTTTGGCTATGGGGAGGGTCCAGGGCCCTTTGGCTACTAGGGGAAGGGGGGGGGGCCAGGGCCCTTTGGCAACTAGGGGGATTGGGGTCCAGGCCCCTTTGGCTACTAGGGGGAGGGGGTCCAGGGCCCTTTGGCTACTTGGGGAAGGGACATGGCACTTTGTCCCCCCCTGGTTCTGCCCATGGGTACAGTTGATTACTGATAACCGACTCTGTAGGCTTATAATGGTGCTTTAAATCACTCAATCATTAGCATGGCATCTTGAGGAATGCAGGCACACAAATTACTGCACACAGGCAAAATGCGGTACTGTCAAAAAGACAGACTAATCTGCTTAGCATTTTACCGGAAGCGCTCTTGTCTAGATCAAAGATAGCACTTGAAAAGAACTATATATTATTTGTATTATTATCTTAAACATTACCTGATTGTGATGAATCTTTGGTATCTTTCCCTTTGCCCTTCTTGTCTACTTCATGCTTAGGAACTTTTAAAACTTTGGAAAGCCTGTGTTATAAAAGAAAAAATTTAAAAATAATAATTTGCATGGCACACACTATCCAAAACTAGTATCCATTTTTAAAAACCTGACTAATCTATGATGACATTTTTGTAAGGTACAGTATTGGTAATTGTAAATTACTTTTCAGTATTTGATAGCCTACATGTAATTGTTGAATTATAAGGTAAAAATTTCTTTTCTGATTGTTGTATCAATGTTCCCTGAAAATACTTTTGTTTTAGGTGTTGTCATTTTTAAGAAAATAGATTACTGCCCATAAACTTTTTATGCACATGCTCTGTGCCTTTGGAAGTCTCCCCAATGAAATCCATTCAACACAGTCTCTAGGAATGTTCAAGAACTATCTCAAGACTTTCTTGTTTAGTAGTAAATTGTAATCAGATTGGGTTGGTCACTTTCCACCTTTCTCAGCCTTTTTTTCTTATTTTAGTTTGTACAGTAATTTATTGTTGTGGCACTGTGGTACCCTGTGTAAGAGCACTCTATAAATGGCTGCTGCTGCTGCTGCCGCCGATGTTGACTTTATTTTGAATGGAAGACTTGATACCATGTCCTAAATTTAGTTCTGTCCAAAATGGAAATGAATACCGCCCTCTATGTATGGACCAATAGCTGAAATTTTCATGGGTTAGTTGTTTAACCCTTTCATTACCGATTTGTTTCAACAGGATGTCCCACTAGTTACCGAATTGTTTGCCCAGTCATGCATGAGGAAAGAGGGCGCTCTTTGTAGCTGCCAGTTGTGTTTTTTATGCTCTCCGAGTTTGTCTAGTTTATATCCATTGTAATCGTTTTTATGCTTCAACATTGATGTCTTTTTTAACTGTATTTTACATCTTGGTGAACTGGTGATTACTTTCATCGTCTTTTTGGATGTAGTTATTGACTGTAATGTGACTTTTGAGTGACTTTTTATATGGATCATCATAGCTTTTTGAGTCAACATGGCCGCCAGGATATAACAGGTGATATTTATGTACATACATGTATCGACCATCAAGTTTTCAGTATCAGCAGCTCTGTCTTTTAACATCAACCTGTTGATATATTTCCTAATGATTTTAAACTGCTTTTATCAGTGTGCTGTTTTGTACGCTGTGTTTTACCTTAATCTCCGAGTACTTGGTGCTGGACAATTTTAACCCAATTGTCAGTGTCGGTGACAATGTCGTCAGATAGAAATTATTTCACTTGATCATCTGCATTCCATCTTCCTGATGTTAGAAACAGACTTAAATCTATGAACATTCTGAAAGCACTCGAGGTAAACGTTCAGGTACAAGGTTACCAGTAGGATTCCAACTGTTGTTGATGTTTTTTCCCGTCACAATGTGAGAACAAAGGACACTGATTCTGTGAACTACCAAAACCTCACTCAAATTCAGAGAGTGAGTAAGTACATGCTAAGTCGAAATATGAACTTTTCATTGTGGAATGCCAGATCGTTGGAGAAAAAGGTCACAGCAGTTTGTGATTCAATTTTGCACAATCATACTGATGTAGCTATACTCACGGAAACCTGGATGACAGATAAGAATGCGGATTTCATCAAATCAGAGTTCACATCATCAATTAGCAGTTTTAGTATCCACCATGTACCACAAGACCGTCGGAGGGGTGGAGGTACCGCTGTGTTGTCCAGGTATAACTTGAAAGTGACAATCAACAAAACTGCTCCGTACAAGTCATTTGAGCTCATGGACATAAATGTAAACACTGGTAGTGATTTGATACACCTTTTAGTGGTTTACCGTCCACCATATTCTGAAGAGCACCGTTTTACTGCTACCAACTTTTTATCCGAATTTTCTACACTATTAGAAAAAATAATATTCTCACCTGGTCAACTCATTATTACAGGCGATTTTAATTTACATGTGGATAACCCAGAATGTGTTGATGCCTTGCGGTTCAGTGACTTGATTTCTTCACTTGGTCTTGTGCAGCACATATGTGAGCCTACTCATGAGAAAGGCCACACTTTAGATCTGGTGATTTCGAGAGCTGGTGACTCGCTCCTGTCAAATTTTGTCCTGGATCACACACTGCCTTCTGATCATACTGCGATTAATTTTACATTAGATATGCACCGTCCACCTACGCGGAAGGTCACAAAGCAACATCATCGATTGAGCGCCATCAATATTACGGACTTCAAAGAGCGGTTAGACCACTCGCTGAAGGATATACCAGATCATGTCTCTAATGTAAACCAGCTGACAGTTTCCTATAACACAGCTCTTAGCAATGTCCTTGATGAAATTCCCCGATTCAGGTTAAGACATTACTAGACAAGCGAGAGCTAAGTGGTACACGAAGGAGCTGTTGGAGAAAGGACTACTCTTAGGCAGCTTAGAGAAGCGTTGGCTCTTCCAGCAGCGTCTCGAGGTTGATAGGCAAACTTTTGTTTCTGCCCGTTCCATCTATAATAAACACTGTGATGAGGTCAAGGCGTCATATCATCGGAAAAGAATAGAGAACTCTGATCAGAAGACTTTTCTATCGTAGATGAAATTTCTGGTCATAAGAAATCATCGTCTTTGATCTTACCTGATATTAGTCCTCATCTACTACCACAACAATTTATGGACTTTTTTAAACAGAAAATCTGTGATATTAGAATGGCTTTGATGGATGGCCCAGAGTTTTTGGACAATTTTGTGCAAAACAATTTGTCTTTTAATTCATTTACATCGGTAACACCCAATGATATTATTTTACTTGTACGTAAGATGACAGATAAAACATGTTCTCTTGATCCAATGCCAACCCAATTTGTAAAGGAGTTTCCAGATCAGTTGGCGCCTATTCTGTGTCGCATTGCTAACAGTTCACTCAAATCTGGTGTTTTTCCAGCTGCGTGTAAGTCAGCTTTAGTGCGCCCTCTGATTAAGAAATATGGGTTGGATTGAAATGAGTTACTTAATTATAGACCAGTGTCTAACATTCCATTTTTATCAAAGTTGCTCGAGAAGATAGTTTTATCACAGTTGAACTGCTATTTCAAGACAAATTCCATGTATGCAAAATGTCAATCCGCTTACCGAGAGGGACATAGCACTGAGACTGCACTCTTGAGAGTGCAGAATGATGTTGCACTCACTCTTGATCGGCACCGTGACGTTATTTTGGTATTGTTAGATCTTTCTGCCGCATTTGACACCATCGATCATGATATTCTCACTAGGCGACTGTGCTCCCGTTTTGGTATTGGGGGAACAGTCTTAAGCTGGCTAAAGTCGTACCTAACAAATCGTACCCAGCGTGTGTGTATTGGATCGATGGTGTCAGATGAGGCCCAGTTGAAATTTGGTGTTCCACAGGGTTCAATATTGGGCCCTGTCCTTTTTTCCCTTTATATGGTGCCACTTGAAGACATTATCGACCGTCATGGTCTCAGTAGTGTCATGTATGCTGATGACACCCAGCTGTACATCACCTGTGATACGCCGGCGGATACATCAGTCATTGCCTCCATTGAGGCATGCGTTGACGAGATCAGACGTTGGATGCGATCCAATTGGCTCGCACTCAACGACAGTAAAACGGAGGTAGTTTTGTTCTCGTCAAAGTTTAAGACTGTCTGACGGTGCTGCCGCGGTCGGTGTGCGGGTGGATGATGTTCAGGTCCATCCTTCGTCCAAAGTACGAGATCTTGGAGTTTTTTTAAGACTCTGCTGCGAGCATGGAGCACCATGTAACAAGTCTTTGTAAATCGGCGTCATTTGCCTTATGGAAGATTGGGAAGGTTCGAAAAATGTTGGAAAAATCTTCAACTGAGAAACTTGTTCATGCTTTTGTTACCTCCAGGTTGGACTATTGTAATAGTCTGCTTTTTGGGCTTCATTCAAATCAACTGAAAAAATTACAACTCATTCAGAATTCCGCTGCTCGACTGATAACTGGAACCAGAGTTCGGGAGAGTATTACTCCTGTGCTTCGGGATCTTCATTGGTTGCCAGTAGAACAGCGGATTCGTTTCAAAATCCTTGCTATTACTTATAAAATAATTGAGAATGTCACAGCGCCGATCTACCTCACTGACCTGGTTAACCTCCGTGTTCCACAGAGATCAACAAGGCAGAGTAGTGAGATTCGTTTGGAGCCTCCACCTGTGAATTCTATAATGACTAAGTATTATGGTAATCGTACATTTTCTGTTGTTGCTCCCATGGTATGGAGACATCTTTTTTGCCGGATAAAATTTGTATTGCGTGGAGTCATTGGGCGAGATTGGCTAGGCTCTCTAAGAAAGGTATAATTATTATCAGGCCTGGAATTTCACAAAGGCCACGGCGTCTGTTGCCTTGGTCTTGACACTTATTTAAAATGTTCCCATAGACATTCTAATGGAAGTGCCTTTGCCCTTACAAGAATGAAATTCCAGGCCTGCATCTCATTTTCCCCCATATTAGAAGCTTCTAATCATACGTACTGTTGGTACTTGGCCTCCCACAACATGTGTTGTCGTTGTGTGACTTCCTCGTGATGCATGACAAACTCACTGTCAAAATCATGAGCAAACTCCCAGCCTTGGTTAACCTTAGGACGCGCCATCTGCTCTAAGATGCCTTTCATGTCCTCTGAAGGAAGCTGTATTGAAGCAAAGATATTAAAGATGTTTTCTGTTATTTTACCAGACTTTGCTCTTTTCCGTCAGAACAAAGCAGAGTTTGAGTACTCATACTTGTATATCAAGTACATTTTTCTGTACTCATACTCGCATTCGTGAAAAAAGTACTTGCAAAAGTCTGGACCTAAGTTTCACATTACAATTCTACAATTTCTTAATTTTTTAATTACCAATCCTATACCTTGATTTAATTTTGCCCTACACCGACGTGTGCATAGCACTGTATACTCGGTGCTTTCTTGCCCTACACCGACGTGTGTATAGCACTGTATACTCAGTGCTTTCTTGCCCTACACCGACGTGTGTATAGCACTGTATACTCAGTGCTTTCCGAGTGTCTGTGAAAAAACTACACAGGCTTAGGGCAAAATTAAATCAATTGTTCATCTCCCGACGCAAGAATTTCACCAACCTATATATATATATATATATATATATATATATATATATATATATCGCGGACCCCGCTGCTATATGGGATTCTAGCCGCCAATTGTCATCGGGCAAGCTCGGTGGTCGAGAGGTTAAGACGTCTGCACTAGTAAGCAGGAGGTCGTGGGTTCGAATCCCGCCCGAGTCGGCTGTGTAGTTTTTTCACAGACACTCGGAAAGCACCGAGTATACAGTGCTATACACATGTCGGTGTAGGGCAAAATTAAATCAATTGTTTATCTCCTGACGCAAGAATTTCACCAATCCTATACCTCATCTTATACACAGTTGGTTTTCTCCTCCACTTGTTTTGCCGCTTTCAGTCACTTTCTTTGTTATATAAATAAATTACTTAATTTGCCTAGTAATTTGTGATGCGTCAATCCTCCTTCATAGCATTAATTATTTTATAAATAAACAATATAAGGATATTTTGCAAACCTTTGTAATAGATGCAACTTCTTTTCTAACAATACAGCGACTCTGGTTAAACCTCCACATCTAGAACAAAACAGAGAAATTGTTTTAACATAATAGCAATACAAATAATGCTATAAACACAATTTGTTCATGGATCCTTCAAAATCAAGAGTAACAAATCTATGTTCAAGATTGCCAACCTAAAGTAAACCAGATGCTTAATGCCCCTTTTAGAAGAGAGGTATTTTTGCAGGACATCTGATATTCCATATATCTACATCCTGTTGTCTATTAAAGTGCCCTGGGATCATACAACCATGGGTCATTTTATGGTTTGAGATTCTCTCATTGTATGTTTACTGTGCAGCAGTGAGAATTTGATGTAGAATAATGTATTATCCATAAATAATCGTAACGCAAAAAGTTTTTTTATAATATGCTTTTTCCTGGTCTCAATCTTCGTGCCATCATTGGTCCGTGACCAAGACGAGATCGAGACCACAGAGAGTCGAGACCACAGGGAGTCGAGACCACAGTGAGTCGAGACCACAGGGAGTCTAGACCGAGACCTGCACCTGCAAAAAGACAACACTGGTTTGTGCCTCAGCATTGGAGGCTTCCAGCGTCACATGAAGGTGCACACATCAATCAAAGTCAACCATGACCGTCAACCATGACCGACAACCAAGAGAGAATATGTATTGGGGGAAGTCATGTGAATAGCATGTGAGAATCACAATCAATCAATCTGAAATATATAGCATACTTACCACGTAGTCCCTTCCTCTACAGAGGATATCAGCTGGTACACCGCTGATGGGACTGGTGCTATCCTTTGGATACAGAACATCGCTGTCATTGAAAATCGGAAAAACATGAAAAAAATAATAACATACTAGATTCTAATTAAAAGAATGTTCCCAAGCAACGAGTGCTAGGTAAAAGGAATTGTACAGCGTTATACCATTGTTGAAATGTCTGTAAATGCATTCATACTATATAAGAATAAAGAGATGTATAGAAACAAACCTGTGAAAGTTTCAGCTTATTTTGTTGTCACATTAACGAGAAAATAGTGAAAATGCAATCAGATTTCTTTTTATTTTTAGTTACTATAAATATTACCAGAATTTAATTCCAATTTAATAAAAAAAAAAAAAAAAAACTTAAATTCCAGTTACAGAATGGGAATCTACTTAAAGGCTTGACCCACTTTGAGGCCCTCCCCATACCAAATACTGACCTTTTAACAACCCAGCAACCCTGGACGAGCATAGCTACCTGCTGCACAGCTCTCAGGACAGCTGTTGGGTCAGGAGTACCCGGTAAGATGCTGAGAAGCTGAGTGAATCTCAATGCCTTAGCTAGAAAGATTCAGAAAAAAACTCACTTTGTTTTAAGTATTTTTCCTTTTAAATTCAGAGTTTCATGATTGACCAAAGTCAGCAAACAAACATGGTTAATTTTCCCACCACTGCCCTCTCCTCCCCTATGTGCCAATGTGAGGAAGTCAAGACCATCCAAGGTGAGACACGACCCAAGGCCTATGGGTGCCTACATAATGCCCATGGGTGCTAACAAGGTTAGCAGGTCCTTCAGGCATATGAGCTACAGTGCAATATGCACTTTTGAGGAATCCTTGGTTTCATTACCAGAAAGATTAATAATAATTAAACCTACCATTAATCAAAAGAGCTTTAACTTGGTCGGAGAGATTCATTGTCTTCAGGTTATTCATGGACAGAACATTGGATGGCAATTGCGGCTTGTCAGCTTCATCTTCCATGGCCTCAGGGACCAGCATAGCCAGGTAGTCTCTGGAAATAAACAAGGAAATCAACCAGGATAACTATGATTTTCAGTTTCCATTGATGCAGTTTTGCAAAATGCAAATGAAGTTAAGGCAAACGTTATACTTATTAAGCAAATTTGAAAATAATAAAGCCCTGGAGTATATATTTTTAATTATATTTCCAGTGAAGCACACATGCTTGTGTCTCCGTCTGCCACGACTCATGAACAGTTTTCCAATAACTCTCAAAACACATCCCAATGTAGCATCCTTCAAAAGACAGCTCAAAACTCAAGTCTTCAATCAAATTTTTCAATGAATTTTCAGGTCTAAGCGCAGATTTTCTAGATACCAGCACTGTACAAGTTATTGTTATTAATATTTGTTTCAAACTACATGTATTAGAGGATTGAAAAAAAATTTAATAAGGCAGATTAGTCTTTAAATCTTTGTATTTATTTAATTTATTATTACATATTTAACTTATGTAGACTTAAATGTAAAAGTCAAAGGAGGGCAAATCAAGTTCATACAATCCTTAGTGGAAATGTGCAAAATATAAAGTGTGTCTAGTTCAAGGGCAGCCACACTAAATAGATAACTGGCTGATAGATAGTTGTCAATCAGAATTATAATAATAATGCATGTAATAATGCATTATGTGCAGATTTGTACAAAAGTGCTCAGCCTTGTCTTGAATGTGTTGATGGAGTGGTAACAGTGAATGTCCAATGGCAGAGTGTTCCATAGTTTTGGTGCTGCAGCTGAAAAAGCCCCATCGCCAAATGATGGATGTTTTGAGTATTGCAAGAAGAAATTTGTTGGGGGAGTCTGCTGACATAAGAAGGTGCTTGGTTATTTAATGCTTTCATGTGATGAGAAGTAGTTTGAAATTAATTCTCTGACGTAGTGGAAGCCATTGAAGAAATTATTGATCTATCAAAAATGTAATGTGTAAAACAATGGCAATATTTATGTCAAGCTTGCAGCTTACTAATCAAGTTTTGCTATTTCATGTATTGTGTATGCACAGTTTGACATGCTGCAAAGTTTATGCAGTACTTGCCTTGGTGGTAGATTGAGTTGTGACACTTCACTTTCCGTTGCTTGACAGAACAGTTTGTCCCTCTCAGAATATGACCGCTGATCCTACAAAGTATAGTTTAATTGACCATTAAATGCAACGTCCAATGGTCTGTATAGGTCTCCAGGAATAGAAGACAGAGTGGGGTAGGGAAAATTTGTCTCCAAATTATGATGAACAGCAGTGTACAAAAAGGAAATGTACAACATTGGTAATGTTGGAAAAAACTGCTTCTTTGGGTATACTTACTGTCTTAACATTGGTAATATTGGCAAAATTGTAGCCCAAATAAGGACTCTGTCTCTGTATACACAGAAACGAAGTCCTATCAAACAGCAGGTCAATCGATGCACAGAGAACGTCTTTTGTGACAATGTTTAAATTTTACCTGTATGGGAAGGCTGAAACTCTGTACTAAGTTTCCATGAACAACTATAATGACAAATGCTAAGGTTCGAATTTCAAAATATCATTTTTACCAAGTCATTTTATTGAAAGCAAATCCAGATTTAACAGTTTAGAAATCCTTGAGTTTCGATGGTTGTTCGTGATTTCAAAGTCCATTTAGTGTACGCGTGTGTAGCGACAAAACGGATGTGTATGTGCGGTACATGTAAAACATTCCACGCAGCAGGTTTTATGTGGGCTCGTCACGCTCGATGTACGCCGACACACCCATACCGACACTGGCATATTTCTTTTGGTCGTAACGCTCAAGTGAGCAACAGCCATCAAAACTTAAGTAATTCTTTAATGTTAAATATTGGGATTATTTCAGTAAAAATACTTAGTGAAAATTATATTTTGAAATTCAAACCTCACTGAGACGCATTGTATTTGGGCAATTCCACGGTAACGGAGTGACACCAAAACACATTTTTCAGATTTTAAACACATTTATCACAAAGAGTTTATTGATTAATCCTGAAAGTTTGGTAACATTTAACTACTGTACCTAGTACTTGTATCTGTTAGTGTGTGTTTTTTAATTTTCTTTTCCACTTCCATTAATTAATTATGAATATTTATTTCCCTGGTAACGGAGTGACACTGAATGGACATGGGTTTTTTGCTCATTTACTCATAATGAAATGAAAACCCTGTGAAATGAAATGGTTTCAGAGTTGTCTATGGTGTCAATATTAAAGTACAAAGCATAAGCTTTAATATGATTACCCCACTTAAAAAAATTGATTGGCTAAAAATAATTATACAATATCCTTAACGATTTTGTGTCTGGTAACGGAGTGACAAAATGTACTACCACATACATGTACATGTACATGTACATGTACAATGATACACAAAACAATGTGCTGCCAAACAATTTACGTAATACCTAAAGTCAATGTTTTATTGAAGTGAGTTATTAAAAGTAATATTTGATAAGTAATATAATGAGGGATGTGGGGTAATTAATAGAAAAAAAAGAAGTCGACATTTGACATTTACTATTTTACTTTATACTGTACATGTACATGTACCTGCATTTATGCCAAGTCGTTACGAAGTTAGAACTGGTACATGTACATGTATGCACATTTCTATGTAGTAGTGGCCCTCCTTGCTTTCTTACGCTCTCTATGAGTCTATCTTTCAACAAGTATTCATCTTTCTTGCAGCTTTTCATGATTCTTTCCCTATATCTATGCTGTTTTTTGACACTCGATAAAGGCATACTGAGGACATGAATGTGAAGAATCAATAACACCTTTGTAAAATATTTTAATACAGAATACTTGCAAAAAATTGCTTTTGTATGTGTACATACGTGTGCGGTACTACAATTAATAAACAGAAGTAACTACCTGTACAATTAAATTTAAAAAAAATACTCATGTTTCCATAGGTTATTCTACCATGTCTACCATTAAAAGCTACATGTAGATAAAACCAGGACAGCAGAGATGAGACTAAAGTTTGTATAAAAAAACATCTTGTAACTTAAAATGTTTTTTATAAAATCACAAATAACACTCATTTTGTTGTTCCAAGCACTGATATTAGGAACAAAGTGTATCTAACTTTTCACCATGGTTAGCCAAGAACCTGTGTCTATCCTCAATAATGAACAGCATACAATGCCTTAATCCATGACGCTCAAACAATTTAACTTCCCACCAATTTCTTAAAAAATGAATATTCATTCCAAAAGCAGTTTTGATTGGCCTAATATATGCATGACATATTTAATTATGCACTCAACTTCTATAATAAAATGTTCCAAACATGTACATGTACAGTCCACATGCAACCCCATTTATTTCACACATGATAGTCACATGAATGCATCTAGGTAGAAATTCTGAATACACAGCAGCAGAAAATGTAAGATGTGTGTATTATGCAATGGGATGTCACTCCGTTACCGAATACTAACGGAGTGACCTAATTAATATGATTTTAATTACTAAACAAATGTTACACAGATTTCCTAATTAAGTGCTTTTATTAGGCTTATGTTAAGTTGATTTGGCCAGAAAATTTCATTGATCTCATACTTTGATTTTTTTAAATTATTCTAAAAAATGGCATTTTTCCGGTAACGGAGTAACAATTTATTAATTATGCGATTAATCCCAATTTATTACGCCAAAAAAAATTAAGATTGTGAAAATTTTAATTTTATTAATTTAATCTATACTTCATCCTCACATCATCATTAAATTTAGCTTCTAATGTCTTATTTAAGGAATAATTTGAACAATAATTAATTTAAGTGTTTTTACAATTTATTTACAATTTAGCAATAATAATCACGAAAAATTAAATTTCAGGTATTTAATGTTCAAAATTTAAAAATTTGTATACATATCTGGAAAATACAGATTTTTAAGGTTTCATTTGATACTAATTTTCTTGAAATCCTGTAAGTATTAAATTTTTGATGTTTTGTCCCATTTGGCGTGGAACTGTCCATTTGGTCATAGGATTCTACTGCCGAGTTTCAGCAGCTTCACACAGGAAAAAATTCAGCAATTTATGATTTTACACAAAATATTTCTTTTCCGTATTAGCAATTTTTGGGTTAAATCCTGGACGTCACCGTAGTACACGAAGGTGAAAGTCCAACCTGGGCTAGCAAAACTGCTTCTATAGGTATACTTACTATATATAAAGGGAACTGCTCCTTCGGCAAGTTTTTTTGTAGTATGTGCATAGTTTGTTTGGGTTTTCTCCAAAATGAGAGCAGACAGAATAATTTTTCAGGATGATTGTACTTTTTAATACCAACTTCACATCCATTAGCTTTCAGATAATATTATTTGGCAATCTTGTAATCAGGAAATTACCAATGTTTTACCTTCCCTTTAAATTTGGTGAAGGATAATGTGACACACACACTTTTATAATAAGTGATTAATTCATGAAACATACCAATGGGTGTTGCCATGACTGCCGTGTTACCAATATTCTACATCAACCATTGTTTTCTATCCAGTCCAGTGACTATTCAACCAATGCTGTTCATTCTTTTAAAAAATGCCTGTGTACCACATATTTAAGAATGTGTGGTGCGCGCATGCAGTGTTGTATTCCTGCAAAAATGGCAAAAAAACAGTGGTCGGTAGATTAGTCTATATACATGTAGTGCCCTTTACTGAACCAGTGACATAAACAGGGTCCTATTTGCTAGGGGGGTGCACCACTTTTTCTGAGGGGGCATGTCCAAAAGAGGATATAGTTTTCAATAATACATGTCCACTTGTATGAATTGTATGAGTCTAATAAAAATTTGAAAATTTTAGCCCTCTAAAATTGTTTAAAAAAATTAAACCGAAGCCTCACCAAAACTTTATTTGCAAGAAATTCAAAAACAGTTTAAAGACAACAGTGTTGGATTAATGCTTTTTAAATGTTTGATTATATAAATAAATGTTTGTTTTACCAATTTCATGCACCAAGCTCATTATCATAATATATATAATAATAATAATAATAATAATAATGTATAGATTTATATAGCGCACGTATCCACCAACTAAGTGGCGCTCAAGGCGCATTATATTATTATCCCTGCTCATAAGGCTCATAAGGCTCATAAATCATTCCTGAAACCATCTCAGCTCCCTGGGGAGTATACAGCTCAATTGCTGCCATTTCTAGCGCATATAGAGCAAACCATCTCTGCCTTCACAGGTACCCATTTAACCCCTGGGTGGAGAGAAGCAATTATGGTTAAGTGTCTTGCTCAAGGACACAGGTGTCACGGCAGGGCTCGAACCCACACTCTGCTGCTGGCAACACCAGAACTTGAGTTCAGTGCGCTAGACCGCACGACAATCCACTTTACGTGCATTATACAACACCACGGGACCTCTGACTTCGTCCCATCCGAAGGACGAAGCAATTATGGTTAAGTACCTTGCTCAAGGACACAAGTGTCACGACCGGGGCTCGAACCCACACCCTGCTGCTGGCAACACCAGAACTTGAATACATTTTCGACAAATTAACGACAAAATATAAGCTGAAATTTTTACATGTTGGTTGTTAAATGCAAAGAGAGTATGCATACCCAAAGGAGCAGTTTTTCTAACTTTACCAATGTTGTATTTTTCCTTTTAAAATAAAGTAATTCAATGCATCAACCTGGTATTGGCACACTTACATGGATGTACTGGCAGTCGAGCGATATCCACATTTCCTCTGACAGCATCTTTTCATGATGGGAGTAGGATGCAAGACGCCTGGCCTTGGCTTGGTCACTCTCAGGTCGGGCAAACTGGACCTTGATTGGCTTGGCCTCCTCTTCCTCCTCCTGGGAAGATTCACCTGAGTCGGGGGAATAGACCTTTATCATGCAGCTGCCATCTTTTTTTTACACACAATACTATATGACAGTCAGAGTGAGGCTCATGTCCGAAATAGTCTGGTGCCTATGATGTAGTGAACCAATTCACTACTTGTCCGCAGTGGTTACAGTGTGAATAGAATCCATCAACAGAACTTTGTAGAAATAGATGCTGGCCAAAACTGCTGATTCAGCTTGACTTACCCAAAGTCATCACTGAATAATCAACTAATCAAGATACGTGTATAGACCTTGTGTAAAGGGCCAATCCCAGTACATCGGCTCAAAATCAAGATTTTCATGTTGCATGACTTTCAGCATGTGTAGGAAACATGTGGGGACTAAATATGTGGAAAAAGCATTTTAATTTTATCAAGTAACTTATCACTCACAAAAATATGTCTATTAAGTTCACTGTCGGCAATATTCTTTTTTTTAAATGTGTCTTCAGTTTTACTGGTTGTGAACTTAATGAAGACGGAAATTATATGTCAACATTGTGAAGCTATAGGTTTCCTTTCCCTTCCTTTGGAACTTATATTTTCACAATCAACACATACGTTACCATAGAACTCCCCTGAATCCCGAATTTATTTATCCAGCAAAATCAAACTTCATTCTAATAAATCAACATGAGAAAATGTCTATTATTCATCCATTGTATTGTTGATCTCTAGATCAAAGCATTTTTTTTAGTACTAAAGCCTAAACTGCCGACTTTCAAATAGGCAATTTTATGACATGAAACATATGTTACCATATTTCATTAATCCCACATGGGTCGACATGCGTAATATTCAGTGCAACTTGAGCATTGTATTTATACTTGTAATTCTGAGCAAGACTGCATTTCATTGCGTCCACGTGTTGGTCCATTTCCCGCCAAAAGCACACTTTGAAACTTATGTTACGAAACATATGTTACCATCATTTATTGTTAGTTTGATTTTACTGTGAATGATGATCGTATGATCCAAAAATTGAAAAAACAACAGCGCCCTCTAAGTGTTACCCACTCCCTAACAACCAGCTTCATTCATAAAAATGCCGTCTGATACGTGATCAGATGATGTCAAGATAAAAATATAATAATATTGGGAAAAACATTTATTGGAATAACATTAACCAGTTCACGTCGGGAATATATATTTTTTTCCAGTCCCCGTGCGGGTTTATTTTCAGTGAAAAATCTGAAAAAATTTCTAGCCATTAATAATTTTTTTTGTCAATGAAACTAAGTCCAGACACCCAAATAAACACCTTTACTCATTGACATTTCGAGAATTAAATGGCTAGTTTTTTAATTACAGTTGTGTTTGTTCAGCACAATTAGACTGTTGGCAAGCTCCGATGCAACGGCCTATTAGCGACCAGCGCCCGGTCGAACAGACGGCATACCCGGAGAGAGAGGAAAGGCCTCGTAAACAATGGATATAAATCCGTCTTTACAAATTCTTGGCTGGTACGTCAAAGGCACAGGTCTTGGATAAAGGGATTACGCAAAAATCAACAAAAAGAGTGAACTCGTTCATTGTTTGCAGTACCTTTTGTCCGGGGCCACCGAACCGTGACCCCATGGACTCCGAGAAACGATTGCATGTATACAAGTCAGGCGCCACGACGGCACAGCACGCCACGTGTGGCGTGTTGACAAGTCTCCCGGTAACACACAAAAATCGGAATGCGTGTTCAGACGCTCTCCGATCCGCTGTACAAAACAAAATTGGGTGTATACACGGCCTCCGAAGCGAACTGGTTAAACATTCCAACACCTGCAAATAAAGCTAGAATTTCCCTTTTTTAGAATTATGAATTATTCACTATTTTTGTTAACATTTTTGTTTACCTGTAAATTTAGAACATATGTAAATGTAAGGCATGTTTCATATTTCTTTACACATTTTATTTAAGAGTATATGTCTTTAAAAGAAAACAGTGTTGTAAATCGCAGATTTATTCATGTAAATATATAAAATTTTCTTTAAATTGAGAAATATTTTTCCAACTTTTACATTTTTCGTACTTTCAATTACTTGGTAATATCGAGTTTTAATCAATATTTTTCAGTGGTAACTTAAGTTTCATGTTCTTTTCAAAGTGAACCTTTGTTTGATAACTGTGTTCAATAATCTTCACTTATAATAGTTACACACTTAATGGGCATAGTCTACAGATAATAACGAGGCTACGAGAATCTGTTTGGCAAACCATTTTCATGTAATCAACCACCTACATGTAGTAATAGCCCAGAAAGCAATGATAACGCAAGTTACACAGAAATTAAAAAAACTTCTAATATGCAAATTGTTTCACGTTTGTTTATTGAATATCTTCACACCCTTTCATCAATCAATCAATCAATCATCAGGCATTTGTAGAGCGCCGTCATTCTATTCCGAGGCGCTTGGAGACGTGAAGAAAAAAATAAAAACGAGAATTCACAGAATTCTGACTTTTCTCCGTTTACATTCTTTATTCCAGTTTCTGTGATGCACTAAGTCTTTAAGATTTCAGAAAGTCTTTAAGATTTCAAGATGGGAAAAACATGTGCTGAAATACAAGCCGCCTATTGGGAGAAAAAACGCCAAAAGATGGGAGAGCAGGTGTATCTAGAAGTAGAAAGAAGAAGGGTTAATAATAATAATAATAATGTATAGATTTATATAGCGCACGTATCCACCAACTAAGTGGCGCTCAAGGCGCATTATATTATTATCCCTGCTCATAAGGCTCATAAGGCTCATAAATCATTCCTGAAACCATCTCAGCTCCCTGGGGAGTATACAGCTCAATTGCTGCCATTTCTAGCGCATAGAGAGCAAACCATCTCTGCCTTCACAGGTACCCATTTAACCCCTGGGTGGAGAGAAGCAATTATGGTTAAGTGTCTTGCTCAAGGACACAGGTGTCACGGCTGGGGCTCGAACCCACACTCTGCTGCTGGCAACACCAGAACTTGAGTTCAGTGCGCTAGACCGCTCGGCACCGAAAAAACACTTTACGTGCATTATACAACACACTGGACCTACGGCTTTACGTCCCATCCGAAGGACGAAGCAATTATGGTTAAGTACCTTGCTCAAGGATACAAGTGTCACGACCGGGGCTCGAACCCACACCCTGCTGCTGGCAACACCAGAACTTGAGTTCGGTGCGCTAGACCGCTCGGCTCAACTATATCCCTGTTGAGGCTTTCAAAAAAGCAATGTAAGGAAAAAGAGTGAACAAGAGAGTTCAAAAGCACCGGCTACAATAAGGCAAAATACACAAAACTTGAATGAGATCATCGAACAAGATGCAAATGTCCTCAATGAAAGCACAGATGATTCAGCTGTTTCCAACATCTCATGTGCTGGGCCAAGTACACGTTCAACTCGTCGATCACCACTCATAGTGAAGATGCCATTCACAAAGAAAAAACCCAGGAGGAAAAGAGTTAGCAAATGCTTGGACAGAGCCCATAAGAACATAGAGACATTAACACTAAAGTTACAAACAGCAACTAGACAAAACAAGAAAATAAGCAAACGTTATAAAAGATTACTCAAACAAAAGAACCAATCTTCAACGCCAAAAGGAAATGCTCCAAATACACCGAGGTCAAAAACCAAGTCCATGCTACAGAACGCTGGTATACCGGAGAAGCGGCTCACTAGAGAAATAAAGAAACACTTACTGTTTTCTAACGCTGTCTTAGATGAACTGGCCGGTGCTTCAAAAGGACAACAGATCAAAAAATGAGCGACGGATGTTGCATAACATTGTATCCGGTTCAAAGGTTTTAAAGAAGTACCGGCTATTGTCTATGGTCCAAAAATTAAGTGGCGTAGGTCGACGAAGCCTCTCAAAGGCTACTGGAAAATTGGTCTGGTCAAGGATGCAGACAAAGCCACTATGGGAATCTCTGCAAAATGTTTGGAGGTGTCCAGGCACAGTGGGATTATTTTGAAGCAGGACACGGAAAAGGACCATGCGACGGAATTGGTGGAACCGTGAAGCATCTAGCAGATGAAGTTGTTAAGTGGAGAGCTGCAGTAATACAGGATGCCCACGACTTTTAAGGAACATCATGGAGCGGTTGACAACAAGATTGAGTACTTCTTCGTCACAAAGGAGGATTGCGTTGCTGGTACTCAAAACATTTCAGGGCACCCTTAACGTGCACTCTGTGATTGGAGTAGATGGCCATCTGCTTATGAGGAATGATTCTTGTTACTGCATTAATTGCTACATCAAGAATGATGAGCATCAAAAAGACTCAATGTGTAGTGATTGGAAACTCCGCCACCTTTTAAGACAGAGCGCTCACAATATCGAAGACAAGCAAAACCACTATCAAGCCGCGCCTGAACAAGTAAAAACCTCGTACAACACGGATGTCTGGGTAGCCGCGGTGTATGACAATTAGTGGTATATTGGAAAGGTATTTGTGTCCATCAACTAATGTGCACACAAAACTTGAGTCAGTTTGTATTAAACTTCCATGTTTCACGAAAATGTTTCAGCAGTTATTAAATTTGGTTTGTGATTAAAACAATATCTGTTTTGAGAACTTTAAATTTCGGATTTTGCTGTTTGCCATTTGCGCCTATGTACTGGGATTGGCCCTATAGACCTTGTGTATAGACCTTGTGTATAGACTTTGCACAGCTATCGTCATCAGACCCTGTGAAATGGGTTGGTGATCACTGACTAATAATCTATTCAATTAAAGATGCATGTGCAATGATAGGTGCACCTTTAAGAAAACATGTTTTTATTTTTTACGGGAATTCTTCCATATTTGAAAAATCCAACCCAAGCCTTATTTTCATCCGTATCAAATCAACCATGGCATTACCCCCTCAGTATACCTTCATTATCTGCTGCTTTATCGACTTTGCTCTTCTGGTCTGCTTTATCCAGGTAGGAGAAGCTTGGTCTCAACTGTGTGACTCGATGGAGGGGCGTCAGATGTAGCTCTCCTGTATAATGGGAAAACAAATAAGTCAATATATATAAACATGTAGATTAGCCACTGCACTGAATCATTAAAAGAGAAGGTACAATATGGCTAATGTTGTCCAAATTGCTTCTACGAGTATACATACTCTCTAATTGTTTCTCTCTGAACCCCCTAGCTATTTTGGCTATGAACCTACGTGAATCCGCTTAAATCCAAGACTATTCAGTAACACTACTACACACACCTGTTGGACTTAGATGGAAATGGGAAACCTGGATTTGTGAAAAAGCATCCCTGGCTGGGCTATCTGTGAATCGGAACGGTTTGGTCGCACAATTTAGCCTCACTTAGCTATCCAAAAACCCCATTGCAGCCATTGTACACAGTGCATGAATCCATATGCATACATGTACTGTATGTACATGTACATGTACATACGTTATACAGACAGTGACCATTCGGGCAATGTGCCTTGATCCTTCTGTATTTGCCAAAATTCAAGGCGTACCTCATTATGCCAAATATTCTCATTGGTTGTTGGTAGGCCCAGCAACTGCTTCACTAGCTGTGATGTCTTTCATATGCATATATTGTATACATGTGTGTGGGATCAAACAGGCTCAAAGCTGTGATTGACCATCGTTTAAAAGAAACCTCCCACAAATCAACAATTCTTGAATAGGAATTTCCATCCGATATCCAATGAGAAAATAAAGAAACACAACTCTTGATTACAGAAGAATCAAGGCTGTTGATTCCCTTCGAAGTTCAGTTCAAACATGTACGATATCGCAATGCACAACCGTATCCATGACTCGGTTTATATTCAATTAAATTCAATTATGGTTTATTAAATATTTACAAATCGCGGCATCTGCCGAATTACAGGTAAATTTACAAATCAAATGTTTAAGAAAGTAAAAACAAAAAAGGAAAATAACAAAAAATACAGACAGAACAACT
Organism: Zoroaster sp. YZ-2022; assembly: GCA_029582265.1. Lineage (NCBI taxonomy): Eukaryota > Metazoa > Echinodermata > Asteroidea > Forcipulatida > Zoroasteridae > Zoroaster > Zoroaster sp. YZ-2022. Next base: position 12,249,280 of record CM055819.1, read on the forward strand.
CGAATTGCACATGGAAACTAAAAACAGACAACCAGAAAAACAGTTTTTGGAGAATTTAAATGTATATTTATATATATAGTTAAAAATGGAGGGTATTATCAGCTATCATTAAAAAAAAAAAAAATGGGCAAAGGTACTGTACAATTATACAAATTAGTTAAAGATTATAAAGGAGGGTATATTCAACTAATATTGAAATTACGAACAAGGTACAAAATGCACTGTTTCTCATTCTATCAGTTTTACAAAGAAACTCAGGAATTTTGACTGTCCGCCTTAGAGTTCTTGTATTTTGGGGTGCTGGCAAGTACTGCCGAAATTGAGTTGTTTTATTTAAAGTCGTTTCCATGAACGAACTACAAAGTAACTGTCTACGATCTTCTAAGGATTGAAGCGTGCAATGAGATAGTACCTGTTCATAAGTTGTGTATGATGTTCCAAACACTATTCGAAGATCACGTTTTTGTATACGTTCAATACGGAGCTTTTGATTATTAGTTAAAGCTCCACTCCACACAGGTGCCGTGTATTCAGTGAGTGGTCTGATGTAACCTGTGAGTACGGTGAGTAGATCGTGACGCGGTACACCATAACGTTTTAGCAGACGCAACATATACAGTTTACCATTGGGTCGCTTTTCAATATTTTTCACGTGTGTTTCCCATTTAAGGTCGTCTTGGATAAAAATACCTAAAACCTTTGCGTTGCTCACTTTGGAGAGAACATGATCACCAATGAGGACAGTTGGTAGTTCCGGGGGGTCACGCGTGAAGGTGATTTCCATCTTCATACATTTGGCAGGATTCAATTTCATTTTGTTAGTATCGGACCATTCAACTAGATTATTAACCGCTAGTTGAATATTAGATTGTTGATTGAATTGTCGGCATTCAACTAGTGTCAGATCATCTACATATTTGATTTCACTGTATACAGGAAATTGCGGAAAAGGAGAGTTTCAGCTATCTTGGGAGTTTGATAACAACGGATGGAAGATGCAAGAAAGATGTGAGAAAGCGAATTTCAATTGCCAAGGACAAGCGCTCCATTTTTACCAACCGGAACCTGACCATGCGCCTCAAAGTTCGGCTGCTCAAGTGTTACATTTGGTCAGTTTTGACGTACGGCTGCGAGTCATGGACACTGTCACCAGATTTGATAAGGAATTTAGAAGCAGCAGAAATGTGGTTTTTCAGAAGAATGCTCAAAATATCACACTTGGATCGAGTCACGAATGTAGAAGTTTTGCAGAGAGCCGGAGTGAATAGGGAGTTACTTTCAGTCATAACTAAAAGACAACTCTACTTTTTGGGCCATGTTGTCCGTAAGGAGAAGTTGGAATGCCTGTCTCTCCAGGGCCTGATAAAGGGGAAAAGATCACGAGGAAGACAGAGGGGGAAGTACATGGATCGCATCAACCAACTAGTGAGAGAGGAGAATCAGGACGACCCAAGTTCTGCAGCACAAGTCTTTAACTGGGCACGGGATAGGACTAAATGGAAATTCATAACCGCCAAAGCGTGTATCACGTCTGGCACCTAACAGAACAGAACAGTATACAGTGTAATGTATATGTACATGTGTACATATGGACCCTATCCGAGGACAGCGCACAGTGTGCTGAATTTCTTGGGCCAGAAATCTGTACCTGAGGGCAGCACTACAACAAAAGCCTTGGTCAAGGCTATACTGAGACCTTTGAAATACAACAAAACAAGCCATTGGAGTTTGATTGTTTCAGGGATGTTTGGATTTAATAGCATATATCAAACAAAAATATTTGAAGGGAAGTTTTATATTATCGTCAACTTTGCAAAATGGAAAACAGTAGTATGTCAGATGCCGGTCCTAGCCCACCTCCCTAAAAGTGGGCGCGGTTGACGACAAAAGAGGGAGGTGGGCGCGGTCGACGACAAAAGAGGGAGGTGGGCGCGGTCGACGACAAAAGAGGGAGGTGGGCGCGGTCGACGACAAAAGAGGGAGGTGGGCGCGGTCGACGACAAAAGAGGGAAGTGGGCGCGGTTGACGACAAAAGAGGGAGGTGGGCGCGGTTGACGTAGTGGCGCGCCGTCGCGAAGCGTGACGTCATCAAAAATTAATGACGTCACGCCGGATTTCGATCGCCGGGTAGTCGTAGGGGCGGTATATTAAAAAGTATTTTTTTTTTTAAAGTAAGTTAAAAAAATGAGAAATCGAAACGAGAAAAACCATATCTAAAAAGTAAGTTAAAAAAATGAGAAATCGAAACGAGAAAAACCAAAAAAATATTATCTCGTTCAATAGTAAAGAGAGTATGGAATCAAGAAAATATTTATTGAGATGGACATTGCCAGAATTGAAAATATTTGCGCGAGAGCATAAACCCATAATTCTTGTACAAAACAGCAAGGGTAAAGTACATGTAGATAAACGTTCATATTACAACGCGACGAAAAAATATTTAAAACGACAAAAACAAAAGCCATTGTATAAATTAAATTTAGCCGAATTGAGAGAGCGTATAGCGGTTGAAAATATTGAGCTACCGGAACGCGGCGCTGGTAAAAGTGGGAGGTTGTTAAAAAAAAGACTACATCGCCGCTATTAAAAGGTTTCACGGAAGAGAAACCAAGTTGAGATTTAAAACGTTGATTAACGGCGGTAGATATTTACGCGAACGAAGAATGGTCGTTCCGCTGAATCACAGCAAAGAAAAAGATTTAAATATTTTTTGGGAGGCGGTAAAACCAAAGATAATCACCAAGTTGGGTATAGACTTACAAGAATTTACCGCGTACAAGTTTATGATATTTATACGCGTTAGATTACGTAAAGAAAACCTAGACGGTACGATCGATTTTGCCGAACCAAAATTTCATAATAATAGGCAAATTGTTTTATTGAATTTAGATAATATCGAAAATATACTCGTTACAGTTTTTTCACAAATTCAAGAGGCTTTAGAAAAATGGACTCAAGAGGGTTCTGGATGGGAGGTAGATCGTATCGTAGATATGAATATCGCTATCGCGAGATATCAACCTTTAAGAGGCGGTTCTTATATCGAGCTGTGCGACTATATAAAAATTAAAAAAAGCGTGCATCAACGTAAAAAACAACGACGATAATTGTTCGAGGTGGGCTTTGCGCGCTCATCGTTTTCCCGCAAACAATCATGTTGATAGAATGAGTAAATACCCGACGGAGGATGGTTTAAATTTTGATGATGTAGATGCTCCTACGCCGATTAATCAAATTAAGCGAGTAGAGAAACAAAACAATATCGCGATAAACGTTTTTGGTTGCGAATCAAAAACGATACTAGTTTACAAACTCAGCGATCAACCCGCGGAACTAGATCGTATTAATTTATTATTAATTCACAAAGAAGCAGAAAAAGGAACTAGATCTCACTACGTTTGGATAAAAGATGTGAATAAATTACTTTTTGACCAAACGAAACACTAACATCGTCAGCATTTTTGTTTGAGATGTTTATAGGTTTCTCGACAGAATCGTATCTCGAAAACCACGTAAAAATGTGTAAGGGGATAAACGACAGACCAACAAAGATCGTGATGCCGGAAAAAGGTAAAAACGACACGTTAAAATTTATAAATTTTCATAAAAAGATGAAAGTTCCATTCGTTATATACGCCGACTTTGAATGTATTATTAAAAAGGTTGAGGATGTTAACTCTACTAATACTACAAAACTACAAGAACACGTCGTTTGCGGTTATTCGTACGTAGTCGTTCGTTGCGACGGTAAAACTAGCGATCCAGTCGTTTACAGGAGAAGAAGATGCGGCTAAACATTTTTTAACTGAATTAGAAAAAGAAGAAGAAAACATTAACGAGATATTTAAAAATCCTCAAAAAATAATAATGACTAAAGAAGATGTAGAAGATTTTTAAAACGCTAAACAGTGTTGGATATGTGAAAAGACATTTTTTAAAGTGATGACGCAAAGTTTAGAAAAGTAAGCGATCATTGCCACATTACCGGAAAATATAGAGGCGCCGCGCACAATAATTGTAATTTAAAACTGAGTTTAAAACCAGAGAAAACTTTTATTCCGGTCATATTTCATAATTTGCGAGGCTACGATTCTCATCTCATTATGCAGGCTGCGAGTCAAACGACGGGAAATCTAACATGTATTCCAAACAATATAGAAAAATACATTTCTTTTTCAATCGGGCAACTACGATTTATAGACAGCGCTCAATTTTTATTAGCGTCGTTGGACAAACTCGTAAAATCAAACAATTCTTTTCCAATTACTAGCAAGTTTGAAATCAGATTTAGAAAAATTTAATCTCTTAAAAAGCAAGGGTATTTATCCTTACGAGTACATGGATAGTTTTTCAAGATTTGAAGAAACGCGCCTTCCTCCGATAGAATCTTTTTATAGTAGTTTAAACAACCAACGCATTACTAAAGAACAATACGAGCACGCTAAAAACGTTTTCAACAAGTTTGATTGTAAAAATTTAGGAGATTATCACGATTTATACGTGCGTACCGATACTTGTTTATTGGCGGATGTATTTGAAAATTTTCGCGCTACTTGCACGAAACAATACGGTTTAGATCCGGCCAATTATTATACGAGTCCGGGTCTAAGTTGGGACGCTTTATTGAACCATTCGAAACAAACTTTAGTATTGTTTATGGACGTTGACATGCATTTATTTATAGAAAAAGGTACGCGTGGAGAAACGCGTATGGTAAGTAAACGATACGCTAAAGCAAACAATAAATACTTGCCCGATTACGATGAAACGATTCCATCGAGTAAAATTAGGTACTTGGACGCGAACAATTTATACGGCTACGCTATGAGTCAACCTTTACCAACGGGTAATTTTAAATGGATGACCAGTAAACGAATTAACAAACTCGAGAGCGAAGGATTAACGCGTAACAGAGGATGCATTTTAGAAGTTGATTTGGAATATCCTAAAGAATTACATGATTCTCACAACGCATTTCCACTCGCGCCAGAGTCGTTGACGGTACCGAAAGAATGGATGAGTGACTATCAACGAACGTTATTAAATGACAAACCCGCTCCAAACGTCGTAAAATTAGTTCCAAATTTATACGATAAATGCAATTACGTGCTTCATTATCGTAATTTACAATTGTATTTACAACTAAGTATGAAGATAACTAAAATTCATCGCGTTTTAGAATTTGATGAATCGTGTTGGATGAAATCACTCGATTAAGAAAAGACGCGACGAATGATTTTGAAAAAGATTTATACAAACTGATGAACAATTCAGTTTTTGGAAAAACGATGGAAAATGTACGAAAACGCGTTAATGTGAATTTGAAACGGTTAAACGATGAAAAAGCGGAAAATCAAATTCGTTCACTCGTCGCGAAACCAAATTTTGCAGAGTCGAGGATTTTTGATAACGAACTAGTGGCGATTCACACGCACAAAACAAAACTTTTACTCAGCCGCCCAGTTTACGTAGGAATGTCTATTTTAGAATTATCTAAACATTTAATGTACAATTTCTATTACAATCGTTTAAAAAAGAAATACGGCGAGAGGTGTAATTTACTTTACACGGATACGGATAGTTTGTTACTCGAGATTCGAACGGAAGACGCATATAAAGATATGAAAAAAGACAAACATTTATACGATTTTAGTAATTTTAAACAAGATCATTTTCTATTTTCTGAAGAAAATAAAAAAGTGATCGGTAAAATGAAAGACGAGACCGCGGGAATTTTAATCTCTGAAATTGTATGTTTAAGACCAAAAATGTATTCGATACTTTTATCGAATGAAAAAGAAAGAAAAGCTAAAGGCGTTAAAAAACAAGTTTTAGAACAAGATATTAAACACTCACGATATAAACAAGTTTTATCTCAAAATGTTACGCTACACCACCCATGAATTTTATTAGGCACGAAAAACACAGATTATATTCAACTCGAGTAGATAAAATATCGCTATCTCCTTTAGACACAAAGAAATATATTTTAGAAAACGGAATACATACTCGTGCTTACGGTCACTACGGTATTATTGACTTGAGTTTAATAGGCGGATTTTCTGTATCTCGAGGAATAATTTGTAATTCTTCTTTTACAAAACTGCGAGCGGGACCACCTTCTAAATAATACAAGATGGGTTGACTAGCAGCTTTCATCGTTTTAGCTATTCTATAAATTTTTATACTCCATATAGGATCGGTCGCGCGACGTCTCGTATCTTTTTCAGCTTCACCGGGCGCGTATAAATACCGAACCAAACTGTTGTTTGGGATTCTTTTTTCATTCTTTTTACCACTTACAACCGACGAGGCCAGATTTTGCTCAACGGCGCTCAATTTAATCGCGTCTTTAGGTTTTAAATTAATGAGTCGCGTCGTTTCATTATTTAATGCTTTTACAACCGCCGGTAATCTTTTAACCCATACTCGAGATCTCTTTTCCGTCGCTATTTCTTGAGCGTATTGATGAGAAAATAATCTTTCGCTCAAAGTTCTATTAAATCTCTCTACTATACCCTGCGCTCTATGATTACCGGCCTCGCTTCTTTGGATATTTACATTGTGTTTACTCATTAATAAATTTACGCTAGACATGAATTCTTTTCCAGGATCAACTTTTATAATTTTTGGCCAAGTTAACAACGAACGTTTATAAATTTTTTCAAACTTTTTTACCGAGCATGCTGTATAAAACGATGAAAAGAGTCAAAACGGCACTGTGATAGGCTGAATCGTCGATTGTTTTCGTATTCATCTTATTTTATACTCGTTAAATATAAAAAAATTATTAAAAATTTATTAAAAAAAACTTTTATTCCATTTCAAAAACATGTCGTTCTCTCGTTGACGTTGGTGAAAGGGGCGTGGGTTTAGACGGCTCATTTACCGGCGCCGGCTCTTTTTCACTAAAAAGGAAATAAACGAGACCTATACCGGCTAAACCAATAGCGATATAATCGTAGTAGCTCGATGAGTTGTTGTCTTCTTTTTGAACGTAACTCGTTGACTCTTGCGCCGTCGTGTAACGAGTTTTACTCGCGTCTTTAGCGAGTTGTAGTTTTTTCTTTTTATTAAGTTCGGCGAGTTTTTTTCCAGCCGCGACTATTTTTTTCTTTTTTCTTTTTTAGTTGCTGTTTTCGTTACAGTCTTCAACGTTTTTACAGCTTGCGGTTGCTCCGGTTGCGCATTCTCCAACTCGTTCGTTTCCATCGCTTTTATTATGTATACAAGATTCTTCTTTTCTTTTTAAATGTTTTGCGGTAATTAGCGACGCACTGAGCGGCGCAATCAACGCACCGTACTTGTAGTATATTTCACACGCCACGGTAGAAAGCATGCTAGAAATGAATGGATCTTTTTCTAAATCTGAAATTAATTTACCTTCATCGTCAATTTCAAATTGATGACCGTATAAATTGATAAGATTTAAACTAAATCCTAATAGTTTATCGTATAGCGTTAGAATGGCGCTACCTAAAGACTGCGTTATATCACGACCTAATTTAGTTTCGTATTGCGTGAGTAATACATCTCGCTTTTCCGTAGACAAAGCTTCAATATCGCTAACGATATACTCTTTACCAAAAAGTCTTTTCGAATCTCCACCCGATACAACCGATAAAAGACGTTTATCTCGTAGTTTTTGCTTCAATAGTAGCGCATCGTCGTTTATATCGTTCATAGCGGGTGGTGAGCTTAACGCGGATGCTGACTCTGTCAATAATTTAGAAACTTCTTCCATTTATAAAAGCATCTATATAACAAATCAGTAAAATTAAAAAAACCAACGAGCAACCTATTAGGTTGCTGCAACACGATATCATCTATAAACAGTGGTGAAGGAAACATGAATGATTTGACTTGCATTTATAATAGTATTTTATAATTTTATTTAGGTAATTAACGAGTAACCTATGAGCAATTACTAACGACCTATAGATAACCTAGTAACGACCCACGAGTAACCTACGAGTGACCTACGAGTAACCTACGGGTACTTACTAACGACCTATGAGCAATTAACGAGTAACCTATGAGCAATTACTAACGACCTATAGATAACCTACTGACGACCCACGAGTAACCCACGAGTGACCTACGAGTAACCTACGGGTAATTACTAACAACTTACTAATGACCTATGAGCAATTAACGAGTAACCTATGAGCAATTACTAACGACCTATAGATAACCTACTAACGACCCACGAGTAACCCACGAGTAACCTACGAGTAACCTACGGATAACCCACGAGTAACCTACAGTGACCTACGAGTAACCTACTAACGAGCAACCTTTGAGCAATTACTAACGACCTATAGATAACCTACTAACGACCCACGAACGAGTAACCTACGGGTAATTACTAACAACTTACTAACGACCTATGAGCAATTAACGATCAACCTATGAGCAATTACTAACGACCTATAGATAACCTACTAACGACCCACGAGTAACCTACGAGTGACCTATGAGTAACCTACGGGTAATTACTAACAACTTACTAACGACCCACGAGTAACCTACGAGTGACCTACGAGTGACCTACGAGTAACCTACGGGTAATTACTAACAACTTACTAACGACCTATGAGCAATTAACGAGTAACCTATGAGCAATTACTAACGACCTATCGATAACCTACTAACGACCCACGAGTAACCTACGAGTGACCTACGAGTAACCTACGGGTAATTACTAACAACTTACTAACGACCTATGAGCAATTAACGAGTAACCTATGAGCAATTACTAACGACCTATAGATAACCTGTACTAACGACCCACGAGTGACCTACGAGTAACCTACGGGTAATTACTAACAACTTACTAATGACCTATGAGCAATTAACGAGTAACCTATGAGCAATTACTAACGACCTATAGATAACCTGTACTAACGACCCACGAGTGACCTACGAGTAACCTACGGGTAATTACTAACAACTTACTAATGACCTATGAGCAATTAACGAGTAACCTATGAGCAATTACTAACGACCTATAGATAACCTACTAACGACCCACGAGTGACCTACGAGTAACCTACGAGTAACCTATGGGTAATTACTAACAACTTACTAACGACCTATGAGCAATTAACGAGTAACCTATGAGCAATTACTAACGACCTATAGATAACCTACTAACGACCCACGAGTAACCTACGAGTAACCTACGAGTAACCTACGAGTAACCTACGGATAACCCACGAGTAACCTACAGTGACTTACGAGTAACCTACTAACGACCTACGGCTAATTGCTAAGTAACCTATAGACAATTACCAAAAACTTAGTCACGTATCTCATAATCGGTAGGTTGATCCGTTTTTAAAATTAATTTGCGATGTAAAACTCGTTTTAATTTTTCGCGCGTTTGCTCTCGTAGCTCGGCCGTCGGAATAACATCATTTTCTCGAAGACAATTCTCGTACGAGTCTCTATCTTTACAATAAAATAAACACACCCATTTGAGTTGCTCTCTAAAATCTTTTAATACGCTATTATATTTTTGAGAAAGAATCCAACAGCTATGTTTAACGTGCCTACCGCTAAAAGCCAATTGGGTAATCATACATTTATTATTCTCGTCGTATTTTTTATAATGCAACTGTTTACTCGCGCTACAATCATCGATAATAAACAACGTTTCCTCTGCTTTGAAAACATGGCTATAAATTTGTATAGCTCGGTTTAACGAGATATCGTTTAAATCGTTAACGTGTACATTACCATCGTTTTGAATCCATTTTCTATTTTTATACGTATCGTTGTCAAAGATGGTGGGACATAATATAACGATATTTTTAAAATGTTTACAATATTCTTTTTCTAATAAATTTAAAACAAATTCAGTTTTTCCGCATCCGGTTTGACCGCAAATTAACGCGGCGTGTGGATATTTAGGCAACATTTTCTTTTACAATAGTCGCTAATTTTAATAATCGACGGATTCAAAACGCCCGTTTCTTATATTTAGTTGCGCGTCCATGATAATAAAAGTATACATGTCTAGTTCACCCGCAGCTTCCACTTCTCTTTTACAATTTGAATGGTATTTCCTTCGCTCAAGTTTTGTACTCGTCTTCCGCTTCCGTGTAATTTATTATCGGTGCTAGTTCTTAAATCTAAAAATAAACCGTATCGATTTAGTAAATAATCGCCTAGTTTAAGGTTGGATAAATTTAAAGCTTTAACGACTTGAATAGCGTGTTGCTCTCTCGAATCGCTGAAATATTTTGAAATTTCTTCCCAATGTTGATACCTTTTCATTCCGTGCGCGTCGAGTTGATTAGGTACGCCTTCAATCGTGACACTAACTTTATCAATTTTTGGATTATAAAATTTGTTGCTTTCTTGTTCGTTCGGCTCTTTAAATAAAAACAATATTCCTTTCATACTTTTTGCCGGAGTATTTAAATTTATATTCCACGTTGTATCGCATTTATTTAACGGCGTTACGCTCTGTCTCAGTACGCGATCGAATAATATACTCAACCGGTTGCTATATTGGTTTTTAATCGTTCGCGCGAGTTCCGGCATATGAACGATTTCAAATTCTAAAGAAATCCCGCTTATGATATATTTCGCGTTATCATTGGTGCTTTTAATCACGCTACTGAATTTATTAAACACGAGTTCGTAAGTCAATCGATCTCCGATCCCTGACTGATAATAAGGTTGATGGTCAGTCAACAATTCAAAATCGAGCGGAATGTGATATCTATTTTTATAAGTATCCGCGATGGCTTTATCCGCTCCATCGTTGGCCGTAATAACCGCGTCGCCAGCGTTCATTCTTAATTTAGTTATGTTTCCAAATTCGATTCCTTGATACGCTAAATTGAAGCGTTTAGCTTTCGTTAACCATTCGTCTTTATAGCAATTGAACACATCCGCGTTGTCTAATGAAAATATTTCATTTCCTTCCATTTTAATGATTATATGTTTTACGATCGCTCTGCCTATATTGTATACCAACGTTCTATTTACATCATCCGTCGAAACGAGTTCTATATTAAAAGCTAATCGAGCTGTATTTGGGACGATAATGTCATTCGTTCCTAAATTTGGAAAACGAACCGTCAATAATTGATTTTCGGTAAGGCATAAAAAAAAAAAATGTTATGTTGGCGTAACCCGACCGACCCTAAAAATACGGCCGACCCTGGATATTTTTTTTTTTTCAAGGGAAGAAATTTAATGATTAAAATCTATATAAATTAGTTATAAATACGTGATTTCAGGTAAATAAAACTTCGTATCGCACCGCGTGCGAATCAGTTTTTTGCAGAGAAGTTCACATAAAGGTGAAAAAATTATTTTTGGTCATCCGGTGAAAAGTAGCCGGCGGCAAAACCTGCCGCAGGCGGCGATTTGCCGCCGGTGACCGGCTACTTTTGAGAGCCCTGTGGATATCTCAATAGAGATGAAATTTTACAAAGGATAATTTTAGTTGAAAAATTTAACGTTGTACTCGGATGGCACGCTACGTTTAAACAACCCTTTTTCATGTTTAACATCTCACCCACGTATTGTAGTATTTTTACGCAATTTATAAAAACTGATAGTTTTGTTACGCATGATTATGCGGCCAACATTTATTATATTCCTTCTCCAGAACGAAATGAGAAATTTCATTTTATCGATAATGAAACGCAACATCTAAAATACGACATGTGTTTTAAAATGAGAGACATTCAAAAAGTTTTTGTAGAAGCAACATTTTTCGGCGCGTTAAATTTTAAAATCTGTTTTAATATAAAAATTAAAAGTTTACCGTTAAATTAAATTTTTTTAAATCTTTTTCTATTAATAAAAAACAATGAGCGTAGTTACAGAATCAACGAATGTACTTTATCCAAATTTACCGTCTTTGACGGATGATGTTAAAACATTTCGATTGCAAAAAATCAACGATATTCAAAAAGAATTACGAGCTGAAATAAACGATCGTGAAGCCGTACATAAAAAATATAATAAAATTATTAACACTTGTAGTAGGGCTAGTGAACTTTTTTTTAAAGTTTGTTTTTTGTTTATAAGGTTGCTTTCATTGGAAAGGCCATCCAAAAAGAAAACAAATGGTGGTAAAATGGTCACAATTGACCAATGCACTCCAAAGTTATGGCCAAATATATGACGATCAAAATGACGCTAATTTGTATAGGAAACGTGTTTGAAAATGGTCAATTTTTTTAAAATTGAACGAGAAGGCATATTTAAACACCTGTTAAAGTGTAAATAAACATTTTATTCAACTTAAACTTATTTTTTTCCATTGTTACCCAGAAATACTATCGATTCCAGTTGGTTTTGAGTTGTTCAAAATAATATTTTGCAAAAAAATGGACGTCAAAAATGTAATTTTCACCAAAATTGACAGACGGCAAGGTCGAAAAATGACTAAGTCCAACCTAAAAAACACTTAAAGTTACATAACTTCCATTAGCTACATCATATTTTCACAAAATTTGGATCACACGTGGAATGAGTGCAGTTACACTATCTTGACCATTAAAAAGAAAGAAAACATTTGATTTAAAAAAAAAAAACTTACTTTTTAAGCAATTTTTTACCAAAAACGGACATTTTAGCTCATTAATATGCGTAAATGTCATAAGTCCAATTCTGAATGCCCAATTTTGACAAAATTTGAAACAAAGATCATTTTGGTTAAAAAGAAAGCAATGTAGGTTTTAAAAATAAAAAAAAATCCTGAATTTTTTGGGGTTTTTATCGCATTTTTGGTGCAAAATCTTATTAGCATGCATATCTAATGTAACTCCCTGTAACATCAACCGATTACAACCAAACTTGGCACAACTTCCAAATGGAATTTTCTGAAAGCTGCAGAATTGTATTTTTAGAAAGATTCTACCTTCTACATTAAAAAATAGAGCTTTCTACAGTTTGGCAAGTTTTTTGCAAGTTTGGCCGAAGAGTGCGCCGAATTGAAGCAAGGCCCTCAGTATTACGTTACTCAGTATATGTTTTGCTTGATATTTATGTTTGGTTTTAAATGCTCTACTGTGCAATCTGGAGCACCTTAAATGGTTTTATTTTATGATTTTTGTGAATTTTACCTCAATTCTAAAAAAAAAAAAAAAAAAAAAAAGAAAAAAAAAAAAATTGAAAATAAAAAATAGTAAAAAAAGCATGCTGGGGCCAAAAAGGAGTAACCATTTTCACTCGAACATGTGACTTTGTGTTTACATCCGAGTTGCAACGGTCAGCTGGTGAACTATATTTAGCTCATGACTCAACAATCCAAGCGCGCCGTAAGCGTATTTGTTTTTTACACCGCAGCGACGGGTTTTGTGCAGTAAAAGTGTCAATTCCGGTCTTGAGAGAGAGACTACGAAACCCTAGGCGCGCGACGATAGAAAACTCCAAGCTGCAGTCGACCATGGAGCCATTCTATCTCCGTTGATGGTAGGTTTTTTTGGCGTGTCGAAATTCCCTTCGCGCGCATGCGTGCTGAATGGGTTCATAGTCTTGACACAAGGGCGAAATGCGCACAAAACCCGTCGCTGCGGTGTAAAAAACAAATACGCGCGCCGTAACCATCAAACAAAAGGCGCCATGATGAAATCACAAAAATGTCTATAACTCGAAAGTAAAATTATATTTTCAGGATAAAAAAAAACTTTTTTTAAGATTAAATATGTCTTATTAAAATATAAAAGGTTCCATTACTATTTAAACAATTTTTAGTAAAGAAAAAGTATTGATTTTTTTTTTTAAATATCACAACTTTGCAACGCGATGACAGATAATCATGGAACGAGGACGGTTGAATGCAGTTTTTCATCAGCTTCTGACTAATGTATGGTTCCTAGACGTCTACAGTGTGTTACTACTGTCGAAACTGAGTTAAAAACAGTCACCAGCAGAGTCGAGTCTTGCCGTCCGTGGAGACCTGCCGGACTGCTGTGAATTTACCATGGCAAGCACTACGCTTGTCGTACTCGATGATAAAATGAGACTTTTCAAACAGCAAAAAAAGTGTAATTTCAACGTCAATCTCAATCAAAATGGGAACATAATGTAAGTTTATTACATGATTCAACTATTTTTCAAAATTCTGAGGAATCTTTTTTAGATTTCACTCTTAAACAAGGAATGATAAATCCGACTTTTTAAAACTAAAAATCTTTGTTCTGTTGGCGTTGATGCGTAGCGTGTGTGCAGTGATTGCAGGCGTTCATTTTGTACACAAAGTGGAACCAGTTTCAACCACCATGTGCGCGAGCCCTACTTGTAGTATCGTAGAAACAATGGCTGAATTGGGCTGTATGGGATCGGGGGCTATTGGAATCGCCAGTATCGCAACCGTTGTAGCGTCGCCGGTTGGATACGCTTTAGAAGGATTAGCTTTAGGGTTGGGTGGTGCGACGTTTGCTGTCAAATACGCTAAATCTAAATTATCTAAAAAAGCTAAAAAACGCGATGAGATACGTGTTTTAGCGTTGTCTAAACTCAACACGATCGAAAACCACGTTAGTAAAGCCATCGAAGACAACGTTATTTCTCAAGAAGAATTTGTACTCGTATGCGAAGAGCGAGATAAATATTATAAAATGAAAGAAAAAATCCATAATAACTCTAATAAAGCTACGGCTTTACCGGATAAATCAGAAAATGTAAATGAAAACGTAGATAAAGAAAAAAAATTTCTTATAGAAAAACTTTTAAATTTAAAGTAAACTATACCGTACAAAAATCGTATTATAATCAAAAACCCGGTTCGCGAGTAGCGGAGCGGGTAAAAACAACGTGTAGACCTCCCCCTTACGCCCCAGAGATGTAAACGCTGTAATTTTAACTATACTATAAACAAGTTGTTGTCTTTATCAACTCTTTCATCACGCTATTAAACGAACGTATAGCTTTTCCTCTCGCTCGCTTAAAACTTGCTACATTTAATATCTTTGCGCATTTCGTACACAAAGATATCGCTGATTTTGTACCAACTTTACATCTTCTACACTCTGTTGGTATACTTTTTCCACATTTAAGTTTCCATTTATGTAAGCCGCAATATACTGTATTAGGTGAGCTAAGTATACAACACTTGTCTGTTTTGCCAACTAAAAGCCATTCGCAAGGAACTACTTTTTCTTTTCTTGATTCCATACTCATCTTTACTATATTAAACGAGATAATATTTTTTGGTTTTTCTCGTTTCGATTTCTAATTTTTTTAACTTACTTAAAAAAAAACAAAAAAACTTTTTAATATACCGCCCCTACGACTACCCGGCGATCGAAATCCGGCGTGACGTCATTAATTTTTGATGACGTCACGCTTCGCGACGGCGCACCACTACGTCAACCACGCCCACCTCCCTCTTTTGTCGTCAACCGCGCCCACCTCCCTCTTTTGTCGTCAACCGCGCCCACCTCCCTCTTTTGTCGTCGACCGCGCCCACCTACCTCTTTTGTCGTCGACCGCGCCCACACCTCCCTCTTTTGTCGTCAACCGCGCACACTTTTAGGGAGGTGGGCTAGGACCGGCATCTGACATACTACTAAAACTGTGGTCAATTGTGTTTATTGAGATAACCAATAGTGTACTTGCATATAGTGGCTTTTAGTTTAAGGTAAATACAAGTAGCTTTAATTATCCTGGGGACAGAAGTACTTACCATCTTTAAGAATACCAACTGCATAACGTGATGTTGATGACATGCTACTGCAGGAGGCTAGTATTTGCTTATCCATAACATCACTAGATACAAAAAGTGAATACAAATGCAATTATGTTATGTTCAATTATGATCATGTTAATAGCTCCTAATAATACTATGTATATCAATATAGAATATTTGACCTTTTTTTATTAAAAAGCTCTAAAGAAATATTAATAATTTTATAAGAGGGTATAAGGATTAAACAACATAAGTTTTATTTAAAGTCATGGCAAATATTATGAAACAGTTGTTTTTGTCCAAACCCCTTTTTTCTCTAAGTCTAATTCAGAAAAGCCAGAGGTCCATTGATGTAAATCCAATTTCTGCTCTTACATTCACACTAACAACAGTGCTGATATTATTGGTGTTATTCATACGATTATTGGCCACTAATGTGCTGATTTTGTCTAGTGACTTGCATGGGTGATATGAGGAAGACCATTTTTTACCTCAATAAGTATGACATCAGGGTTTTCTGAATTCAAGACAGAAAGGTTCTGAGAAAATATTTGTTTACAAGATTGTGCTGCAGGTTTATGATTTAGAATAAAACTTATGTTGTATAGTTTCCTTATCACAAAACCTCTCTAAAATATGCGAAAGGTCAATTATTAATATTTGCCTAGAGCCCTTCTTTCAAAGCATTACATGAGTTTTACTTTTATTACATATTTCCACAAATTAATTCATCAGTGTTTACACAATTAACAAGACCGGTGGTCTGCTACTCAAGTATTTATGTTAAAGAAATTTAAATAATTCATTCTCCTTGAAAAGGAAATTTGCAAACATTAAAATAAAACTAAAAAACATTTTTTCTGAAATGTGCAGAATTCCCACAGAGACATCTGACATCACTTTTTTGAAATTTGTCGACTACCACTGTCACACTTTAAAGAAATGGGCCATGTGATCAATTTGCAAATTAATTAGGCTTACAAAGATTACTTACTGCTGTGTGAAATGATTTATTCATGTTGAGCAAAAGAATTGTTTTACTTTACCTCTGGAATGTCTTGTTCCCAATGGGGTTAGCTCCGTCCACATTAATTGAAATCTGTTCTCCACGGCTTCTGTCATAGTTGGTGTTCTGTGTATCCAGACCCAACTCAAGTTCTACCTGTACAGTGAGGACCATGTTCATTTACACCATACAAATATTACACATGCCATACAAGTTTGGTTAGGCTTGTACTACATATTATCATCCTAGGACTTATAACAAATGGGACAACAGGTCCTCATCCTATGAAGCGCACTCCCTACAAATCCAATTGTGGAGATTGCTTCAAAAGTTAATGTCCAATAACAAAGAGAACAATAGAAGGGAACAATAGAGATCATCGAATATGCTGTGATGTGCATGTACGAATACTTGTACAATGTACATGTTTGTGTCAGCTGCAATAATATTCCTTTCCCCTTCCAAACTAAAAAGGAAATAATTTAAAACAAATTTCAACCTATACAGGAAGGTACAACACGAGTATTCGGAAACATACATTAATTTCAAATTTTCAAGAAATATATAATAAATTTTACATGAGTTTTGTATTGGTGCTTACATTTTTCAGAAACAAGAACAGGTCAATTATGTTTTGCAAAGGGTTGGTGTCATTTTTATATTTGACATAATTCCTTTTTATCTATGATGAAAGCACTTCAGACAGAATAATTTATCAGGATTGCTATGTAAGCTTTAAAATAAAATAATTATTGGTTAATTTGATGATCATTTAATATTTACCATCTTCTGTTTAGGCTTGATTCTTGCAGCCAGGTGTTCAAATTCATCATACGGCATACCAGCAGGTCGAACAGGGTACTGAAAGAAAAACAGGTTGAAACCCTTGTGTGACTTAAGACCTCAACACCCCAAATAAATTATGTTGTTATTTGGTCTACTTGTACATGTGCATCATGTACATAAAAACTCGGTCGCTAGAGAGTAGTTATTCCAACATTCTATTGTCTTCAGGGAATGATTTCATTTAAAAATTAGCAAAACTGTTAGGCAGAAATATATATTGAAAAGCAAATGTAGGAGCCTCGGTCCACATGTAGGAGCCTCGGTCCACATGTAGGAGCCTCGGTCTACATACAGTGTACATGTAGGATGCACAAAAAATGAAGGCACAGACAACAATGTTGTTTCAGATTGTTTTGCTGTTGCATATATAGTCAAATAGCTTCCTTGCATAATCAAGATACGACTTGAATGCTCAGAGTCAGTGGCTCTGACCATAACCTGCTCTAACACAATGATGTTATCCAGCGATTCATAGTTTCTGTATACCTTGTACCCACTGCACTCTTGTCCTAGAACTTGACGATTTAAATATCCAAACATATTGGATATGCAAATTAGGATATGCAAATTATTTCATCATAATTTCAGTAAAATCACTCATCCAAACATTTGATGTGTTAAAAAAATCCATATAGGATGAAGAAAAACATTGAATTTTTTTTAAATTTTTCCTTGAACTGTTTTTTTGGCATATTTTTTTAAAGCTACTGTAACGAAATGGTAGCCTTGGTGTTTGTGTTTTGGTCACGCCATTGTGCTTAGGCGCACCATAGTAGCAGCGCATGTGCCGTGGGTCGGGCATGTGTTGTGTGCGCGGTGGTGGGCCACAGCGTGAGTCGGTGGGCCGCAGCGTGAGTCTGTGTAAGCATTTTGTGGGACGGAATCTGTGCAGTTCGCCGTCAGGGACAGCATGGAGTAGTTTAGCTGGGCGACTGCTAGTTCAAGTGTGCTTTCTGGGAACAGCACAGACAGTTTAAGCTATCAGGATTTTTTGACGGGGGTGACTTTGTCTTCGTTATTTCTGTAACATTTACCACTTGGGTTATAGTTTCCCCCATTCTCCTTAAGTAATTCACACTCATCTTAAGTAATCAATCTTTGCCTTAAGTAAATCACTTCTTAAGTAATTATTTTTTACCTTAAGTAATTCACTTCACCTGAAGTAATATAATTTGCCTTAAGGGTCCAATCATTGCCTTAACCCTCCTACTATCAGTGCAAATTTATAAACAAACCATCGAGGCCACTCCAAGCCATTGCTATGGAAGGCAGTGGCTCCTAATGGCTATACTGCATAATAACATAATACCTCATATGTCTGTTGGTTTTAGTGGTTTGTGATTGATGTATTGCAGGGGCATACTATTATGTTCCAGTCTCAGTGGCTGGTGGTGGCTTACTCTTGAGAGTCTGTGTTTACAAAATAACTGCTGAAAATCCCAATGATAGTTTTTGTACAGTGGTCTCCAGTGGCCTCAGAGTTTTACATACAAGATTACCTAAAAGGGTTAGTGTGCCTTATATGCACAAATGATATGTGTACAACATATTGGACATTTACTGGTTGGGAGTGGCCTCCATGTGTAGGAGGGTTAATGAATAATCAACTACCTTAACCCTAATATAACCCCCCTAGGCATTTCCACTAGCATGCTACCTCAACCTACATGTAACAAACTCCAACACCATGTAGTAGCCCACCACAGCCTGCAGTACTCAACCCATCAAACTCCAACAGGCTCTATGCTGTTGGATTTTGATTGAGTGGGTACACATGGCCCAAAGTAAAGTTTGAACATTGGAGTCACACAGTACTCACCCCATCATAATCCAACAGTTGTTTTCAGGCTAAAAAAAACTTAACTACACAAAAACAGGGGTCGAAATTGCCGGTAGCCCGCGACTAGTGGATTTACAGCCGGGCTACTATTTTTTCCAGTTTGATATCCCGGCGGGCTAGTGGAAAAATAAAGTAAAAATGCATCATCACAAATAATAATGAACTGTCTGACAATAAGGTTCGGCTCTTTACTTTGTAATCAGTAGTGAAAAATTTGTTGTCAACTCGCCGTTGCATCAAAACATGCTAGAGATGCATTATATCGGCCATGGATTCCTTTGATCGTACAGCGGTCCGCGGTCCCACACGGCGCGGATGCACTGCAGTGACGGTGTCACATAAAATACTGCTCACCTAAAAATTTGCTTCCCCACTGTAGAGTGTGCGCAGCGGAATATTCGGTCCTGTGCACGTGCACAATTTCACGGTGTCTATATCTAATGACACACCCGGCTTCGTATACCGAACTGGTTCCCGCACTCGTTCAGCAGGTAATCAGATTGCTGTGGTGAGAACTAGGCACAGTGTAGCCTTTAGTCAAGGCGCGCGTGGCACCCCGGATACTGGCGTACAGACGACACAAAAGACCACCACAGAAGCATGTGGCGCTTTTTGCAAGGTGTGAAACCTCCCGCGAAAAAACAAAGTGGCCGGGGATGACAAGGAAACAAGTCGATCCTATGAACAACAAAAAAGAACACGGAAATTCCAGAGGGCATGGCAGAATGACCCTAAGTGGTTGAACTAGTCTGAAGAGCACACAGATAAGAATGTCACAGAAGACGAATCGGACATTAGTGATAGCGATTTCTAAAACATCAAAAACATACTCAAAGCTAACTTCATCAGAGGTGTTTTTTCCTTAGTTTTTCATATTTTTGGTACATTTATCTATACTTAATACTCTCACGGTGATAGGGCCTACAATACATGAAATCAATGTATAGGCCTAAACAAAGAATAAAGAATTACAGATTTAAAGCTCTTTTTTTGGGCTACTGAAATCTAATCAGGGCTACTAAAATATGTGTTACTAGCCCTGCTGGCTACCATGAAAATCCATTTAATTTCGACCCCTGCAAAAACTAAAACACCCTATGGAATAAATGGTAGGTTCTAGTTGTATGATGTTAGATACAATGCCAAGCATACCTAAGTACAATACTTGCCTTTATCAGTTGTTTATTACAGCAGGTTGTCCATAATTAGAGCATAGAGCAATAAAGTGTACCAAACAAAGCACTTAACTACATACACACCCCTCCCAACCTAAACAAGATGAACATATGTTATTTATTACAAGAGGTCACAGTGTACCCAGTGAACCAAGCAATGCACTCATAACATACACACATGTTCCCCACTCAGTCAAAGTCCAACACTGCTGCATGGCAGTACATTTCTCACTCAGCCAAAGTCCAACATGGTTGCATGCCAATAGTACCATACACCATGCATATACATGTACACCATGCATACACACACTTTCCCCACTCAGTCAAAGTCCAACAATGTTGCATGCTAGTAGAACCACCTTCCACACTCAATCAAAATCCAACAGCATTACTGTATGCCACTGGTACTCAACCAATCATAGTCCAACAGCAATAGTTAAGTTCACAGTACTCAATCAATCAAAATCCAACAAAACCTTTTTTGATTTTCACCTTTTGTTAACAATAAATAATTTCCCTTAAGTTTTGCTTCTGTATAAGTTAATTGTCTGTCATCTGTTGTCGTCTGTTTGGGCTGTCAGCGTTGGAGTAGTGTCACGTGTTGTGATATACGGTCTCCAATGGACCTCCCCCAAGTACCTGCTGGACTACCGTTCGCCCTGCACGGAACAGGTTTCGCCACACTACCAATCACTGTTGCGGAAAGCACTTTTCCCACATGGGTCTAGTAGTGAGAGCGAGGTAGACCCTTGAGAAGAGGTTCATGTGTTATCACTTCCATTTTTCTACATTTATTGAATAGTATAGCATGCCAAATAGTAGATTCAAAACCCGTCCCAAATTGCAATAAATAGACACTTAGGCCAACTTTTGGATTTGTGGACTATGGTTTTAATTTGAGTCAGTTAGCCTGGATGTTGATTACTGATTAGCTGGCTGCCCAAGTAAAAAAAAATTAGAGTTAAATTTCAACATGGGCCCCTAATCTGTGCTCAAATTATAAATTTGTCAGTATTTAAGGATTTTCTGGTTCAAATGCTACGTGAGACTGAAAGTTGCTTTTGTCAGGCAGTCAGTACCTTGGCTTATATTTGCAAATTCACACAGTGAATGACAATATGTGTATAAACTGAAATTTTTACAAAAATCAATATTTGAGGAATAAACTAATATTAAATTAAATTTACCTGGAACAGATAAAGGTTTTCTGCGAGGCTCTTGGACAAGTAAACATCAACCTGAATACAAATAAATATAATACACCATAACAGTTACATATACAACAAGTACTGTGGTATATGGTCATTTTCACAGTAAGGGGTGTAACTTGTCTCACCAGGGGTCAGAATTTCAAAATAAGTTTCCATAAACATTTCTACTAAAATCATGTGTGGAAATGTCTAATTTATTTTAAAAAATTCATTCTGGAGCTTAAACTATATGTTAAATGTGAAAAATGTTCTGACTAACTTGACAAATATGATCAATTTGAGCAAAAACAACATTTAAATTTCATTGCTCAATTGACAGCCTGTGTAGGGCAAATACAATCTAATTGCCATTTTTCATTTGTCATCGTAATGTAGTTCATAGGTTGAAAAAATCTTTGTCAAACTGATTTGGTCTTACAATATTTCAATGTGAATTTCAAATTTTAAAGGAAAATGATACTCACATGACATTTTTAAGTTCATTACATATTCCAAGAGGGAATGCAAAGTAAAACATGGTGTACAAATACCCTTCAGTTAGGGTTACTTACCAATTTGTGCAAATTCCAAAGAAATCGCATTTGTTATGCCAAAGTTGAAATTTTCAGGATAATGTGTTTCGGAGACATCAGTTAACAATAAGGTGTGTTTCGGAGACTTCAAACATGTTAACATAGTATATAAGTCCATTATTCAGGTAACATAGTAAATGAAATCAACTTTATTTTTAATAACATGTTAAATTGTAAACTTAACACTTATAACATTTGCTTACAGAGTAAACCAACTTGTTAATACATGTAACAAAGTATCATTACCCGATGTCTGTCTTATGTTTAGTAGTCAACATTTACAAAGACAGTAACTTCCTATACTGGATTGTCATTGTATGGAAATTGAGTTAGGGTAAACTTACAGTAGCAATACAAATTCCAAAGAAATTGCATCTGTTATATCGAAGCTGAAAAGTTCAGGAACGTGTTTTGGAGGCTTCAGTGAATAGTAATACATGTTTCGGAGACTTCAAACATGTTAACGTAGTCCATTATTCAAAAATTTACCTTACTATCTAGTTAGGTTTAGTTTTATGGCAGTCTCCACATCTCAACTTATGATTCCAATACAGATTCAGGATGAAACACATCAGTCTAGATGTGGAAAGATGGTATTTAATCTTATTAATGTTTCGGAGGCTTCAATGTGTTTGAGGCTTCAAGTGTTAACGGAAAGTGTGTATTGTCTCCCTTTCCAAAGCGGTGAGGCATATCTCCACTATTTATAGTCATGTGACTTGGGGGTCTATATGCTACATTTTGATAAATAGATTGGGTGAGTTCTTTCATTCATATTTGCACAAGCTGGCAGAACAGTTTGTTTCGGAGGCTTCAAAACAGTTAACAGAAAATGACTCTATTAATTCAAGTTTTAAAAAATTCTTAAAAGCCCTGGGATCAGGTAAGTTTGTCACCAATTTCAAGTACAGTTATCAACTGTTATATATCAAGAAGGAATGAAGAAATAGAAAGCAATTATAAACCATAGCTAAACCCTCAAAGTTTGTTAACAATTGTTAACGGAAAATGAAGTCTCGAACGACAAATATCAACGTCCCGTTCTCAAAAATAGAGGGACGGTCACAATTCAAACTAATTTGGCAGTTTTCATTGAACATATGACTACACTTTCAGCATTGAAAAACAAGCCATGAAATAACTGAAGAAAATATAGGACTTTACAAAAATGTTACTGTAATTTTAGTATCACAAAAAGGTCACATTTATGGTACATATGTGCCTGCCAAAATTGAACGCAGTAACTCCCAAAGATGTTTATGCTACCCAAGGTAGCTGCTAACTAGATGACTTATGTGGTAAAAAATCTTGGAATTCTGTAGCTTTTTGAGACCACTACTGATCAAAATGTTACAAATTCAAAGTTACACCCCTTACTGTGAAAACGACCATATATGCAAAAGAAAACGTTTTTATAAGAGTTAGACTTAAAGACCTCACCTCGTGTTTCGACCCTGGCAAAATGCATTTTGTTGTTCAAAGAAATGAGTGATAGTCAGAGACCAGACTGTGGCAAGAATGGGGACCATTAGGTTAAAGAGGCAACAGGGAATGGAATCGGAGTGCTAATTTTAGATTAACTCAGTGACTGAAAATAATACCTATGTGATAAGGTCTTATTACCATTGCTGCTAGGACACCGATTCCATGCCCTGTTGAATGTCTGATCATGACGATACTGTCCCTTTAAATATTACACCTCATGTACACATTCATCCTACTTTCAGGATGTCGACATCCTGAGATAAATCTCGGGAAGACGACTTACTACTTACTACTCTCAGGATCTCAACAAGTCGAATGGCACTTCCAGAGCTCTGTAGCTATTTATTAAAATCTAAAACTTTGTAATTAGATAACCTTGCCCAAGCTTGCCCCACCAGTGTCGCACGGACCTGAATCCTTAGCCACACATTGGTTCCATTGCCGCTAATGGCGGGATTTAGTAAATTCTTAGCGCTCAAATTGATGATATTTGCAACTATTTCGACACACTAGATACGTTCCTTACATGTTGAACTATCCCAGTGTCCCCCCAAAAATGGTGATTTTACTTACATTTATATTTCATGAAATATCAGCCCGAAAATATTACACAACGATCGGCAGTTTGCAGGTTTCAACGAGGGCGGCCATCTTGAAGAGAGGTCAACGGAAAAACAAATTGCGCGAGAAACAATTTTACGACGGCTGTTTTATGTGTGCACACACTAGGCTTGGGCGACAATTTTTTTCATCCACGATAGGAAAGAATGTCGTATCCGACCACCACTTTTTAAGGGGTTTTTGGAATTTTGTTGCAACCACTAACCAGTTAAACAATTATTCTATCGATTTTTGGGGGTACAGAAAGCGAAAACTACCTTTAAAATCCACTTTTATGATGGTTTTCGGACTTTTTTTCCCTTCTAAAAAAAATCCTCCCCTTCAGAAAATAGAAGGATCTTATTATAGTTGCCACTGCGCATGCACAATGACCGTGTTGGTCACTAACGGGGGAGTTGACAAGATCAAACTGACATGACTGAGGAAGTCATCGTATACCAAAAATGCCTGATTTTTCATGAAATAAATATCCTGGAATAATTTGAAGTATATGTCCATCATCATCAATATATTTTCCACCTTACTGGGTAGGTAAGATTACATTATTGGTTATATTGAATGAGAAAAACTGGCGGTGGGATACGACATTTCTACCCCCACGATATATCGTCAAACATATCGCGATTTTCGATAATATCAAGAGTACGTGTACGTGTTTTGTCACTAGACAAGAGTCCCAGTATGGTATAATAGAATAGTGTCCTAATCCCATAACTTTGATTGAGCCGCTGCTTTGATTTAATTCATGACTAATGTGAGCAAAATGTTATTTTGTTGTCGATTTTTAAGGTAACGCCCATATTCTGCATATATATTTAAATATGCACGATATAATGTACTCTCACGTGGTGCGCCAACCAGAGTCACAGACCACCATGGCTAGACAGTGAGACGTAAACATTGTCTACACATTGTTGGATCAAATACCCCATTCAATCCCTAACACTTAATCCATCTGAATAGATTTCTTTGAGTGGCGGTGGATTTTAAACAATGCCCTGTCAGGCAGCTGCTTTGTGATATGACAGTATAGGCTTACCACAGATGTAGTTCGATTTTGTTTCTCACTTCCAAAAGCTGAAAAGACTTCCCTAAGTTTTTTCCATGGAATTTCTGACCTGACTGACAATTGAGGATTTTTTTTAATCACGATTTTTTTTCTCTTTGCGATATATTTTTTTTCATCGTGATATTTTTTTTCATCGTGATTTGCCGATATTTCGATAATTTGAATCGAATAAAAAAAAAATCACGATATTCGATATTATCGTGTCATTGCCCAAGCCTACCACACACTTGCTGTATTTTATTAGCGCTATACGACCACATGATGTAGCCGTAAGAGACTAACATCGAGCAGTTTTATCAGATTAACATTTAACAGCCATCGTAATTTGTTGCGCGCACAAGTTGTTTTTCCGTTGACCTCTCTTCATAAATTCAAGATGGCCACCCTCGTTGAAACCTGCAAACTGCCGATCGTCGTGTAATATTTTCGGGCTGATATTTCACAAAATATAAATGTAAGTAAAATCACCATTTTTGGGGGCACTGGGATAGTTCAACATGTAAGGAACGTATCTAGTGTGTCGAAATAGTTGTAAATATTGTCAATTTGAGCGCTAGGAATTTACAAAAACCCGCCGTTAGCAATGGAACCAACGTGTGAGGATTCAGGTCCGTGCCACACTGGTGGGGCAATGCTCAAGCACACATTTTTGGCATAAAATCTGTTATTTTTCTAGGCCTACCTCATTTTCATGAAATTTTCGAAAAAACAATAAAATTAAATGTTAACCAAAATTACTGATCTCAGCGCTCTCACAATAGCAAACTTCATGCCAAAAGTGTCTGCGTGGGAAACCTTACCTAAATACATTTTAGATTGTAATAATTAACTGTTAGCAGATCTAATGTAACGTTAAAGTTGAAAAAAATCGCCAAGGATACGGAGTGAGTCCACTTACTTAGTCAGTGCTAGGCTATTGTCTATTGGACCTAACAATAGTAACACTAACAACACTACAGTAACACTCAGACTCTCACTCTCAGTTAAAAATATTTAACAGTTACTTTCCCTCGATTCTCGAAACATACAAATTACAATTAATTATCATGAGTATTAGTAGGCCTACCTAACAATTAGGCCTACCTCATCAACAACTGGATCTTCCTCAGTGTCCGACATTATTACTTCATTTGCCATGCACCATAATGTTAGCACTAATAAATAATAAAGTACTAATAATACTTATTATAGCAGTAGCATGCATGCTGCATATACCGGTCAGCTGCGAAAATTTAAAAGCACATGTAACATGCACGGGCAAGTATCACGTTATGTCGCGAAAGAAAGCCGTACATTAATATTTATACATGTACCGGTATAAGTACATGTACATGTAGACTTGGTTCCAAGTCTGTGATCGTGTTTTTTTTGTCTGCCTGAAGACAATACAGTATCGCATTAAATAGCGCCCTCTTGTGTATTAACCTCCGACCATTAACCATCGCGAGTTAGGGCTGTGCGATAGATAGCCAGTAACGGCGTTTTGCGTGGCTGATGCAGACAAAAAATACTCCGCGATTTCAGACTTGAAATCAAGTCTAATGTACATGTTGAGCGCAATCTTCTGATTTGCGCAATCTGCAGATTGCGCAGCGCAATCTCGAGATTAGGCCCAAAAAAAAAAGATGTTGAGTTGCCCTCCACCGACCGACCCAAAAGTGCTGAAATCTCGGGTCGGGTTTTTTTTATTTATTTTTTTTCCCCCGTCATTCATAGGCCTATTTATTAATGAAACTTACCAATTTTCTTTGTATAAAACATAATACGTTTGATTTGTGAAATTTTCCACTTTTTTTACCGGTAAATTTACCGGTACCCAAGACTCAATCTACATGTTTTCAAATCGAATGGCCCCGGCCCTCACATGGTGCACTGCCTTCGCACACACTGTGTGCCAACGATTGCGACTCAAATCTACACGTTTTCCAATCGAATGGCCCTCACACGTTGTGCACTGGCTCCCCGCACTGTATGTGTGTCAACGATTGCGACTCGATCTACACGTTTTCAAATCGAATGGCCACTCACATGTTGCATATTGAGCATTGCACGCAATATGGATGAATTTGCTGTGTCAATCACAGCGAAAAGTACAACAAAAATGCTTGGGATACTTTTATTCTGAAGCAAAATTCCTTGCTGATAGGTATACAAATGAAAAACATGGTATGTGGTTTCAGTTCCAATGTATTTCAATCTTAAAATGACAGTCAAGGGGGAAAAAAATAAAAAATAAAAAATCCCGACCGACCGACCCCTTCAAATATTTTCACTGGAGGGCAACTCAACAATTTTTTTTGTTGGCCTTAAGCAAAACTAGATCATGATCGTGGTTTTTTGTCTGCCTGAAGCCAATACGGCTCTGTATATCGCATTAAATAGCGCCCTCTTGTGTATTAACCTCCGACATTAACCTTCGATCACAGACTTGGGAATGTTGTTCGTCGGTTTGTAACACCCTATTGCGAATTAGTCCAAAAGTGGACAGAACAATCTGATTGGTCTGAAAGCCTTTCATGACATGAATATTCAAACTAAATTATCTACATGCAGTTGGAGGAGATGTACTCAACGATTCCATTTAAACTGTAGGTAAGACGTTTTTTGTAGAGAAGGAATTATGTATTTTATTTTGTGCTTTTTTACAACTCTAAGATCTCATTAAATTTACCTACCATTTCAAATACTATTTACGTACCAAGCACTATACAAATTTAATATCGAATGAAAATTACATAGGTAAAACTTGTAGCTTTGCATGGTGAGAATGATAAGTAAGACTAATTGCGGTGACACCATGTAAGAATCTCCATGTAAATAATTTCAAGCGAGCGTAACCTGTTAGTAATAGACGCGGCCTACAAGGTTTTTGTAGCCTCCTGATTGGCCATCTCTCTAGCATCCGTATTATTATGTAAATTTTAGCTATGAATACATGAATATCCCACAAGAGGTCAAGTCTGAGATCGCGAGTTAGGGCTGTGATAGCCAGTAGGGCTAAACGGCGTTTTGCTTGGCTGATGCAGACAAAAGTCTAAGCCGTGTAAAGCGCGCGTGACAAATAATGGTGCACCCACAAAATAAACTTCCATGTCACTAGCACTCGAAACTCACACTGAGTTGAACGTTTGGTTTGGATAATTTTGTTATGGTGTGCTTTTTATTAAAAAAAAAAAAAAAGATTCTAAAGTAGGCGCTTTCTGATGCAATAATAATAGTTAACATTTACAGGACCAATTAAGTTTGTGAAGTATTCTGCACCCTGGCTAATGATGCAGATAGGAATAGGCCCCTGACCTTTTTAATTTGCTAACCCAACCGACGACGATTTATTTATTTACTTATGACGCCGACTGAGTGTTTTATGACGATTTTATACGGGGTTGCTAAAAACTGTAGCATACTCATCAGGATTCAGGGTATAGGCCTTCATAATTATTTGGGGCATTATTTGATGGGCCATCAATTATATATATATGTAGTGGGAGGACAGTTATTGATATTCCCCAAGTGCGGAATGGGTCTCTCAATTGGCCTCAGTTAAAGTCCGGTTAGAACGGGGATTGTATTCGGCAAAGTTAATACTTTTATTAATAAAGGAAATGTCACTGATTCCGAATTTAGAATCATTTCACTTTGATGTAGCTTTTTACATGAGGAAAAAAGAGGAAACCCACGCTTGTTCCGAAGTGCCGCCAAGCAGCTTACGAAAACGCTGTAGTGACGTCATAATGATATGCATTGATACGTCATAGTTGGGAGACGCGAACCCGGAAGTAACTTGTGTTTTTATAGTGAAGAATCGGGAGTGCTCGGTGTCATTTTGATTTTGGTCCATTTTAGATGAATTCTGCAAGTATTTATTGAGATTTAGATTTACACATCATTATCTAATGCCACTACATTGTATTACAGGTGGTTGCACACGTGATTATATAGTAATCATGTCACGTATATACCGCATAATGTAGCCTGGTGCTGCCTATCTTCTACCCCATTAGGCTATTGTGCTGGTCCCTCAGACCATGGAGGTAAAAAAAATTACCTCCATGCTCAGACATCAATTATTTTCTACTGAAGTTCATAAAACTTTTTTACTTTTGCAAAATAAAGAATATCTTTATTTGACGAGATAATGAATGAATGTTATTATTTAAATTTCCCCATGTAGTATTTTTTTTTAGAAACATGAAAAATAAAAAAAAATTGGCAGCGGTGGGATTCGAACCCACGCCATCGAAATGACTGGTGCCTTAAACCAGCGCCTTAGACCGCTCGGCCACGCTACCTCACATTCACATAAGAGAATCCAATAAATATAAAGTATAGACGTGAATCTCTACATTTGCGCAAACAAATTATTATTAATTATTAACTGTAGGCCTAAAATTTAATCCACCTTATATCAAATAATGGGTTATTTATATGCTATACAAGAATACTGTCACTTATTTTACTGGCAATTCCTGTATTTTCTTCAGTGCTGTGAAAAAGTGTTGTGCATGATATTGCTCTGTCAAAATTTAACGTTAATACATCCACATTTTATTGCGCGGCGCAAAATGTGTACTATATAGTATTACAAATTACGGGTCAATATGTACAACAACACACAACGCTGGTGATCGGTGATCAGTGAGCCTAACGAACGTTACTTTTAGTTTTATATTGGATTTTTTGGCAAAATGTTAAGACGAATTTCGAAATCATTAGTTCAAACACACAGAAATTTAACACGGTCATGTGCAGTAAACGGAGAAAGCTTTAAGAGTGCCTACAATCTTGAGAGATTGTTTCCAAACAGCAACGTTGATGTCACCGGCACCGCCAAGGTTGAAACGTCTCATCTCATCAATGTGAGGGCGCCCTTTCGAAGTTTTTCTGTGATTTAACGTTAGGGCTTATTTTTGGTACATCTAGACTTTATTTATTATTTGGTCTTATGGATGATGATGGAGGCCAGCATATACTTCAAATTATTCCAGGATATTTATTTCAAGAAAAATCAGGCATTAATTTTGTTTGGTAGGCCTATCATGCCTATAGGCCTATACTTTCTCAAGTCATGGCTGATCTTGTCAATTCCTCCATTAACCGAATGTTAACTGTTAGTCGTTAGTGACCAACGTTGCACCGGTCATTGAATTGTGTGCAGTGGCAAAATTAATAGGATCCTTCTATTTTCTGAAGGGGAGGATTTTTTTTTTAGAAAGGAACTGAAGTCCGAAAACCATCATAAGGCCAAGAGAATGAAAGTCATAGATTTGCGTCCGGGAAATTTTGAAAACACATGAGGCTTTTTTTCATTATTCATTATTCATTATTTCCATTGATCATTAACCCTAACTCCCTAGGGCTAGGCATTGTACTAAAACAATAAAAATCCTTCAAAATCCTCCAACTGGCTTTGTTGTCTAGGGAGTTAGGGTTAATAACAGCGCAATCACAAGATGTTTCTTCTAATCTGTGTACGTACATGCATCATTATACGTGCGGGCTGCACACACAGGCATACTAGTACTACTCACTAGGCTCAACAGCGAACGTGTTGTGCATGTGAAGGCGGTACATGTACAGTTGCAGGTGCGGATCGGACGGAGTTTACCATACAGTTTTAGCGCGATGCGACCTTTTTTGTGAACGACGTACGCGGGACTAAGACTGTAAGAGAACATGTGCTAATGATTATTTTATAGCGCACATACTGGTGGAAATTTGGTAAAAACTTCGTTTTACTGATGTGGATGATTTGGAACTAAATTTGTTTGGTGAAAATACCTTTTTTGTGCAAATAATGATTTTTTTGGCAAATAATGAAAAATTTAGGCGGTAGCTTTCGGGACATGCGGGCGGTGGACGCAAATCTATGACTTTCATTCTCATGGCCTAAAAGTGGATTTTAAAGATAATTTTCGCTTTCTGTACCCCAAAAATCGATATAGAATCATTTTTTAACTGGAATAGTGGTTGGAAAAAAATTCCAAAAAACCATTAAAAAGTGGCGGTCGGATACAACATTCTTTCTGAAAGTGGCGGTTGTATTCTACATTCTTTCCTTTATTAATAAATTCATTCAGATTGTTTATATTCATTCCAACATGTCCAACATGAAATTTTGGTTTTCAGATGACAACAATTAATTTTGGAAAATCATTAATTTGACTAAATCAGTAGCATCCAAGACAGAAATATTTCAAGAGATGTTTGATACCATCAACTATTCAACTTGCATAATCCAATTCCAGTATATTAATAATACACTATGGCTTGCGTTAACTGAATTGGACTAACCCTCTTCAGTTAAATATTTCTGTGCCCTGCAATGTCTGCAAACAAATATTGGTCTGAAAATTACAGATTTTGTAGTTCTTCTGTTAATCCACTAGCCTCACTAGGCTAGAGGGATAGTGATAATTTTGTGGGTTTGTGGTAATTGTGACATCTGCAATCACCGAACAGTGAAAAATATGATTCCTGAATAAGGGTTTAATTGATTTAAAATCAATGACTTCTTTCAAAACGAGCACATTTCAATACATAGTAAGCAAGTTAATCAATTGTTTTCTTCTTGTACATGCAGAAAACCAAGTCAGAGGAACAATTTGATGGACATATACCAGTTGGTAAGTGAACAGAAAAAGCAACAAGTAAGACTAATTGTGGTGACACCATGTGAAATTCTCAATTGAGTAGTAATTAGTTCTGAAAAGAACTGAAGATACAACAAGTAATTACTAATTCTTTATATAATCGCAATTCATTCATTTTTGTGACATGTATCTTATAATGTATCTTATAAAATTTGCAAAGGTGCTGTTAACAGTGTGTGCTGTAAAGGTGTTTTCCTGTTTGGTGATAGTGGTGGGAAGGATAGACAAATACAATTATTTCCAGAATTTTGTGTATTACTATTAGTAGGGTTTTCAGGTGAAAAATTATTCCTAAACCAATATGCTCAATATTTATATCAAATTAAAGGTCTTGATGAAAGAAATACAATGGTTTTTAAATCAAGAAAATCGGACGAGTAGTTTTTGAGGAATCCTGTTTTATTTAATCAAGCCTGACTGTCCATACACTGTGTACATCCCTAATGACACCAAAACCGTTGAATCAGCCTACACACACCGTGATACACACGCACAGCGTTCGTGCTTGTTTCCCTCATAAGAGCTTTTGAAAGGGTGTAAAAAATACACTCTCCGCTCAAAACTAAACACAATTACGGCTCAAAACTTTCACATATGATAGAAAAGAGGTGTAAAATTCATTCAGACACCACTCTTACCTTTCAACTTGAAGATTTCACCTCGAAAAACGGTGTTTAATTTTTATCTCTTCGTAACTCCGGTTGTAGAGTAGCTATGGAGATCGAGCAAGCATGGGTATGTAAAGGAGCCCTTTGACTCAATAGGGAAACCCGTTTTCATGTCAATCACAATGTACTCGGGCGCGAAGACAGCTCCGAAGTGGATGCCCTCAGCAGAGCACAGCAAATTTTACGGGCTGAATGTGCCCGATCTCGGAACACTTCGCGAAAGGCTGGGCGGGACGAGAGTGGTTCATTCATAAAACTTAGGCTTTCGCATGTACTTCCGATTGCTATTTTATGTACATTGTTGGATAGCTGAAACTATAAGCTTTCCAATGAGCTATTACATGTAAGATTTTGACAGGTAAAAGTAATAGAATTATTTTATTTAAAATTTTAATGTTTTTTGTTGCGGGCGATGCGCTGTGCGTGTGGAGGGCTTCGGTCAAGCACGTACGAACTGAAAACCCTAGTATTAGCCATTGAGATCTGAAAGTATGGGATACAGGATATAATATATAGTCCTGAGCAAGAATCAGTACATGTATGGCTACCGTTATTGAGAGCATTATTGAATAAGCGCTTGATGCTGCTTGTTTTTTCCAGAACTAGATGCAAGTGGGCTAACAGAGAGTCACACAGCAGGCACTTGATATTAATGGCGCATTTACAGCACTTAAACACTGGTTGCAAGTAACAGAAGATGCACTGCTACCATTGAGACCTTGCCTGTCAGACAGTGGAATACAACATCATTGTCATTTTATATTATATAACGCCCAAATAGATCCTTGTCATTTGATTGTAGGTCACACGGCATTCATTAATCAAACCATTACATGGCCTACGTCATAAACTGTGCATTTTTGTTTCATCCCATTTGATCTATTGCACACTAGACCACATCATGTGTTATACACAGCAGTACAAAATGCCCTCTTTTGACAAGCCACAACCATTCGATCAAACCGTGTGTCATTAGCCGAAAAATAAAGTAGTGGATGCTAGAATACAACCTTGTATATAGTTTTATCCTCCAATCAAATGACAAATATCTACTTGGATGTTATATAAAACAAATAATGAATGTTTTGCATTTGTTGAAAGATGGAATGTTCGCTTCGCCTCAACTCAACTCATGAAAATATTCTCACCATTGCACTCATAAACATTCATTATTTTTGATACCATCTGATGGTATCCTTGTCAATCTCTGCCTTTGAGAAAGAGTCTGATTGGTCTTAAACATGAGGCTACTACATGTACATGGACTTGTAACTACTACTTTTGCTTATATCAATAATTCATGTTTTTCTTTTCCTATTATCAGACAAGCTAACAGTAAAATACAGCTGCAGCAGTGGTCCGGGTGGTCAGAATGTAAATAAAGGTACATGTATAATCACCTTCCTCATTATCTACTAGTGCTGGGCAATTAGTGAAATTCACTACTCAAGTAATCGCACAGTTATTACTCGTGAGCACTCGACCACATTTTTTTACATTGTACTTCAGCCGTAGCCTATTAGTCATAGCCTAGGTCATTGGTTATTCACGTATTTCAAAATTACCCTCACAAAAATGCTTTTTAATCTTGTTTTACGAAATTATTCTGAAAAAATCTGATATTATTTCATGTTTAATACATAAAAACGACTCAATAAATATTGATTTGAAGTCTAAGTTGGTAATTGGCTTCATTTGTTGATCATTCCGTGACAACATGCAGCACGTAAACAGGTCGTGCTGTGACCTATATCATTTATAGACTCTTTCATTTTCCTTCGGGTAATTGAAAACAGGTTCATGAAAATATTTAGGATGATAATTTGTTTGTTTGAGATGGTCCGGTCTATAGTACAAATAAATTAACAAACACAACCCATTTTAATTAATAATTTTGTGACTTTAAATGATATCGAAGTTAGTTCTTCCAGAGCCACGTGGCGATCACGCAAGTTCCGGTAACCATCAATACTTCATAGTACTTCCCACAGCGCGCCCCGTAATATGGATAATGACAGTGCGTTCACACAGTCCATGTGCTTATTTCTCGATATTCATTTTACCAGGCCCTCCGTGTATCAGGCCCCGTACTATGAATAACTAGGGCATCATTTCATACACCCCACATTAGAACATTACACCCAATGCCAATTCAACATGTTCAAGGGCCATTGTATAAGAATCTTGGCAGTTAACTACTTGGCACCGCCCACCATCAATGGCTATGGGGAAAACACAAAATCAAATAAATAAATCCGTTTTAAATCTTTATTTCATTTTCAAACAGTATCTTTAGAATTATTAAATGCGCTTTCATTATTCATTAATTACTTGAGATTACACGAGGAGTTAATACTTTTATGATTAGAACCACCATGGAACCTACAATGTATACTGTTGGTTAGAAGAGTATTATTCCTTGTGGGCTGTCAGTCATGGATACTGAGTGTGGATTGGCCAATCACCGTGGCCGCATTTCAAGCAATCGTCGGGCATATATCCATATATGGACATTTCTAGAAAAGGCCTTTCACGCCCTGGTAGACCACATGCTGCCACGCCGCAGTGTTGGCCTATGTATTGTACTGTAAAGTATACGTACGTTGCATGCATTGTACAATGTACATTCGTGTGGCTGACAACTAATCATGAATCAGTAACTAATCAATGTGTTACTACTCGTGGCGGGATGATTTACTCTAGTAGTATATACCATGGCATATACCACATGCTGCCACGGTGTATGTATTGTACATAGAGTGTACACTGTGGTGATTGTACAATTCATGTACACGTGTCGGCTGACAACTTACTAATCGTGAATGTGTTACTACTCACAAGTACTTTTGTGGTAATCGCGGCGGGACGATTGCTCGAGTAGTTAAAATGCATGAGTACGATTAGTAATTGCTACTAATATTAGAGACCTGGAATATTATTAATTCCATCCTAAAGCCAGTTCTGGAAAGACACGTCATTACACCTTCAACTGTAATAGTAAGCAAACCAATGACCAAAGTGAAATTGCAAACGCATTTAATAACTATTTCACTCGGATCGCTCCATCATTGGACAGTAAGATCCCCCAAGCTCAAACCAGTCACTGGGACTATCTTACCAATTCCAACTGGCAGTCACTGTACTTAAAACTGTACCGAGATAGTCCAACAGGACATTGTGTACAGTATATCAGCAGAAGCAGAAGAAGAAAACCCATCAGCGAACTTGAAATCATTAAAATTGCAGGGTCATTTCAGAACAACAATGCTCCAGGTATGGACGACTTTAACCCAGGAGTTGTCAAATCTATTATTCATGAGATTAGTAAGCCTTTGTGTCATGTGTTCAATAACTCATTATCTTTTGGTATATTTCCTAGTAAACTGAAAGCAGCCAAAGTGATACCGATTTACAAAAGTGGTGATCATTCTGATTTAAGCAATTACTGTCTTGTTTATCCAAACTACTTGAGAAAATTGTGTATGATATACTGAACAGCAAAAGAAACGCAAGTCCGAGTTCTTGTCAAGTTTTCAAACAGAAGACAAACCATTTTGATTCTAATCACTCATTTAATGAAAAATGCTTTCAATTTGTGAGCTGAAAGTGACTGTTGAAATTGTTGCAATTTCAACAGTCACTTTCAGTCACAAATTGAAAGCATTTTTCATTAAATGAGTGATTAGAATCAAAATAGTTTGTCTTCTGTTTGAAAACTTGACAAGACCTCGGAATTGTGTTTCTCTTGCTGTTCAGTATAGAATGGTCCAATTTCTAAATAAGTTCAATTTAATCTATGACAGCCAGTATGGCTTCCGAAGCAATCATTCTACTTCTTCAGCACTGATTGACCTAACAAGGTAGTCGATGCTTTCGAGGATAATAAATGTCATGGGGATTTTTCTGGACTTGCATGCATCCAAGGCATTTGCCATGAGATTCAATTGCAGAAGCTTTATTATTATGGGATCTGTGGCATAGCACATGATTGGTTCGAAAGCTATCTTAAAAATCATTCTGTATCTGACTTCAAAACAGTTACTCATGGAGTCCCCCAAGGGTCTCTTCCTAGGACCATTACTTTTTATTCTGTATATGAATGGCTGAAGAGATTGTTATTGATCAGAAAATTAAGATGTTCACCATTTTCGTTTCTTCTACCCATGCCAAACCTTCCCATGAAATCTGATAGGGTGTTCTGTTCGTCTAGTTTTGCATTGAAGTCACCGAGTATGAATATTTCATAGCGAACAGGTACTTTAACTGCTTCCGATAGTTTGTTGTATAGGGCTATAACAATTAATGATACTGGCTTTCCAAGGAGTGCTGTTAGCGGATTTGGTAGGGAGCAAAATGTCAATATAGGCTATGCGATCGTTCATTCTTGTGGAGCATTTAATGGAGTCTACATGTCGTTTATTAATAAGGAATCCTAGGCCGCCGTGGTATGAATCAGATTGTTCATATATAATGAGTCTATGACCTTTAGGTAGCGTTGTTGTTGAAGGCTCGTAAAATTTGGTTTCCTGGAGGGCTATGATGTCAAGATTGTACCTGTCACTGTATACTTCAGCTTGCTAAGGCCTCTCACGTTC
The DNA here is from genome assembly GCA_029582265.1 of Zoroaster sp. YZ-2022. Classification (NCBI taxonomy): domain Eukaryota; kingdom Metazoa; phylum Echinodermata; class Asteroidea; order Forcipulatida; family Zoroasteridae; genus Zoroaster; species Zoroaster sp. YZ-2022. The sequence continues at coordinate 12,286,679 of CM055819.1, forward strand.
CATGATGCAAGGCTGAGCCTGTAGATCCATGGTGGAAAGATACGATGTAACTAGTTAGGTTTGTGTTGAGGTAAACAGTCGAGATCCGGTGTCCTTCACTCTGTGATCTCATTACTGCTACACGCCATACACAGGAGTTTTACTGAACTGAAATTTATAAAACCGCGATTTTATTTCAGAAATAAAATCGCGGTTTATAAATTTGTCCCTTTTTGAGCCCCAGAGTGGGGCAATTTATCCTGACAGTTGAAGCTTACTTTTACTGGTCCTCATTGTATCGTTTTTCTTCCGCGATGATTATTAAAGCAATGCATTTCCCGTGATCATTAGGAACCCTGATGGATGAATTTGTTATTTAAAATCCTACATACCTCAGTTCGGCACAGTCAATGCATTATACAGTCCATTTTCATGAGTAATCCAACAGCCATTAAGAATATAAATTTGCTACTCTGCAAATCTATCCAATCATGATGCGTAGAAATAGGCACGTGATCCTTAAACACTACCTGTGCACACCATGGTCGCACGTGGTATGTACATGCACAATAGCAATAATAATTCCCAGTCCGGATGTTAGTTTCCCACTGATTTGTTTTTCAAGAAACCATCGTCCACAATAGAAATCAAAATGGTATGGTTTCAACATCTTTGCTGTTATTTTTAAAATGGATCTGCCTTTACAACATTTATTTATGAAAACATAGCAAATCTTGTTTCTGTTCCCCCCGTCCCCTCCCCAAACAGTTCAAACCAAGGCGGATGTCAGATTCCATGTAGAATCAGCAAACTGGCTACCTTTGCATATACGACAGAAGATTCAAGAAAAGGTAATTAGTGATTAACATCAGTACTAGGATTATTAATGGGTTGGAAGGGAAGGGGAGGGGAATTGACACATCTACTGGGACATTCTAAACCAGACAACTCAAACCTCTTGGAAAGATCGTACAGAGGAGGGGTGGTAGTTGCATTTCCCTCCGCATACTTACTTTGAGCCTCCTCTCACTTAAAGATACATTTAAGTTTTAGAATTGGTCATTTGTAACCTATTATGCTAGACACTTGGCGTAAAACTGATTAGGCTATCAATCTCACCTTGAAATTATTGCTAATATTTTCCAGTTGGAATAAATACAGAAATTGAAATTGCTTTTTACTAGTTTCTTGTTAATGATACAAGGTAATAAACTGAAACTTGGACAGGTTGGTTGTTGAATGTATATCTTGCAAGTTTCAACTTATTTTGTTGTGTCATTTGTAACCTATTATGCTAGACACTTGGCGTAAAACTGATTAGGTTATCAATCTCACCTTGAAATTATTGCTAATATTTTCCAGTTGGAATAAATACAGAAATTGAAATTGCTTTTTACTAGTTTCTTGTTAATGATACAAGGTAATAAACTGAAACTTGGACAGGTTGGTTGTTGAATGTATATCTTGCAAGTTTCAACTTATTTTGTTGTGTCATCAATGAGAAAATAGTGAAAATGCATTCATATTTGTTTGTTTGTATGCATTCTAATGTGGAAAATGGATCACAGTATGGAACCATACATTTTAAATGTGTAATAAATGACAGCATGTCAGACAAAAGAATTTCAAAGAATACATCGCAGATTTTGCGATACAAATTGTGAGTTTTTTCCACTATTGTGGTTTAATAATAAACATTTTTGAAATCATTCACAAACCTTTCCCGAAATAACGTTTACATACTTTCTGACCAAAAAATATCAAGGGTTCCACCTAGCCCAAATAAGGACTCCGTCTCTGTATGCACCGAAACGCAATCCTATCCACAGGGTGTCATTCGCCGCACAGAAAATTTCTTTCGTGACATTGTTTAAATCTTACCTGTGTGTGGAGGCTGAAACTTGGTACTAAACTTCCATGAACTATAATGACATGCACTAAGGTACGAATTTCAAAATATCATTTTATTGAAAGAAAATCCAGATGTAACGTTGAAGAAATCCTTGAGTTTCGATGGTTGTTCGTCATTTCAAAGTCCATTTAGCATACGTGCGTGTAGCGACAAAACAGCTGCGTATGTGCGCTCATCATGCTCGTATGTACGCTGACGCACCTGTGACGAACAGCCATCAAATTAAAGTAATTCTTCAACGTTAAATCTTGGGATTATTTTCATTAAAAACACTTAATGAAAATGATATTTTGAAATTCAAACCTCCCTGAGATGCATTGTATTTGGTCATGGATTCCACTGCCGAGCCTCAGCAACTTCACACAGGTAAAATGTAAGAAATTTATGAATTTACACAAAATATTTTTTTGGGTTAAATCCTGGACGTTACCGTAGTACACGAAGGTGAAAGTCTAACCTGGGCTTGTTTCCATATTTCCAGACCACGCTGGGGTATACGTCCGTTCGACATACGTTGTCAACAACGATAGGTTTTACCTATGTGCACACCGTACATGCAACTTAATTTTCAGCAATCCGTAAGGATTTTTATCGCAATGCCCAAAATTCTATGTGCATGCAATATTTTTCTGCTGATGAATTAACTATACGGGTGAAATCCCCAAAATGGAAAACATGCAACAACCGCCCATTTAAAAAAAAAAACTTCACACGTTTATTTTTCTCCTGAGTTTGGGGGTTGGAGAAATTGAGCAATTACGCCACCCCCTATACATAATTAGTACCATGTTCAGTTCACACGTGCACTTTCATACGATCACTATGGCCATATTGAAAGGAACTCTAACGTTAGAAATGTTTCTAACTTCGTTTTATAATAAAAGTTTATGAGCTTTCATTTATATATGTGGTGGTGAGGTTTAGAATCATTTCGGCATGCAATATGATCGCACTTTCAACCACAGTGAGCCACTCATTTTCTGAACGAATTTTGAATAAAAAAACGACAAGCTTGATCATACCACAAAGTATACTTGCTTTAAAAAGCACACAAACACTTCGCAATCAGTAATTTGTTTTCGTGATCGATATAACAATGTAAAGAAACAAACAAGTAAAAAAAATTTTACCACCTTTTTTACCACCAATTTCCGGACACAAAAGATAATTATTTCTGGTAAAATCTGGGCATGATGAACCAAACGACACTAAAGCCTTGAAAAACAACACTTGCACTGTAATTTTAAATTTGCTATGCAAATTCTTCAAAACTTAGCCCTTGAATATGCACTATTGTGCAGTTAAAAACATGGATCATGCGGTAACAAATCAGAATGGCTTTAACTCTAAAAAAAACCACATAATAATAAATAAACAACATAATATTAATAATAATTTTTGCTTCATTTTTATTTTCAGAAAAGTACCAGAATAAATAGTAAAGGTGAATTAATCATGACATCTGAGAGAACAAGATCACAGATCACAAATTTCATGGACTGCCTTCAGAAGATCAGAGACATCATTGAAGAGGTGCAGAGAAAACCCAAGGAGCCATCAGAGAAAGTTAAGGCTGTCATACGAATGAGGTCAGTGTGGTTTGAAATTCATCCTTTAAAGGGAAAATATACCATTGATAACAAATGAAGCTTTGGCGAGTCATGATTGTAACATTTGTAGCAATTGCTATTATGGATGCACTAAATAATAAAATAGTGACCAAAATCATTTGCCGACCTCATTAGGCTTAATTTGCATGCAATAAATTTGTCTGAAAAAGTAAGATTTGAGAGACTGTGTAAAGTGGTCCAATACCATGACCTGGGGTCCTTGACTTCCTTCAAAGTGTGAGTATTTTGGATACAATAGGACTGTGGATCCTATGGTCAATTGGTATACCCTGGATGCAGCTACACTAATTTTAGCTTGTTATGAGGATACAGGGACCTGATGTGATATGGCAGTGGGTGATGTGTTGCCATTATGCGAATGAATCATACGCCAGACAGTGCCACGTGAGGAAACATGCAGAGGCAGCGGGAAAAAATGCTGAAATGACAATGTCTGGGGATTTCTCTTGGGCGGCACAAACACAAAAGAGTTATGCTCTTACAATATAAGATTTAAATCAAGTGTTGAATATGGTAGTATCCATTATTTAGGTGCAGTTGGGAAAAAAATACATTGAGTTCTTTCAGAAATTCTCTTTGAACGATAAATAGTAAAATCGGGAAAATATTCTTGCCCCAAAATAATATGGGCTTGCTAGGTGGCGACCGATAATGATGGAAAAACAAAACAAATTCAGCATAAACCGCATGCAGGCAACCATATGCCAGGGTTGACTGTTACCTTTATAGCCCTTTCCCTAGAGCTGTAAGCATTTGGAAAAGGGTTCCATAGAGAAGCAGTGCTATCAATAAGAGGGATGGAGCCACCTATCTCTAAGTTACATGTATCAACACATCACCCATGCAGTAAACCGGCTCCAAGCACCTTACAGCACAAATGCACAGCAGAACATCCAAGATTCAAGGGAATTTTTGGATTTGAAAATCTTATTAGAAAATCTTAGACAGTGAGCCATGAGCGTCACTACGTGATGGATTTGTGCGCTATATAAGAAGCCACTATTATTATTATTATTATAATCACTGAATAGATGGTAATACATCTTTAATTGTCAATATTTGATGTACATGTAAAAAGTAAGAGCATGTGATGTGTTAGATTCCAAGATATAACACCTTTGATAATTACAATCTTAAAACTAACTTGATGTGAAGTTGGTGATGTTACCAAACAGCCTGAATAATTATTATGTCTGTTATTTTTGAGGAAACGTCAAATGTACATGTATAATAGATCACAGCCATGATCCTTTTTTCATTATTTTCTTGACAATGAAACAAGCTGAAACTTTCACAGGTTTGTTTCTGGTCATCTCTTTTGATTCTTATAAAGTCTTTAAATACCTGCAGAGGAAAAATTATTTATTCATGAGTTTGGAAATGAGGTAGGAGATTAACAACAGTTAGAAGGGTGCCATCAATGATGGGATCATGTTGAATACCAACACCTCGTACTGCATAAGGTGTTGTCACCAAAGGGTCTCCCTCGTCATATCAAGGTGTCAATCATGATAGAACTATCTCTCAAACAAGACCGTATAATTGACATATACCTTATGAGCCCCAGTAATAAGTTGCTTTCTCTCTTTTTTTTTTTGCAGGGTGGAACAAGCAAACAGAGAAAGGTTAAAGAACAAGAAGATAAACTCGGCCATAAAGAGTGATCGCAGGGTCATGTTTGAGTAATCTCCAACTAAAATTAAGAACAAGTTATTACATTAAAGACCCTTGTCCAAACTCGGCCAAAGTTCAGAACTGTTTCATGTAACTGAATCATCACCCTTGATTGACAGGGCAATGATTGCGCTTGCTGTGCACTTTCTCTAGAGACGGGTGCATTTTCACCACGACAGGGTTACAGGTTGTGCAGCTTGTATTCTTCAACCTACAGGTCATGCTTTGAATATCTCTGGATTAAGTCAGTATTCCCCTACCCCATTGATAAGAAAATCGCTTATCAGAAATATTTTCTAAGCAGATTTTGTTGGTAGTCTGTTTCATAATGCTTGCTTAAAAATTCTCTGATAAGCAACTATAAGAAATTGGACTAATGTAATCTTGAGCTGTGTCAGGTGGATTGCTCAATTCTTTCACAACTTTATGCTAAGGGTGCTTTCTGGGGTATATTTTTTTGAGAGGTCTCAGTAATAATTGCTACTAAGGTTAAAAAGGGAAACAAACTTCTGCACTCTGATTGGTTTGAGTCAGAGCTGCCAACTCTTCCGGATTCTGCGGAAGACTTCGCGTATTTGACGGTAATTTACTTACTTAAAATATATGCAAGGAGGCTCTCCTTTTGGCACCAAAAGGAGAGGCCTCCTTGCATATATTTTAAGTAAGTAAATTACCGTCAAATACGCGAAGTCTTCCGCAGAATCCGGAAGAGTTGGCAGCTCTGTTTGAGTGCATAATCACTACAATTTGTAGACCACAGTCTGCTGTCAAAGATTTTTATGTCAAAATACAGACCACATATTTTCATTTCAAATAAATAAATAGTGTATTTATTTACAAGTATTGACCAAATCCGAATCTTGGCATCACTAAAAAATATAAAGGGGACTATTCTGTTTGTGGCCAAAATATTGACATGTTTTGTTTTAGGCCCCTCTGGTCTTCGGTCGGCTTCAAAATCAGTGCAGTGATGCACTTTTTTTTGGCTCAACAGGGAAATATGTTATACATGGGGACCAAATTTCCCATATACAAAGTATGGTGGCTAAGAGAGGCCTCACAAATTAGTCGTATATGAAAAAGTCTTTTAAAACACAGCATGGCAGAATTACAATCGATCCCATTAAAAAATGCCGACGCGGACGAAGACTCTTGTTTTTTGGCCTTAGGAGCTTATTTGAAACCAAAAATAAAGTGATTAGTGATTAGTAATTGTGGCCGAGAGAATCTTTGGTAACAAGGTCATTATGTACATTCAGCAGCACTTGCATCTTGTGATGATGGGAGGGATGTGTCAGCGGGGATCTTACCTGACCTGACCTACCCCGCACAGATCAAGGACCTTTGTCACGCTCCCAGTATATAAGCATGATTATATTACTCAATATCATTGCATACATGGGGCCAGACTATTTTGTCAACCTTGTCACACAGTAGGCCTGGGCGAATAGTAAAAATTTACTATTCGATTAATCGCGCGCAACTTTTCGCGAATAATCGACTATTCGCGAATAGTTGGCCATTTTTTCCCGCGGTTTATAAAAGTACTAAAACATTAAAAACAATTGCTTTGACAGTAATTTCTGGCCTATTTGTAACATTCAGACAATAAACAAACACATACATTAAGCTCTTTCATGCCTGTTGTTTTTTCTTTATTTCTTGCAAAATTGTACTCGAAATAATACATTTTCGTAAGTGAAAATCCAATCGCCGTCGAGTTATTACTCTGGCAGCGTGGGAAACTTCCAGCACAAATTAGCATTAACAGTGCACATTGAGCACATGCTAAGTCACGCGCAGTTACGTTCATCCCATGTCAACAGAGGGAAGTCCACCTAAACCCCATAAAATGAACGCATTGAATAGATCTTGTTTATATTTAAGTCGCCGTTAAGAAATACCAATAAGTTGACGGTCACCCCTGTTATTTCAAATCGATTAGCCTAGTCCTATACACAAAATAAATAACCATGCAAGCAGTACGTATTTATGCTCATGCAGGGGCCACTTTTTAGACGTGTTCGTTGTTTACATCCAAAGCTAGCTTCCGCAGTGTGCCCCGCACTATGCTTACAAACCTTTGGTTCAGGCACGCACGTGGTGAGTGTACCCTGAACTGATTTTGTGCGATGGCCTATGCGTTTTGTGATTGACTTGTGCTCACCGTGGCAAACAATTACGTCATGCAATAAGTGGATCGGTGGGATTTATCATTACTCATCAGTAGACCTACGTTACCTGCAAGTGCAAAGGCAATTACACCAGCAATGCGAAAGACAGTGACCAAAGACCATGCTTTTCGTAGTTAATATTTCTGAAAATAAATTGACATTTTCAAACAAATCGACGTGTAATAAATAAACAACATGAAACATTAATCGCAGTTGTTTAATCATTAATTCATCATCTCCAGCTTTTCTTCAAAAACAAAAACGTTACATGATTTTGTAGTGTTCAAATTTAATTAGTAATTACCTTCAGTTTATGCTACTTTTAAGTTTATGCTACTTTTACAGTCGATGCAGTCACAGCCATCCAGGCTGCCCTGTCGGCTCCCTCAAAGGCACTACTCGTGAGTAATGCGTACAACTACCAGCAGTGCCTGGACAGAACAGTACAATTGGCAGCATTGCTCGCACATAGTATTCGCACATAGTATTCGCGAATAGTTCACGACCGCAATTTTTATGTTGTGTAAAGGCAATGCATTATTCCTCAAAGGCATTACTAGTTACAAACACTACAATGCTTATTGCCAGCTTAATAGGATTACTCACAAATAGTGGTTGCGAATAGTTAGCAAACACTTCACGGCCACAAGTTATGGATGGTTTGGAAGGCAATTGGTCAGTATTCGCGCCTGCGCGATTAATCGAATAATTCAAATACCGCGAATACAACTATTCGCGAATAATCGAATTATTCGCACAGGCCTATCACACAGATCTGTATTGAAGAAAAATGAGATGACTGCACAGTGATGGTCTATGAAATTGGGATTAGGTGTTTGATTGAGATATACTTCTCTCACCACTGGATGTCGCCCAGACTGCACTGCTTCTTTTTGAGACCTAGCGCGTTGGTCTGTGGAACAATACGTCACAATGGCCTAAATCCATTGTTCTTGGAGTATTATGCCGTGGCACACTTCATGTAGGTAATAGACTTCTGGTTTTACCTCAAGTTTGCATTTCACAGAAAAAATTATTTCAGTTCTCAAACCAAAAATACCATTAGCTGTTTTGAGGTATGGCAAACACAATATAAGGGTGCTATTCAGAGTGGGTAAATCTTGTCTAAATACAAAAGAGTTCACTCAAAATGCTTATTTGTGTATAAAGATTTTCCAGAACATAATTACATTTACAGTAGACTACATGTACCAGCCATGTCGCTTTGTATTCCCTTGTGAAGGCATGACTCTTGTCAGCTGTTCACCACATCCTGTATGTTATAATTTCTGATTCTCTGTTGTGGTTTATGTGAAGTGTTCTTTGGTTGTATTCTACCTGCAGCCTTGGCAGACAGTTTGTCCTTCTCTTTGCTTGGTTTAGACTGTAATAATTGAGTCCCTGTCCCCTTGATTCCAAGAGGAATGCTGGGCACTGGTTCAAACTTGTCTGTTCCTGTGCGAGGAGAAATACAAAAAGACACTGGGGAGTGGGGATCTCTAGGAAATTGTTAGTGTTTATGTGCATCCCCTTTTGGTTGAAATTGGGTAAAAATCTACAATTATTGTCTGTACATACCTTGACTTGACAATGTACATGTATGTTATTTTGAACCGTGTTCACGACAGCACATACTATACATGTATACTGTTTATTTGACAATAATAATAATCGAGTTCTGTACAGCAAAAAATCTATCATAATTTGATGCTGAAAACATTGCCTCTGGGCATCGGTTCAATATCATTCATAAATGTCCAAGACAGTATAATCTGATTGGACAAAACATAATCACGTGAGGTGTATTATATCAACAAAACTGACAAAGATTTTTGTGTCACGCTGACTCATGTTCCCTGTAACCCCAAAGCGTGAAAGTGCCCATTTCTATTTGGCTTTATTCAACAACATTTTTTACATTTTGAAAACGAAATCGATACTGGCATTTATGAAAAGTTTGACTCTTGGTCTTTACTGTAGGATAATGACCTATTTTGGGCGTAGTCAAGGGCGCCCATCAAAACTGATCATTAACCCGTGGGCAAAACGTAATCACATGGGGATGTATTAATGGATGGCAGTTGTTCACCAGCTGTTCTATTTAGCTGGCGTGTGATGCACATTTGAACAATCAGAGTGACGAAGATTGTTTTGCATCAGGTGACTGACTCATGTACTTTGAAATTGTTTCATGTTTCCCCAAAAACATGAATCTGCCCATTTCTACTGGATTTATTCAACAAAAAGTACAATTTGTGTACATTTTGTACAACGAAATCGATGCAGGCATTTTATGAATGGGAATAAAAGTTTCACGCTTGGTCTTTACCGCAGGTTAATGACCGGTTTTTCAGCTCGGTCCTTAAAACCAGTCTTTAACCTGCGGTAAAGACCAAGCGTCAAACTTTTATTCACTCATTAAACTTTCTCATCAAATTTTCTTATCTCCCTGTGGAGTATAAACCTTGAGGTAAAATGACTTGATATTTTTTAATTCAAATCTTTAAGAGCCCATCCTTCTAGTTGGTCATGGAATTTTAGTGCTGAGTTTTAGATGATTCACAGGTAAGATTTTAGAAAATGAAATTGTGCGGTGACCGACCATTGGGTTATTGGTAGCCCTGATAGGACCCTATCTACAGTGCAAAGTACACTTCTGATAGGGTCCTGACCAAGAGTTCTTCCCATTCGTATACCTGTAAAGTTTGCAGTGGATTTTTACCTATCTTCTTTGGCTGAACTGAGGAAATGCAGGCACTATACTGTAACTTTAAAACTGCCTCTTGGAGAAACTTTTTTTGCTGAAAGATGTCTAAAAAAAAGAATTTCCCCAACATTTCTCAGAGCATCGGCCAATCTGTGTACAAACTTTTCATGCCATTCATCGAGCGATGACCTTGTAACCCTTGTCACCTTGGGGTCAAAACATCAATTGCGCCGCACAATCATGTTCTGAACCCAAGGTCATTGCTCATTATTGGATATTGGATAATCACAATAACCATTTTTACTCTTGGAGAGAAGCAGATACATACCATAATACATCAGAGGCTGTGGGGTGGGGCTCTTCATGAATGTCGGACTCCGCCCCTCATCAAGCAGTTGCCATATGTCCTGTAGAGACTCCCCACCGTATGATGACATCATCAAGGGGATGGAGTCTTTGCTGCTACCATCAAGGGAGTGATGAGATTGCTGCATGGACTGTGCTGATTCATTTTGACTAGAATGGTGCAGTCCTACTGCAAGTCAAAATTCAAAATTGTAGTAATTGTTAAACTTAGATGGATCTTTATCAAAAGCAAAAAGACAAACACTGAAACACACACATACTAATTATCACACTTGTATTCAAGTCCGAGTCACGAGGCAAAAATCAAACGAAAAAAAGAAAACCTTATATATGTCAAGTTTCAAAGTTAAGTGAAAAAATTTATTTCCAAAATCAACATTTGATTTACTTATTTTAATATTTATTCAGTTTTCAAACTTGGAAAAAACATGGATACATTTTTAATGTACATATTGTCCACATAAGATGTCATATCAGTAAATAAAAGGGAAGCCAGAATACTGAATTGTACAAAGGTATGTTTATTCCATTTCTCTAGAATGGATGAGAAAACGCCATGAAAATTGAGAGATCAGTCATTGGGACAATGTAATAAGTCTGGTACCCATCACTTTATATTGAGCTTGGGTACTTCAGTCATTGTGTAATCGATTTCAGCCACTGCGTAAGCGATTCCAATTGCATTACTACAACCACAGAGAAAGAACACTGTGACAATAGGATGCATGGTATCAGTTTTATAAAACTGTTCGCATTGTTTAAATTAACTAACAAGATTTAAACACTATGTTGCAAGAAAATTTGTTATTTTGTTAATGTTTTATGATAGTAAATATTGGGTATTTTGCCGATGAGTCCAAGTCACAAACATTGAGTCTGAAGGGTCAAGTCCGAGTAGGGTGACCAAATTGTCCCATATTTTAAGTACATGTACATGTATTTGGCTCTTTGATGACATGGACATGTCTGAGTATTATTATTTTTGAACACAAAACTTAACCAATCCATTGCAAGTGCATGATCCCGGCATAACGTTCCGCGGGATCGAGTGTGTTCACTCAAAAACTTGATTAACCCTGCAGATTTTCACATAAGAGCAAATGTGCGCAAGTTCAAGAGGTGAGTGTTGTGAACATGCCTACCAGTGCAAATTGTGAACAAATTGAAGTCGGCATTTATGGAATCTATTGATAGATGTACATGTAGCTTTTAATTCAGCTTTAGTACTGAAGATGGCATTGCTTACTAAAATGTCTTTTTCCTCTTCCATTCGGACACACTCGGTTGGATATTTGAAATAAAATTTTAATATTTGTTTTTGTTAATACATACAACATATATCCAGCTTGGGCCAAATGGTTGATTGTTTATCCATTTTTCAGCTAGTGAATTTCAAAGGTTGTTTGCCTTGAAAAGTAAGCTATAGGACTGGTAATTAAAAAAAATTAAAAATAGTATAATTTTAATGTAAAACTTCCATACTTTTCATTTGGAATTAAGGGAAGATTACTCTTTCCTATGGTGAATAAGATGATGGAATAATTGTTCCTCAAACTTCCTTCCCCCATTGCTAGACCAGTGTCACGCATTGAAAGTAATGCAAAAAAAGTATCCCTTATTTTTAAAAATAAAACCTGGTCACCCTGAGTGTGAGTCACCAAAAAAGTGACTCAAGTCCGTTAATTATACACACATACGTTTGTTTTAGACAGGTCAATTTATGGAAAAAAACACCCCAACCCCCAAAAAATTGCAACAAAAGGTTTTTCAACGGTTTTTGGTAGTATTTGACATCAAGAATAACATACTAAAAATCTAAGAAAATCTGGCATCCGGAAAGTTGTCATTTTCAAAATGGCGTCCAAGATGGCCGCCAATACCCTAAAATGGCCATAAATCATTTATTATCCATCCTTGAGTTGTAATTTTGGTGCCTACTACTAGGTTTTAGGGGTCAAGCAATCCATTGAAACCAACTAAAGTATCATTGAGTAGTCAGGCAACCTGCAAATCCAAGATGGCGTCAAAAATGGTTGCCAATTAAACTAAAATGGTTATTAAGTCACTGACTGTTTATATTATGGCTGTAATTTTGGTGTAATTTCGGTTTAAGGGGTTGGAAAATATACTCAGACCAGTGAAAGTGCTATTGAGTAAAGCTTTAAATCCAAGATGGTGTCCAAGATGGCTATAAGTCATTTACTATTTACATTAGTTAGGTTTTAGGGTCTAAAAATTAAGAAATTAACACCAGTATCATTGAGTAATCAGGTAACCTAAAAAATCCAACATGGCATCCAAGATGGCCGCCAATACACTGAAAAGGCTAAAGATCACGTATTATTCTCATTAGATCTGTAATTTAGGTGTGTACTCCCAAGATTGTCAGGATCAAAAATATATTAGGCCAGTTAAATTATCATTGAGTGATCAAGTTCTCAATAAATCCATGATGGCAGTCATCTTGGATGAAATACACCTAGGATCTGTATACAGTTACAATTCACCGTATCAATGTTAGCGGCGAGCGAAGCGGGAAGAGCCCATCGTCGAGGGCCCGAGGGAACTGTGGCGTAAGGAAGTCCGGCGCCGAGGTCCTTCTGATCGAGGCATGCTCCGTCCCAGGGCGGGTGTCGATCAGGCCCCTGTGGGCGCCTGCCGGCCGCGAACCAGGGCTTCCGGGAGTCGGGTTGTTTTGTAGCGCAGCCCAAATGCAGGTGGTAAACTCCATCCAAGGCTAAATACCTGCACGAGACTGATAGAGCACAAGTACCGTGAGGGAAAGTTGAAAAGCACTCTGAAGAGAGAGTTCAAGAGTACGTGAAGCCAACGGGAGGGCCGCGCAGATTGGGCCCGGGAGATTCAGCACGGCTGGCGCGGTGCCCCTGCGGTCCCTGCACACCCCTTTCGTCGGGCGCGGCGCCCGCGACCGGTTGGGTCACCAGCAGAGGCCGGCCGGGTGGGGTGACTCTGGCCAAGCCGGGGCCTCGACGGAGGTCCGGGTCGGAGAGCATACAGCCCGGCCGAGGAAGTGACAACGGGCCGGGTCGCCCGGGAGTCTGGTGAGCGCCGCTCGCTGCGACCGCTCCCGGTAGCGGCGGCGCAGCCATTCGCTCCCAGCCTCTCCTGGTGTCGACCGCATCACGGCGCCCCGGGTTTGCGGGCGATTGTCGCGAGCCCTGCCGACCCGTCTTGAAACACGGACCAAGGAGTCTATCGGGCCTGTGAGTCGAGAATGAGAACTAATTAATAACATTCTTGAATGTTACCTTGACTGCCATCTTGGATTTATTGATTATGATTACTCCATGATAATTTAAATGTTCTTCATGTAGTTTTTGGCTCATAAAGCTGTAAATGACTTACAATTATTTTAGTGAATTTGCGGCCATTTTAAACGCCATCTTGGATTTTTAGGTTTCCTGATTACTCAATGACACTTTTATTGGTCTTAATGGATTTCTTGACATGAAAATTACAAGTCAAGGATGGATAATAAATAATTTATGGCCATTTTAAGGTAACAGCAGCCATCTTGGACGCCATTTTGAAAATAACAGCTTTCCGGAAGTCCGAATTTATTAGATTTTTAATATGTTATTCCTGATGTCAAATACTACCAAAAACCGTTGAAAAACCTTTTGTTGCAATTTTTGGGGGGTAAAACTGTATATTGACCTATTTATGGTGTAAACCGAGGACCTCGATCATTGTTCCCTTTGTTAGGCATCTCCCATTTAGGATCCTTACGACTATTACAAGTAGTATTAACTGCAGAGATGTCCATAAAGCTTGTAGAACAGCCACTGAAGTAACACGTTTTTCAACCAAGGACATTTGCAAACAATACTGCCAAACAAGGACCCATTGTCTCCTTTAGTTATAAGTCCTCGGTTTAAACAATAAACAAATGCAGGAAAGCAAGAGTTCGCAGATGTTAGGTGTGAAGGGAACACCTTTCGGGAGATCACTGGATGGTAGATTAGTGTATTAAGCTTTCCCCAATGATCAAGAGTGGATATATATAATCTACTACTTGAGGGTACATCAATGTACACATACCTAATAATTCGCCCATGGGCAGTTGCATTGGTTGCAACTCCTGGTCAGTCTCTGATGGTGATCCTGACGAGGAGGAATCTAGCTGAACTTGAATGACCTCGGTCGTTCTATGGTCACGCTGTAAGCCCTTCTGAGCATACTGCAACTCCTGATGGTAAACATGAAACAACTCACACAAATGCCATACACAGAAGGGTATTTGGCGTGAAGCCAAATCTCACCCATGCACAATATATACACAGGATAACGGTCATGGATGATGTAATTTTTGTTAAACCTCAATGTTATAAAATTACAAATATCGATTGGGATCAGAGGACAGAAATTTGGTCATACTGTGACAGATTTACCATATACCCCGGACTGATTATTCCCCGGTAGTCACCCAATTGAGTGCAACACTCCCTTCAGAAGAACCAATTAAGACCGGTGATATGCAGGCCTGTTTGGCGGAAATGTACCACCAAATGGACAGGACAAAAGTGTACAAGGAATTATGATGTAGCCTGTTTTATTAGTAAATCAATCACTACGTGAGAACCTCTTCAGTGGCCCCCGCTCGATTCGAGGTAGCGCACACTTACTGTAGCCTCCTGTACTCTGGAGCAAGCACTAGCACATCTGTCCTTAGTTTAAAAATGGGTTGTGACTGCGCCCGCTCGCACTTGACTTGCACAAGCCATAGCTCTATTTAAAATACTTTCAGATATAAATTATATATCCTTGATCATCCCATATAGGGAAAAAAAATTAGGGAACTGACGGTATAATTTGTCTCAATCTGTCTATTTTAAGACAATTTTTTAGGGGTGTCAATGTAGTTGTCTTTATTGATAATACAGAAATGGTGTTGTTCGCGTGTGTTGTAGGTACATACCAAAAGTAACATTTGTAAAATTTGTAAAATGATTTTTCTTTATTAAAAAGTACCCCACCTTTTTGCCTAATGGTTTATGCCACAGCTTTCTGGGAGTGTAAGTCACACAGACCGTTTCCCCCCCCCCCCCCAATAAAACAAAATGACAAACCTGTTTAGTGAGTGCATACTGTAGTTTCTCTAGGTTATTCAGTTTGCTACTGAACTCCTTGGCCAACTGTCCTGCCGTAGCAGTCCCATTAATATTTGCTTCCATGGTTTCCCTGGGTCCTCGGACTGGGCCCGCATACCGAGCCAACTCTGACCGTAACTGGTTGCTGAGCTGGATGAGTTGCTGTCGCTCCCTGGCCAGACGGCTGATGTGGTGAGCGGCACTTTTAAGCTTTGCCTTCAGCTGAAAGTTTGACACAATGAGCAGAATTGGTGTAAAATGCTAAATACAGTGTCTGAATAAACATCCCATTTCACTACAGTGATTTTTGCAAGACAAAGGGAAGCAGGCTTTGGATCATTATGAATTGATGTTAACCATATATTCTCATATCATATATACCCCAGGAAAAAAAAGTCTGAATTAAAAAAAAAAGGTGCAAACACTGGTAATTTCCTGATTTACAGAATTACTGAATTATTATCTCTTAGTGCTTTGTGAAGTTGCTAAATGTACCAATCATCCTGAAGTGGTTTTATTTCAGAGAATACATGAAGAACTATAATGCACATCAACAAATTTTCTGTAAAAATGTGTATGCTTTTTCACCATAGTTTCTCATGACTTAGACTCCGCATTGAGCTGAAACTTTCACAAGTTGGTTGTTTGATGTATAATCTTGATTCACAGTAAGTGTACTCATAGAAGCTGTTTACCAATATTACTAATGTTATACCTTACATTTACAAGTATATCCATAGGAGCAGTTTACCAATATTACCAATGTTATACCTTACATTTACAGACAGTACACAATAAGTATATCCATAGGAGCAGATTACCAATGTTGTACCTAATACCATTTACATATCCATAGGAGCTGTTTACAAATATACCAATGTTGTACCTTCCATTTCCAGACAGTAAGTATATCCATAGGAGCAGTTTACCAGCATATATAGAAGCAGTTTACCAACATTACCAATGTTGTACCTTCCCTAATTTATAGACAGTAAGCATACCCATAGGAACAGTTTACCAACATTACCAATGTTGTACCTTCCATTTATAGACAGTAATTAAGCATGTGCTTATTTCTTGATCACAGTTATTCATTTTGCAGGGCCCTCCGTGTTCTGGGCCCCGCATCATGAATAATTAGGGCATTGTTTTACACATCCGACATTAGGACATTACACCCAGTGCCAATTCAACATGTTCATCAAGGGCCATCGTAAGAAAGCAATGTCGGATAATCTTGGTGGTTAGATGCGTCAAAACGGTTTATTTGCATAATTTTGCCCCATTTAGCTATCCGAACTCAAGTGCACATTCACACATTGTATGGAATCATATACATACTGTATACATGTATGTGGTACACGTACATACAGTGACCATTCGTCATCGCGCCTTAATGCTTCTGCACATGCCAAAATTTAAGGCGGAGCTCATTGATGCTAATATACCAAGTTCAAAAACGAAAGACGTATTCTCATTGGTTACTGGTTGGCCCAGCAACTGTATGCTTGCTGTACGTGCGTGATACATGATTGTACTGTACATGTACAACTAGCCCAGGTTGGACTTTGACCTTGGTGTTCTCCATTTCACATGTACACAGAAATGGAGTCTATATTTGGGCTATTAATGCATGACGTGTTTTTGCATATATTGTATTGTTCTGTGTGTGTGGGATCAATCGGGGTCAAAGCTAGGGGCCTGTGACTGGCCATCATTTAATGAACCGCCCACGATCTTGCATACAACTTTCCGTTGGAATTCCAATGGGAAAATAAAGAAACACATAAGCTTTCGGTTACAGAAGGATCAAGGTTGTTGTTTTGAGTTCATTTGTACCAGGTCGCAATGCACAACCATATCCACGACTTGGTTATTGATCTCACTGTGTCCAGGGCCAGCGCACTGTGTGTGTTCTGAATTTCTTGGGCTAGCTATCGGTACAGGCCAGGTGGTGCACACTACAGCCTTGGTCAATTAGGCTAGGTGTAGCTACTTGGCACTGCCTACCACCAATGGATACGGGGAAAACATGCAATCATTCTAAATCTTTATTTCATTTTCAAACAGTATCTTTGGAATTATTAAATTTTTCATTCGTTATTCCTTTCTCAAGATTTCATGAGTATTAGTCCAAAGTCCAAGTCCATGGTGCCCTTCACATTGTACACTGTTGGTTAGAAGAATATTACTTGTGAATAAAGTGGGCTGTCAATCACAGATACTGAGTGTGGATCGGGTGCATTTCATCATGTACATCGTCATGCATATATCCATATGGATATTTCTAGAGAAGGCCTTTCGCCCCCTGGTATACCACATGCTGTACAGTATACATTGTGGTATACATTGTGATATTCACTGTGGTGCTTGTACGTGTAGATGTGTTACATACTCGCGAGAACTTTTGCGGTAATCGGGGCAGGACGATTACTTCAGTCGTATATCACATGCTGCCGTGGTGTATGCATTGTAGTTTACAAAGTGGCACTTGTAGGCCCCTACAATTGTACACAGTACATTCATGTGTGCCTGTGTTACTAATTGTGTATGTCACCTGACAACTTTATCATGAATCAGTAATTACTTGTGAATGTGTTATTACTCGCAAGTACTTTTGCGGTAATCGAGTACGAGAATGATTAGCAATTACTACTTGCAAGTACTCAAGTAATCGCACTACAACACACCAGTGAACATTTTAGTTTATGTATTATTTCATTGTTGTTAATGAGACACTAGTGAAAATGCATTCAGACTTTGTATATATTCATCATTCCAACAGGAAATTTATGTCTCAGGACAAAAATCCATTTGCGTAATCATTTGATTAATTGTACTAAAATTATAGCACCTCAGACAGAAATATTTCAAGGAATGTTTGATACCATCATCAACTTTATACCAAGTAAGTTTTATGTAAATCTGTGATCATTTATGTCTTTTGAGAATACCAATAGTGTATATAGAGGCTTTAAACATAGCGCTCAGTTTTACAAAAGTCACAAAAATAGTGTTTGATTTCCTGTTTTCTAAAATAAATTAAATTAAAATTTCAGCATGATTGGTACCTTGACAAACTTTCCTTCCAGTAAGTTTGGCAACAAATTATAATTACATGTACATGTAGGTAATTTTATAATCAGTATACATGTACTAAAAGATTATTCTTGTTGAAGTGATGACCAGTTCAGAAGAGTACAAAAGATGGATGCGGTTGCATTAAGCAGGGCGTTTAAACAATAATTGATGGGGTTTGGTTAAACATCATCACCCATTTGTTTATCTAACAAACATTTATAAACTCACCACTGCCTCTCCCTCACTCCTGCCCTCAGTAAGTTGCTTCTTCAGACAATGAATGTCATCTTGCAGTCGATACACAAGTGCTGGCTGCCAAAATAAATAAGCATCAGTGGCATATAACTAAGTGGGTGGTGGGGGGAGGGAGGTTGAGGATAGACCTGCATTTTATTATCGCTAATATCACAATGTTATTATAAGCTGAAACTTTCACAGGTTGTTTGTTTAAAGAGAAAGTTTTATCGTCACGATCAGAGCAGAGTTTCAACAGGGCATGGAATTAGTTGAAGATGAACATGACTGAAAATTACTGGCTCATTTAGGGACTTTAGCCAATCTCACCGAAACAATCTAAATTCTCACCCGGAAAAATTCTCGTCCTCACTATTTTTTAGTCCAAGTCTCCTACAAGACCTTTAGAAAAACCTTAACAATAGAAGCCAGCAGCACTATAGTTTGATGTAACCAATTTGCCTGGCTGGGCAAGGCTGGCCCAGCATTAATCCGTCCACACATATGCAATGGAAAGGTTTAATTGGCAATTCAAAAGGTCTATGCTCTGTAGGAATGCTCTTTTGTCAATGGATTAGGGAGTTAACAATGGAAATTTTTTGAGAATTGCAGCTTCATCACTGCTTTCCGGGTGAGTGTCACAATAATACTGGGAGAATGACCCAGTGGTTTTTAATATGCGGGCGAAATTGGCGAGGGTTCCTCTTATGCAGCAGCAATGGTAATAAAACATTCTCATGTGGGGTTATAAGAGGATTACTTAGTGTATCAGACAGCGTTAACATCGAGACAAGGAGCCTGCAGTGTCATGTAAGTAGTACTCAGGAAACGTTGTTGAAGGTTGCGCAGAAATACATGAAGGCAGACGAATTAGGTCCAAAGGAGTATAAGAATCAAAGAAGAGAAGAAAGAACATGAGATTGGCGGGAAAAACCACTTCACGGCCGATTCCTGAGATGTACCGAAGAAGTGGCAAGTAGCAAGACTTGGGAATGGTTGAGGAGAGGAGAACTAAAGAAAGAACCTGAGGGTCTGATTACTGCAGTGCAAGACCAGTGCCGACGAATGTGATGAAGGCATGGATCGAGAAGTCAGATGTTTCTTGTATGTGCAAAATGTGCAATGCGGCAGAGGAGACTGTATTTCACATTGTCAGCGAATGCAGAGTGCACGCTCAGACAGAGTACAAAGGGAGACACGACAAGTTGGCCAAGGTGATTCATTGGGATTTGTGTAAGAAGTACGGTGTCAAGGTGCAATTGAAGTAGTATGACCATGTGCTGGAAAAGGTAGAAGAAACGGACCATGTCAAGATTCTCTGGGACTTCAACATCCAGACAGATCATGTTAGAACATAGACGGCCGGATGTTGTTGTCTTGGATAAGCATGAGAAGATGTGTCATCTTATTGATATAGTTGTGCCGGGTGATAGTAGAGTAGCATCAAAGGAGAATAAGAAGGTACAGAAATATCAGGATTAAGCGAGAGAACTCCGCAAGCTGTGGCAAGTCAAGGTGAAGGTTATTCCTGTGGTAGTGGGAGCACTGGGTACAATCCCGAAGGTGTTGGAGAAACATCTCAAGGAGATAGAAACATCTGTTAGAGTAGAATTATTACAGAAGGCCGTACTTTTAGGCAAGGATTCTGTGAAAGACACTCAAGATCTAAGGCTACGGGACGTACGTAGCTTGACTTGAGGTGTATCCAGCAGAAAGGAAAACAAGATCTTTCTTTTCATGCTGTACTAACGTGAAAAAAAATCAACAGCAGCAGCAGCAGGAGGAAGAGGAAGAGGAAGAGGAAGAAGATGACGACGACGACTTTTTTTGACTTTTCAAAAGAAAACTTTATTTACAAAACAGAACAACAATACAAAATGTACAAATAAAAGAATAGTAAACAATGTTTAACCAAAATTAGTAGTTTACAATATTACTGTAATAAAAACTAAATTCGGTTTACATTGTTAACAAAAGTAATAACAAAGATACATTTGTAAATGAAAAACAATAATACATTTATAAATCATAAGAACAACCGACAAAAAAACAAAAGGTTGAGTGGAAGAAAGGAAGAAAAAGGAAAGGGCTCCTCTAAAAAGGAGACTCCCCCGAGGATCCCCGGGGTGGGAAGCCACTGGCATTACTGGTGTGGGTCTTAAAACCCACTCCAGTGGCTCCCAAAGAGAAAAGGAGCAGAGAGAGGACCCCACTCATGAACAGTAGCATATATACGCCTTGCCTCCAATCAGAGAGAGATTGGAGTAGCTGTTCACAAGGTGGGTCGAAAAGGGGGAAAGGTGGACCGAGAGGGGTCAGGCAGTAGGATTAGATCAACCATGTCAAAATATCATTATCAAAAAGTAAAAGGGCATTATTGCAGGACCATTTTTTAAGAAAAGTATGGTCGTTGCATAAATTATAATAGGTAAATTCAAGAAGGATTTTATTTTTCAGCCGATGTTGCCAGATGATAAGGGGGTCCGAAAAACGGGATGTCCTATATAAATAGTAAATTATGTTTTTACAACTGATGATGAGGAAATTGATGAGGCGAACTGCCTCCCTGCTGCGACCTTTAGCGTGCGGAATCAGTGCCTAGTAGATGTCAAAGTTGAGTTGAAGCGACGGCAGAAGACGGTTGAGGAGTGAATGTAGAAGACTGAGGGCGGGCTGTATTGTTGGGCACATAATAAATAGATGATGGATCGACCCCTTCTCTCTGCACCATCCGCAGGAAGAAGAGATGTCCAGATTTAGATGGAGGACGGCAAGGGAGGGTAGAAAATTATGAAACAGTTTAAACTGTACATCACCCTCCTTTTTAGAAGTTGGTAGTTGGTAGATTTGTTCCCACTGAAGTTTAGTTGAAGATTCGAGAAAGCCAATATTTTTCCAGTGTGTAGACGAAGATGAAGAATCAGAATTGATTTCTTTGTTGAAAATGACGTAGAGATTTTTGGATGGTGCGGAGAGTCCATTTTCAGTCAGAGGTAAATTGAAGATGACTGGAGAGTCGGGATGAAAGGAGATATTTTGAAGTTGAGAAAATGACAGACGACATCCCTCTTCGTGGAGAAGCAGAGGAAAGTTTTGGATTAATGTCAAATGTTGATGCCGAAGGTCGGATTGTAGAAGACGAAGAGAGGGAGGACAAAGTCCTTGAAAATAAGCGTGGAAAGTTTGGGGGTCGATCCAACGGCCGGTGTTGAAATCCAGGAGATGACGAACGAGTTTGATCCCGCACGCCGTAAGCCGCACAGGAGGAGACGCATCACCATCAAATGCAAAACTAGAAATTGGCCATTTAAAGGTAAATTTAGGACATGGTTGATAGAGACAGGTTGCGTTTCAATGCGAGCTCCGTATGCCGTCCAAGCACGCAAGATCTCACTGTAATAAACGGGGAGACTGGTATAAAATTTTGGATCAGTTTTCAAAAGGAAGAGCTGGTAATCAAACCCAAGTTTTTTATATTGTTTGAGAAAATGACTGACTAGAAAAAAGCCAGGATGGGAGCATAGGTTAAGAAAACGCTGGATGGTGGTGAATCTAAAAGTGAGAATGCGTGCTTGGAGGCATGTAAGACCCATTCCCCCCCTGTCGGGTTTTTGAAAGAGAACTTGTTTTTTTTTTAAAGTAGTGTCGTTTATTGGACCAGACGAAATCGACAAGGATGTTCTGGAGTTCACTTAGTACATTTTCCGGAGGGGAGAGAACAGCCAAACAGTGAAAGATTTTAGAAGCGGCGAGCTGATTGGCTATGATAATTTTGCCCTTGAACGAAAGTGAAGCGGAAAGTCTAGACCAAGAAGAGAGAGTTTTATTTAATTTGTCTTTACATTTCTCCCAGTTTTGTTTAACGTCATTGTTTGTGTTTCCTAAGTGAACCCCTAGAAAGGGAAGCCCCTCACTATTCCAAGAGAAATTTAGTGGTTTGTCGTTTCGTCCGGTCCAGGAGCCGGCCCACAGACCCTGGGACTTTTGTGTATTTAAACGTGCAGCAGAGGCCCGACTGAAGAAGCTATAATGTCTCTTCCACCTCTTTGAAGCCCGAATCGGAGGTGACGAATATGGACACGTCGTCTGCGTATGCCGATACGGCGCACGAAAATTCAGTGCTCGGAAGGTGAAAACTAATATTAGTTAATTTTATTCTTAAGTTGTTGAGTAAAGGCTCAATAGCGATTGTATAAAGTAGGCCCGAGAGTGGGCATCCCTGATGTATCCCCTTTTCAAAGGTCAGGGAGCCACAAACTTTTACAAGACTCTCGGCACCTCCGTACAAGATTTGTAGATAAGAAATAAAACGAGCACCGAAGCCCATGGCTCTCATTGTATTAAAAAGATAGCCGTGATCAACATTATCGAAGGCTTTCTTCTGATCAAGGTTGATCACGGCTAGAGGAACATCATTTGAGTTAGAGTAGAAAATTATGTCTCGAATGAGATTAATGTTGTCATAAATTGAACGTCCTGGGACGCAATAACTTTGGTCTTCTTTGATGACGCTGCCAATGGATTGTTTCAGCCTGTTGGCAAGCAACTTGGCAAAAATTTTATAATCAGTGTTTAGAAGGGAGACAGGGCGCCAATTTGCGATGTCGGCCAAGTCTCCCTTATGGAGCAGAGTGATGACAGCTCTACGAAAAGAATGAGGTAACGACCCAGAACATATAGAAGATTGCAGAACTGAAAGAAAGTCATCTTTTAATATAGGCCAGAAGGATGAGAAAAATTCGGATGCGAGTCTGCCAAGCCCGGGTGTTTTGTCTTTGCCAAGTTGCTTGACAGCGAGGTTAAGTT
The DNA here is from genome assembly GCA_029582265.1 of Zoroaster sp. YZ-2022. Lineage (NCBI taxonomy): Eukaryota > Metazoa > Echinodermata > Asteroidea > Forcipulatida > Zoroasteridae > Zoroaster > Zoroaster sp. YZ-2022. The sequence continues at coordinate 12,310,354 of CM055819.1, forward strand.
CTTCGAGAGACAGAGGACTATCAAGGTCCTCTGCATCATCGGAGTCTAGTTTAGTTATATCAGTTAATAAATAATCGAGGGCACTCTCGTCAGTTGGAACTCGGCTGTAAAGTGTTTTATAAAAGTCGCGGATATGCTATTTTATATCACCTGGGTCTTCGGAGACAAGACCAGAAGGGAGACGGATATGAGAGATATTTTTAGAGAGCGAATTTGATTTCTCAAGATTGAAGAAAAAAGTGGAGCACGAGTCAGTCTCATTTGTATGTTTAAAACAAGATCTGACGAGAGCGCCCTGTGCTTCAGTTTTGAGAAGATAATTTAAATTGTTTCTTTGTTCGGCAAGAGAATCTCTGGTTTGAGGCGTTAAGTCTGGCGCAGACTGAAGTTCATAAATTTTTTGGTTTATTTCTAGAAAAGCTTTTCGTTTTTCTTTGGCGATTTTGGAGCCGTACATTTGGCTTAAAGATTTAATGTGCGACTTCCCGAAGTCCCACCAAGAAATGAGACTAGGGAAGTCGCACTTTTTCGCTTTCCAATCTGTCCAAAATTGCATTATGATATTGCGGTAATATTTATGTTCAAGTAGAGAGTTATTAAAATGCCAATAGGCGCTACCCTTCCAATTTTGGGAGGGGAGTTTAATAACAAGAGTGTCATACTTGATTTATGTTATTGTAAAATACTGTAAATAGTTAAGACTCCATTTAAATTGTTTGCATTAGGTTTATCAGAAGCTTGGGCTAGTTGTATAGGCCAACATAGTTTATTTTTTTTGTTCTTTCAGTTAAGTCACATAATAGACAGTGTGAACACAAATCCTTACCCAGGTCAGAGATCTTGGAATGCAGATTACAATAGAGGGCCATAGTTTTTCTTTATAAGAGTGTGAGGAATTTGTGAATTTGGTTGGCAAAAGATATTTATCTTGCAAAGTTATGAAATTTATGCAGCCTTCCCCATTCATGTAAATAGGCCTATATCAGATTTTTGGATTATTTTTATTTTGTGATGTGATGTAGATGGCCAATTATTGGAGGTATAAGAAACTGTTCACTACATTGATAGATTGAGGATAACGGGCTTGGGCGACGAAGACATCCACACCATTTTGCCAGTCAACTCGACGGACTCCTAAACAACTGTCAATTCAGGGCCACCATTTGAACGGCAGAAGACACCAAATTTTGAATTGTACACGTGGCTCTACTAATTTTCTATAACCCGATGAGTAGTAGTGGTGGTGGTATTATTTTCATTTAATATGCTAGAAATTATTTGGAATATTTTATACTCTAAGATTTCACATTTTGAAGATATGATATTTTGAATATTGAATAGTAATAATAGTAGTAATAATAATAATAATAGTAGTAATAATAATAATAGTAGTAATAGTAATAATAATAGTAATAGTAATAATAATAGTAGTAGTAATAATAATAATAATAATAATAATAGTAATAGTAATAGTAGTAATAGTAGTAATAGTAGTAATAGTAGCAGCAGCAGCAGCACCAGCAGCAGCAGTAGTAGTAGTAGTAGTAGTCATAGTAATAATAATAATTTGTAGTGCACACAGTGGCAAGAGAATGAATTTTTTAAATACAGTTTTCAACGTTCCAGCTGGACTGATTGTAGTACATGTATTTGTACCAATTGAAGTATTCAGTTAATAATAATCTAAGAAGTTTGTGTAGTTTCGTTTCCGTATTTTCTTGTATGACTGTTCGTCTCTCCACCTTGACTATATATCACCTTTAGCAAAAATAGTCTGACAATTTGGGGGCTTGTCCGAGAAAAAAAGAAAAAAGAAAAAAGAAAAAAAGAAAAAAAAGGAACTTTAAAAAGTAAGGACGGAACGCATGTAAATACAATTTTTTTTGAAAGTCACAAAGCTTGTGTAGACATATTGTATAATATATATATATTGTGACATAATGTAATGGTCTCTTGCTCTCCACAAACCCTGGTTTAATACTTTTGCGTTTGCAGATTGTGCATGCCATCATGAATGTGAAGGAGCTGACCGAGCTGGGAAGGAAATCCTTCGAGTTGAGTGGTGATGCGCGGGACGCGCAGTCGTAGCGGCAGCAGGATCGGGCGGGATGGATTTCGACCGTTTGGGAGGATGTTTAGGGTCGGATTTCTTATTGTGCACGAAGATTGGTGGTGGGTTTAGGGGGTTGGAGGTTATGTCATCATTTTCGTCGTGTTCATCAGAATTTTTGTGTTTTTTGCAGGAGCGGCTGATGTGTCCAAACTCCCTGCAATTAAAGCACTGCACTGACTCCGTAGATAGAAAAACACGATAATTTACATTGCAAAAAGAGAAATTAATGTGGTCGGGAGGGGTTATATTTGGATTAAAAAGAATCTGTACCTGTCTTCTGAAGCTCATAATGTGGGTTAGTTCTTTGTTTTTAAATCCCAGGGGAATGGGTCGAATTTGTGACACTACTTTACAAAAAGAGGAAATGTTGCTGACAAGGACCGAGTTTGGTATTTCAGGATAAACATTTGATAGTATGAGACGAGTTGTGGGGCGAACGAGGGGAGTGAGCTCAAGTAAAGAGTTACCGTATTCCAAGCCTCTCTGAACGGCGTCGATGACTGCCTCCCTCGAGTTCAGGTAGATAGCGATTCGGCCATTGGATATTCGGGAGGCCGAAATCAATTCTTTTGGGGGCATATGTGCAGTAAATGCATCTATGTATGTTTGTATGGATACCTTGTCAGCAGCATTGAAAGAGACGCCAATGTTCCTGGTGACGTTAAAAGGCCCACTGCCCTGAACAATGGGTTTGCAGGGCCAGCCGTGCTCACGCTTGGCTGACCCCTTTCAATCGGTGATGCTTGACTGGTCATGGTGACCAGCCAGAGGCTGAAAATAACCAAATTAAAACGAGAAAATTACAGTAAAATACACTAAAATTATAGAACCCGACAGTTTGAGGATGGTCTTGCAGGTTCTATGAAAAATACTAAATAAGATAATATAAAAACTGTGACCATACAAGGTCTAAAAGCTACAAAAATCTTACTTACTCCGGAGCTCAATCAAAACGCGACCTACGAGGAGTAGGAGGAGGAGGAGGAGGAGGAGGAGGAGCGGAGGAGCAGAAGAGGAAGAGGAAGAGCAACAGCAACAGCAACAGCAACAGCAACAATAAAAATAATAATAATAACAATAATAATAATTGTTTCGCGTTAGCACATGAAAATAAAGATCTTGTTTTCCTTTCTGCCGGTTACACCTCAAGTCAAGCTATCATCCCGTAGCCTTAGATCTCGAGTGTCTTCTGCAGAAACCTTGCTTGCTTTCCTCACAGGTCCCAATTTATACATTTGTATCATTGTATTATTTTCAGTGACTGAGTTAATTTAAAACTAGCACTCCAATTCAATGCCCTGTTGATCGTGATGATATTGCCCCTTTAATGTTCAACATGATTCAAAGAAGGAAGCATAAATCGATTTAGTTTGTGGGTTAAATCTCAACTATTGCTAAGTGAGATTGTGGTTCTGAAATTGTATTGTCTTCTCTTCATTTCAACTAACTTGCTCTAGTCATCGTCTGTATATTTTGTTCAGGTAAAAATATTTGTAAAAGCAGTTTTACCAACATTTCCAATGTTGTACCTTCCTCTTTAACCCTAACCGTCCCAAATCCTCCAAAATCCTCTTTAACAAAGTGAAGGATTTTGAAGGATTGATGTTAATGTGGAATTTGCAGCGGTGAAGGATTTTGAAGGATTCAGGGCGGTTGTGATTATTTGCTTGGTGGATTATGGAGGATTGAGGTTATCAGGCTATTTTTGAAACTGGATGAAAATGGAGGATTGAGGTTATTCAGAATTTGTAGCGGTGAAGGATTTTGAAGGATTGAGGGCAGTTGTGATTATTTGCTTGGTGGATAATGGAGGATTGAGGTTAAATGCTGGTCTTTCCATAAAAGGATTCTGGAGAATTGAGATTATTGCTTATTTTAGTACATGCACATACATGTACAGGTTTATTTTACATGTAGGTATTGCAAGGTTCATGCTTGGGTCAGTGGACACCATTCATTGCTCCATGCAGGGAGTCCCTGGCCCAGGCCATGTCCATGATGACAGATTAGAAACACTGTATTCTGTATTCCAATGGTAGTGGCCATTGTGCTCCCAAAGATCATGTATAATCTGCATATCAATGGTGGTGGTCGTTTGTTTACTATACAGCCACATCCATGTGTGCATGCATGTAGTCTGTATTCCAATGGTAGAGCCCATTGTACATATACATGAAGGTATAGCAAGGTTCATGCTTGGGTCAGTGGACACTGTTTATTGCTCCGTGCATGAAGGGATGGTCCCTGGCTCTGGGCCATGTACATGACGACAGATTAGAAACACCTGTGCGTACATAGTCCGTATTCCAATGGTAGTGGCCGTTGTGCTTGCTGGTCCCAAAGATCATGTATAATCTGCATATCAATGGTAGCGGTCTTTTGTTTTACTATACACCTGCTCCATGTATTTGAGGGTACTTTTATAAAGGTACATGTATAAAGAAACAGTTATATAATAATAAAGCTACATGTAAATTCAAATAAATTACACAGGTCAATGAATACCAAACCATGGAAAGCTCATGTGATTTTAATAAGAATGCATACTTATGTAATACCATAGTAACTTTTTGACATGTTTGAGTGCAGATTGCTACTCATCTTCAGTCTACTGTTGACTAGCCAGTGAAGATGAATTCACATGAGGTGAGGAAACTACAGCAATCCATGTCCACAGAAGAGTCAGTTTTATTCAAACAAAAAATGAAGGGAAAGAACAAACAAAGAAAATCAGTCAAAAAGCAGAGAGAGGATGGACAGAAACCAAGAAAAAGCAAGGGAAAGGCCCCCTAAGTAAGACCAAAGATGCTGCCTTCAAGCGCCGCCAGGTTAGGGCAAAAGAAGATCTCCAACAGGCAGTTCGACTGAGTGCCAAGGATGCTGGAATTAGAATGGAAAAGGAGTACAGAGTATTAGCCAGTACCTCGAATAGTGATGAGGAAGAGTTTGTAAGCAGAGTATAGCAGAGATATGGAAGAGGACCCAATATGCAGTCCCCACTCAGAAGAGACAGACCCATCAGCAGAGAGCAGTGGGAGTGAGGGCAATGACAGCGATGGTAGTGACGATGAGGAGAATGGAGATGATGAAGAGGAAGAGGAAGAAAAAGAGGATGGAGATGATGAAGAAGAGGAAGATGATGAAGAGGAAGAGGATGATGAAGAGGATGGAGATGGAGATGATGAAGAGGATGGAGGAAGAGGAAGAGGATGGAGGAAGAGGAAGAGGATGGAGGAAGAGGATGGAGGACGAGGACGAGGACGAAGACGAAGACGAAGACGACGACGACAATGATGGCTCCCAAGGAGAGGAAGAAGAGAAGAAAGAGACTCCTGGATCCAGAATCAGATAATGACCCAGACCCTCCGTCTGCTTATCAGCCAAACTTCCCACCAGATGAACTTGGATGGACACGGTCTTTGGAAGATGTGTTGGTGAGACCTGAAACTGTCTGGTCCTACCTTTAGACGATCTAACTCGGCCCTCCAATATTTCCTTCATTTTCTTCCGATGTCCCTGATGCTTTCCATTGTCAAGTGGACCAACATGAACTTGAGGGATGCCAGTGTAAAGATAATGACAATCGATGAGGTCAGGGCCTGGTTTGGAATACATATTCTCATGGGGTTGAACACGATGGCCAACTACAGAAACTACTGGTCAACCCATCCAGCACTTCAAAATAGTATGATAGCATCTACAATGTCACGAAACCGGTTTGACGTCCTGAACACTTACCTGACCAGGACCCTGCTTTCATCAGCGACAAGTCCCATCATTACAAATTCAAAATGAAACATCCCCTTTATCCTCTTGAACCTTTGTGGGAAAAAGTGAGATGGAGCTGCCTTCCTCGATACAATGCCCTCAGAGAACTTACCATTGATGAGGCAATGATAAAATATAGGGGTTTCAAATCCAGTGTAAAGAAATTCTTCATGCCCCTTAAACCCATTCGAGCTGAGTTTAAGATATATGTCCTAGCCGAATCAACCACCGGAGCTGTACTTAACTTTATCATACATCCCTGGAGCAAGAAACCTATGAAAATTACAACAATTTCGAAAAAAGTAGCAAGACACCATCTGGGACGCTATCACAACATATATACAGACAAGCTGTACACGTCAGTGAGACTTGCAAATATGTTGCTCTTAAAGAAAGCCTATCTCACAGGCACCGTGAAGAGCACCAGTAGAGGTCTCCCTCGTGATCTCCTGAACACTACAAAGAACCCCAACAGGGATCGTGCAAAAAATATGAACCGAGTTCCACGAGGAACATTTTATAGCCGACAAAATGGCCAGATTGTTGTCACTGCATAGAAAGACAGCCGGGTAATTGCTTACGTTGTCTACTGCCCATCCAGTTTGGAGGGACCCATACGTGCACAATGTAACAAGATGATGACAGTGGCCGCCGAGTATCACAAGTCATTCCTGCCCCTCCACAGGTGTGTAATTATACAAAGTTTATGGGCGGCGTGAACAGGGGTGATCAACTCTGTGCGTATCATACCTGCTCCAGGAAAGCACAGTTTTGGTGGAATTTTTTTTGTATTTCTTGGTGGACATTGCTAGAGTCAACGGATACATTGCATACAGGCAACACCACTGCGATGTCGCTCCAACTGAGGACGGCGATGTCAGCGCTGTCCCATCGTCAAAGACACTCACCCACAGCCAGTTTGTGTTGTCTTTAGGTACAGAGTTGATTGATGGATACGCTGGCAGCTCCACCTATCCACAAAACAAATCATCCAGCAGTTGCTGGAGGGAATGCCTAGATATGTGCACAACACATATAGGCATTCCCTCCAGCAAGTATTGTACACAAGACATATAGGCAGTCCCTCCAGCAACTAAGTATTGTACACAACACATAATTATAGGCAGTCCCTCCAGCAATAAAGTATTGTACACAAACATATAGTAAACTGAACAAGGTGGTATACATGTGTTTTCATATGCATAAATTTAGTGGTTAAAGGGTCAAGGGTTAGATTTAGTGGTTGGGAGTGGCCTCCAAAACATAAACATCCAGTAAAAAATAATTTCTTATACCAGCACCATACCCAAAAATTCCATTACCTAAACCTGTCACTGGAGGATTTTGGAGGATTCAGGCAAGTGGCCACAAGTTACAAAAACTGGAGGATTTTGAAGGATTCAGGGTCTATGAGGTTTTAACACTTTACTACTGAAGGATTTTGGAGGATTCAGGTTATGTTTAAGCAAATGGGCCAAGGGAGTTAGGGTTAAAGATGTCAAATTTAATTGCGATTGGAAATTGCTAATTTGTGATATTTCAAGACATAATGGTCAGAAGTTTATTTTTTAACTTTACTCAGTGCCTAAATCACTTAATAAAAATACTAAGAACCACCATGAATTCAATCATTTAGGACTTATTAATCACAAAAACATATTTTTCATGATCTTTTCATAGTTCTTCAGAAAATCTTGAAGTTTCCACTAAATTCAATGAAGCATTATGATCTTGGGCTAAACCTGCGTAGTCCCCGTGATGACAGCAGGTCATCTGGAAACTAAATCCATCCTCAGAACCAGAAACAGCATTGGTTGTACATGCATATAACTGTTTACAGGGCCATAGCATAGGTATAATCTTTATGGGTGATGGGTGAGGGTGGGGTGATAGGTGAGGGTGGGGTGGTGGGTGATAGGTGAGGGTGGGGTGGTGAGGGTGGGGTGGTGGGTGGTGGGTGATGAGAGAGGGTGGGGTGGTGGGTGATAGGTGAGGGTGGGGGTGGGGTGGTAGGTGAGGGTGGGGTGGTGGGTGGTGGGTGATGAGTGAGGGTGGGGTGGTGGGGGTGGTGGGTGAGGGTGGTGGTGATGGGTGAGGGTGGTGGGTGATGGGTGAGGGTGGTACATGTAGGTGATGGGTGGTGGTGATGGGTGAGGTGATGGATGAGGTGGTGGGTGATGGGTGAGGGTGGGGTGGTGGGTGAGGGTAGGGTGGTGGGTGGTGGGTGATCGGGTGGTGTGGTGGGTGATAGGTGAGGGTGGGGTGGTGGGTGATAGGTGATCGGGTGGGGTGGTGGGTGGTGGGTGAAAGGTGAATGGGTGGGGTGGTGGGTGATAGGTGATCGGGTGTGGTGGTGGGTGATCGGGTGTGGTACATGTAGGTGATAGGTGAGGGTGGTGGTTGATAGGTGAGGGTGGGGTGGTGGGTGATAGGTGAGGGTGGTGGGTGAGGGTGGTGGGTGAGGGTGGGATGGTGGGTGGTGGGTGAGGTGGTGGGTGATAGGTGATCGGGTGGGGTGGTGGGTGGTGGGTGAACGGGTGGTGGGTGAACGGGTGGGGTGGTGGGTGATAGGTGATCAGGTGGGGTGGTGGGTGATAGGTGATCGGGTGGGGTGGTGGGTGATCAGGTAAGGTGGTGGGTGATAGGTGAGGGTGGTGGGTGATAAGTGAGGGTGGTGGGTGATAGGTGAGGGTGGTGGGTGATAGGTGAGGGTGGTGGGTGAGGGTGGTGGGTGAGGGTAGTGGGTGATGGGTGGGATGGTGGTTGGTGGGTGATAGGTGAACGGGTGGGGTGGTGGGTGATAGGTCATCGGGTGGGGTCATGGGTGATCGGGTGGGGTGGTGGGTGATCGGGTGGGGTGGTGGGTGATAGGTGAGGGTGGTAGGTGAGGGTGGTGGGTGAGGGTGGTGGGTGATAGGTGAGGGTGGTGGGTGATACATGTAGGTGAGGGTGGGGTGGTGGAGGGTGGGGTGGTGGGTGGTGGGTGATGGTGGGTGATAGGTGAGGGTGGGGTGGTGAGTGGTGGGTGGGGTGGTGGGTGAGGGTGGTGGTGATGGGTGAGGGTGGTGGTGATGGGTGACGGTGGTGGGTGATGGTGGTGGGTGATGGGTGATGGGTGAGGGTGGGGTGGTGGGTGATGGGTGAGGGTGAGGGTGGGGTGGTGGGTGATAGGTGAACGGGTGGGGTGGTGGGTGATAGGTGAACGGGTGGGGTGGTGGGTGATAGGTGATCGGGTGGGGTGGTGGGTGGTGGGTGAAAGGTGAATGGGTGGGGTGGTGGGTGATAGGTGATCGGGTGTGGTGGTGGGTGATCGGGTGTGGTGGTGGGTGATCGGGTGGGGTGGTGGGTGATAGGTGAGGGTGGGGTGGTGGGTGATAGGTGAGGGTGGTAGGTGAGGGTGGTGGGTGAGGGTGGTGGGTGAGGGTGGTGGGTGAGGGTGGGATGGTGGGTGGTGGTGGGGTGGTGGGTGATAGGTGAGGGTGGGGTGCTGGGTGATAGGTGAGGGTGGTGGGTGATAGGTGAGGGTGGGGTGGTGGGTGATAGGTGAGGGTGGTGGGTGAGGGTGGTGGGTGAGGGTGGTGGGTGAGGGTGCAATGGTGGGTGGTGGGTGATGCGTGAGGGTGGTGGGTGGGTGATAGGTGAGGGTAGTGGGTGGGTGATAGGTGAGGGTGGTGGGTGGGTGATACATGTAGGTGTGGGTGATGGGTGAGGGTGGGGTGGTGGAAGCCAATGTGCTGACTGACTTCAGTATGAGCGGCAGTAAAAATTAAATAAAAAATCCTTTCTTTCTTTGGTAGATACTTCTCTTCTTTCAAGAAAATTTTGAGGCAAAGGGAAATTTGTAAAAAATCTTGAAATCAGGAAAAAAACTGAGAAATCACTGGACGAAGGAGGGGGTAGGCGTGAGAATTTTTTGAGGGATGCTACATGTGAATTTTTTTTTTTTTTTTTTTTTTTTTTTTGGGAGAGGGCGGGACAGTTACAGTGTAGGTCTGATCAATATTTTCTCCCGAAAAATTGCCTAATGAGGGCAGGCAGCTAGGTGTCACCTTGGGCTAAAAATATACAAGCCTGCTTCAATGGTTTGATTGAAGTGGTGGTAATCCTGAATATTATCTATGTGTAATGAGGGGCACATATTTAGGTCCTGTTCTTGGGGAACTATTGATCACAAAAGAAAACCAGGACCTTGTCACAAACATTGATAAAACAGTTAAATCTTACCTGTGAACTCCAGGCAGGCTGTTTAGAAACTAAATCCATCTTCAGAGCAGAGACCTGGAAAAGTGATCAAACCAGTGGAAAATGTACATTTGCCGCCTTCATTGCTAAGAAATTATGCACGTCTGAATCTGTTGAACAAACTGTACTAATATTTCACGTTATAAATGAATACTGGCGAGAGCTGGCTCCAGTTAAAATACCCTATTCCCTGTGCGCCAACTCAGTAGCTGAGAGCTGGCTCCAGTTAAAATACCTGATTATCTCAGCACCAACTCGGAGCCAAGAGTGGGAAAAAGTTACAAGCACATATTCGAGTACATGTACACATGTAAATCGAACACTGCCTACAAGACTGTCATTTTAAAAACTGATGCCTAGCATGTCTATTTTATATTAACATTTAAATCAATTAATAGTAAACCCTGTAAAAACGCTCTTAGGAATTTGATAAACCTCTGCACATTCAATTTATTTATACATGTCTGTCGTAAGAGGCAAGTCATCACAGGGTCCCCTTTGTTTTGTTTATAAAGAACTGGCCTGAATCAAAACCTCAACAGCAACTCTTTACGATTTCCAGTGCAACCTGAGGACGATCAGAGCATACTGATCGAAACGTCGAGTTGTACCACCAGTTCTTTTCAGAACTAATTACTACTCAATTGAGATTCCACATGGTGTCACCGCAATTAGTCTTACTCAACCTAGCCTAGAACTACAGGATAAAATTAATTGGCAGCCAATGAAATGAATGAGGGCGGCTCACGTTACTCGATGTCTACTACTCATCTACTAATGTGGCTTGATTCGAGTAGAGTGTGGAAAGTATTTATTATGCATGTTACAGGGCCTATCCATTTGCAATAAAAAAGTTTAGTTGTCAGTACATGTTACTGGGTTCCATAACATTGCCTGTTTGCACAAATTATATACTATAGGCCTACAGTTGAAATACACTGTCACTGACATTGTAAAATGTACATGTACAATCATTATTATTTTCATTATTATTTTATTTGACAAAAACAACATGGAAAATGTACAGTGATCATGTACAATTAACACCACCAGGTACAACCAGATGCTAAACAAATAAAAACTCAAAAGGCAAAAAAGAAAAGAAAAAAGGTCAGCGGTTTCTGGTCTCTGCACACATCACCTCAGACCAGTGCGTCCACATTTTCAGTTTTTTTTTTTTTTTTTTTTTTGGGCTATGAAACAATGTCCAATTGCAGCCAAAATTACTGGATTCTGCCATGCTATATTTGAAACAACTTTTTTACATACATGTAGGTGATGTGTGCAGCTTCTCTTTGCCACCACTTTGTGTATACATGAAAAATGTTGATAAATCTTTGAGTTGAATTTCCCGATGCTAGTATGTACATGTATTTAAAAATGATGAAAGTAAGGCCCTGTGGAATAAAATTTGTAAATATAAAACAAAAATAACTAGGATTTAGTACAGTCTTTATGATTTAGACTAGCCCGCCAAACTTCTTTGAAAGATGTTTTGACCTGTCCGCTGCCGTTTTAAATGGCATTGGGCTAGGCCAGTGGACAACTGTTTACGGTTTAGATCGAACCCAGGTTTATGTTTTGTATAAATATAGAAAAATCTTATTCATACAAATTAATAATAACAGTGAAATAAATAATAGTAGTTTTGTATTGCACTCTGATTATATAGTGAAAAATAAGGGTGACGACCACTAACCCAGGTTGGACTTTCATGTCCAGGATTTAACGAAAATTTGCTTTTATACAGAAAAAAAATGTTTTGTTTAAATTCATAAATTGCTTAATTTTTACCTGTGTGAAGCTACTGAAACTCGGCAGTAGAATCCCATGACCAAATACAAAGCAAAGAGGTTTAAATTTCAAAATATCATTTTCATAAAGTGTTTTTAATGAAATAATTCGGAAGATTTAATGTTAAAAATTACTTTAGTTTTGTGGGCTGTTCGTCACTTGAGCATCATGACAAAACATACGCCAGTGTTGGCATGGGTGTGTCGGCGTACATAAGAGCATGATAAGCACACATAATAAAATCTGCTGTTTGGAATATTTTATGCGTACTGCACATATGCCGCCCTTTTGTCGCTACGCGCATGCAAAATGGGCTATGAAATGACACACAACCATCAAGACTCTAGGATTTCATCAAAATTACATCTGAATTTTCTTTCAATAAAATAACTTTTGAAATTCGATCCTCAGCGCTTGTCATTATAGTTGTTCATGGAATTTTAGTACCGAGTTTCAGCCTCCCCATACAGGTAAGATTTAAAACCCTCCGAAGAGGGAGTACCCATGACTTTATCTAAACGTGGCAGCCCTATTAATTATATTATTATTAAAATTGTTATCTCTGCATTCCCCATTGATTTTTTACATCCAAATGACTTCCACACATGCCCAGCTATTGTCTAGTATTATTTTCAACCCCCAGCCGTGTAGTTTATCTTTCTCCTGTAAGACGTTGGCAGCACCCCTCCTCTTTTCAGTGGCACCCTAATTTACCTACTGTAAAGAACAGTAGGGCTCACTCACCGCAGGGTTTTAAAATTGTTATCTCTGCATTCCCCATTGATTTATTTTTACATCCAAATGACTTCCACACATGCCCAGGATTGTCTAGGATTATTTTCAACCCCCAGATGACACACAACAGCCTGTGTAGTTTATCTCTCTCCTGTAAGACCTTGGCAAACATAAACAGCCTTACAGTTAATCTCTCCAGCATGCAACAGAAGCCCAGACACAACGTCTGGGGGGGGGGGGGGGGTATGAAAACTGTAGAGACTGGCACAGGTGTCAGCAAGACATCAATGAACAAAGTCTGATTCTAAACAGATGGTTCCACTTATCAGAGGGTTAGATCTGGGTAGGTCTTTATGCGTACACAATGAATGGTTGATTTTGTGCACAGATACATGTATATGGCAGCTATATGGCAGCAGTTACTTTTCCCACCCAGCAAAACAAAGCTACACAGCTCTGGGAACTGACACCCCTTCTAAGATATGTGGAATGGTCCACTTTAGGATATCAAAGACTCCCAGGCATCTGTGGGTTTTTTTTCCTGGGAAAAACAATGAAATAAATAACTTCTGCCAGTAGCAAGTGGAGGTCTCCCTCGTCAAAGGGTTTTAAACAATGTCACAAAAGACGTTTTCTGTGCTGTCACCGACCTGCTCATCTTTTCGGTCTTTTCGTCATGTTTTTAGAATCGTGCAGCCTGTTTTTTACTATTTTGATGTTTGTGAAGCTGTATGGTATTTTCAAGGACCGTTGTTGTTGTTGTTGCAGTTTCTATATGTTGCACTGATTATCTGTGTTTTTCGTCATATTTCTACATGTGACTCTGTCGGTGAAGATTCAACCCTCAATCATCACAGGTACATGTAATACACACGCCTGAGAAACAAATTTGATGAATTTAAAGCTCACTAACTACCACTATGAATTCCGAGAGAGTTGTATAATGTGTTTCAGTTAGAACTTAGTTTCTGATATTATTCATAAGTACTGGAGCTCTTCAAGGTTGTGTGTTGTCCTGGTTTTATTTTCACTTTATACCAGTGACTTGCCCTATGATTAAATATGCTGATGACACCTCACTGACCGTTTAATTTTCATGAATGATGAAACTCAATATCGCAATGAAGTAGATAATTTTGTTAAATGGTGTGATCTAAACTTGTCAGTGCTTAATGTGACCAAAACTAAAGAAATTGTGTTTAACTTCCGTAATATTAATTAAAGATACCAGCGTTGAAGTGGTTGAAGAATTTAAATATCTTGGAACAATTTAAATTGGAAATCTAATACTCAGAAACTAGTGCCAAAGGGTGACCAGAGGAAATTTTTTGTCAGGAATCTCAAATCCTTTGTTTGCAATGACATCTTATATCAGAGTGCTATCCAGTTCATAATTACCTTTTGCATTCTTGCATGGTATAGTGCCCTAACAGTTAAAGACTCACAGATTAGAACATGTTACTAATTAAAGTGGCTTCAAAAACAATTGGGCTTGATGTAAAAATCTGCATTGAAGCAGCTGTAATGTCTAAGCTACAGGATTATAATGCAGGATTCCGCTCACCCTCTTCATTCATCAGTGGTCGTCAACACATCTGGAAGAATCCGTGCCCACGCACCAATACAAAACGTTTTAGGATGTCCTTCGACCTAATGCTTGCCACCTGTTTAACTCTGAATTAAAAAGGTAGTCTTCTCAACTCACCACCCTCACCACCCCCACCCCCACTCCCTGCACACCACATTATTATTTTACGTGTTTTCTATGCAGGATCCGATGACTGCGAGTTTTGAACAATATTATATATTTTTAAACACTGTGGAACTTAATTCATGTACTTTTTTTTAGTGCGGTCTGTTCGTCTGGTCGGTTTCTGTTTGGGTCATTTTAGTCACTTAGTCATTTCTCTGTTTGGTCATCTCTGATCGTTGTTCTGTTCGGGTCATTTTAGTGGGTTGGTAATTTCTCTGTTTCGTCATCTCTGATTGTTGTTTGTTTGTCTTTTGTTTTGTCTGGTGGTCTGCTGGTTCAGAGGTTTAGGTTGTCATCTGGTTGTTTAGTCTTATCTTTGTGTATCCAATACAATTAGTTCATTGCTACACATACTTTTCTTTCTATGTACTCAAGCTACCATTTAAATATTTTTATATGACTTGTAAATGCACACAGGATAACAAATTCCATGTTTGAACTTATTACGAACGAATGAACGAACTAATAACATGTCATGGTGACCCTTAAAAATGTTCCCATAGACATATACTCTAATGGAAGTGTCCCAAACAATAATTAAATTCTAGGCTTGATTTTAGCTTGTGTAATAAGATATTTATCTCGTATGTAAGAAAAAAAAGAAAAAACCAGAAATGGCAAAAGAATCCTACCTGATTTCCTAAAGCAGTGGCCTCCAGGTTTGTCTGGAGTCCACCCCTGAAGTATTCATCGGCTTCTCTCCTCGTCTCGGCCAACTGAAGCTCCAGCTCTGCTACTCTTTGTCTGAGGGAGGCTGTCTCGGATGCATGCCTACGGGCTGAGGTACAAAGCTCATACTGGAGTTGCTCAATCTCTGTCTGTTTCTCATATGGCTGGGGAGGAGATGCAAAAAGAAATACAAATTAATAAATTCCATTCAAAATTCCATTAAAATTAATAAGAAAGTGTTGAATTTGAATGATGAACCAAAATCAACGTGTACATAAAATATTAGTTTGTTTATTTAAGTCACAATGTATATTGTATTGAATATCAAGTAATTTTTATTGAAAAAGGGCCACAAACAATTTACAAATTCACATTTGGGACAGATGAAATTCCAAGTTAACTTAGCAGGCATGGATTTCACAGAAGCCATGGCCTCCATTGCCCTTGTCTTGGCCACTTAAAAAATATTCCCATAGACATTCTGATATTCTAATACTATTAGAATAATACTATTAGAATTTCTGAATATGCACTTCACTCAAGAATGAAATCCTGACCAGGCTTGGAAATCTGCATGACACATATCACACTTCTCTATGCACATAGTTTTTGGTCTGCCTTCAACAGGGTTAATGCATGGATGCCTGCCAGACTTTACCAGCCATTATTGCACCCCCATGTGATTATTTGTCTTGGGTTATAGGCCCCACAATTTGGAAATAAATTTTGAACACCCCTTTTGACCCGCAGGATTTGCCTCTGCACCCACCCTTCATGCCCTTCCCATATATATTTATACTAGTTTGGATGGCAGTGGACATTGATTATTTGTTCCATCTTTGTATATAACACAAGCTAAGTTACCGATCATGATTGGGTTTTCGATAGCATGTAAACATAGGAAGTATGTTACGATTAGGTTAAATAAAATATGTAAGAGTGATGAGGTTTGTGGGACTTTAGCGCAAATTATGTTTCAGGAGATGGCATTCTCTGTGTAGAAATATTACAGGGAGTTTGGGATTTGACTCTTGAGAACACGCAAAATAAAAGTGTTTATGTGAGAAGTCAGGTTTAAAAGGATAAAGTCCTGCAACTTAAGGGTAACGGTTTGTCATTGTTGGACCTTGTTGATAGACATTGTTAAGAACTGGATACATCTGAATGGAAATGCCATGGTAAATTCACAAATTTGTTGGTGTTGCAGCCTCCCCGTTCTCTGAATTGAAGGCCCCCTGTGAGTGATTGTTAAAATGTTCACATTGAGGGGTGGGGGAATTTTTCTACAACATTTCTCAGGCCTACCTCAACCGCACCCCTCCTACTTGTTGACTGTTTTTGACAGAAGTGTTCAACTTTGGGTATTAGTGAGACATTGTAGGCCCACTCCCATTTAATAGTTTGTGTACACTATAATAATAATAAAGATTTGTAGCGCGCACATACAGTATCCACCCTGCTGGGCGCTCAAGGTGCGGAAACAAAGAAAAAACATGAATACAAACAATATACAATGATTGCATAGGGAAAAAAAAAAATGTACTGAGATACATGTACCTACAATGCAATTACAAATATACATCATCTT
Source organism: Zoroaster sp. YZ-2022 (assembly GCA_029582265.1). Taxonomy (NCBI): domain Eukaryota; kingdom Metazoa; phylum Echinodermata; class Asteroidea; order Forcipulatida; family Zoroasteridae; genus Zoroaster; species Zoroaster sp. YZ-2022. Next base: position 12,327,016 of record CM055819.1, read on the forward strand.
TGAAGAATTGTGACATAAGATGAGTTTTAAGCAGCGACTTAAATCTAGTTATACTATGGCAAGATTTGAGTTTAGTTGGAAGATGATTCCAGAGTCTCGGAGCCGCGACAGAAAACGACCTATCACCCCAGTTCCGTTTTGAAGTTGGTTCCTTTAGGAGTGACATGTTGCTGGAGCGCAAATTGCATGATGGAGTGTAGACTTTAAGCAGTTCAGAAATATAAATTGGAGCAATACTATTAAAAGATTTGTGAACAATTAGCATAAGTTTAAAAACAATTCTCTGTGAAACAGGAAGCCAGTGCAGTTCTTTCAAGATTGGCATGATATGGCATGAATTTCTGGACAAAGTTACAACACGAGCTGCTGTGTTTTGTATGTGCTGAAGACGAGATATTTGATTCTGCAGGAGACCGTAAAGGAGAGCATTCCCGTTATCAAGCCGTGATGTGACAAACGCATGTATAATTTGTTCAGCAGCACTTTTATTCAAGTATTTCCTTATTCGGCTAATATTTCTGATATGAAATAATGATATGTGATTTGTGAACAATGTTGGAGATATGAAGTTTTAAAGTCATTGTTGAGTCAAATATAACACCCAAATTACGTGCTTGTGATGAGGGGGTTATCTGCGAGTCACCAATTGTAATAAATGGAAGAGAAACTTTAGATAATTGCTGACGTGATCCAAATAGAACAAATTCTGTCTTTTCGTCATTCAATTTCAAGAAGTTTTGCCTCATCCAACTACGAATCTCTTGAATACATTTCTCCAGCGTTGTAACACACGAATCGGCAGGTTCTTGAGAAGATTTAAAAGTAATCTAAAGCTGTGTGTCATCAGCGTAGACATGATAATTTAAATTATACTTCAAAATGATATCACGAACTGGAAAGGTACAAAAAATAGTAAACCACTGTGGGCCGAGCACAAAGCCTTGGGGTACAGAATAGTCAAGAATAACAGGCTCAGAGATAGTGTTACCAATACAAACATGCTGAGGCCTATTTAAATGGTAGGACTTACACCAATCCAGGGCTGTGTCATGTATTCCAAGATGATATTGAAGGCGGGAGAGAAGGATTTTGTGATCGACTGTGTCAAAAGCGGTGCTTATTATTAGTCTAACAAAACTAATGCAGTGATTTTTCCATCATCCATGGCAGATAAAATGTCATTGTTGACGCGGAGAAGAGCAGTTTCCGTTCCATGAAATAGTTCATAGGCTGATTGAAATGTGTCCGACTTAGCAACCACCTAAGCTTAGCAAAGTTTTATGAATATCACTTAGCTTCCAACTAGGCTTAGCTGTCAACTAGGGGCCACTTTAATTGCCAACTAGGCTTAGCAAGCTTTTATGAATATCGGCCCAGATCTTTAAACTGGTTTGCATAATTGTTTGAAGTGATGTCCATATGAATGTTAAAATCGCGGTTAAAATAATGTCAGATGGGTGTAAGAGATAATCCACAATTAATTTCTCAAATTCCTGGAGAAAAATGGAGAAATTTACATGTTTACCATCAACATCCCTTTCTGGTCGATATATATTAACAAGGCGAACAGATCTAGAGTTGCATGTTTTGCACTATAATTGCCTTTTAATGATTGCACAAATTTTGTCGGCTCATTTGTGTTTTGTTTAGTTTGTTTGTCCCCCTATATAACTAAATAAAGCAGTGACCCAATTCATTTGCCAAGCTCATTAGGCTTATTTTTTATGCCGTAAATTTTTCTGAAAAAAATAAGAATTGAGGTCCATAATTATATATACATTTGAGGGACTGTGGAAAAGTTGCCCAATATCATGACCTGCAAGTGTGAGTATTTTGGATACCTGAAAGAAGTGGTCCTAATTTGACCGTGGGTCCTATGGTCAATTGGTATACCCCGTACACCACACGATTTTCCATGCAGCTACACTCACAGCCTGATCATGATCAGTAATTTATAGCTTGTTATGAGAAAACAGAGACCTAACATAGACGGCTGTTCAATGTCGGAGATATGGCGGTAGATGATGTCATGCCATGACGTGAATAAAACATGTACCAGATGGTGCCACGTCAGGAAACATGTATAGGCAGCGGGCGCAGGTTCGGGTAATGTAACGACATGGGCGATGGCCATCTGTCACAGAGAAACCTTCTTACCCTACTAGTTATGAATAATTAGTGATTTTTAACCTTTTATATGAATATGTATAAGTTGGGCCAGTGCCCAATTCACCAATGCCGTGATTGACCGACATAGCATAATTAAACAACAATAGGTTTAAAGCACACAGTACTGGTTAGAAATTCCTGAGTTGGAACCCCCATAGGTTTATTTGTATATCAATGAGGTAAGTTTGAGTTTAAATAGAATCAGAGGTGAAGGGTTGAAGACTGAATGAGATGTAAATGAGATGTAAAGGGTGGAAAAGGTTGTTAGGTTTTGAGGAATGTGAAGGGAGTTGTCTCCTGGACCTCAATCTATGAGGACTGTCTTACACTCTGCTCTGCTGCAGTATTTCAGGCTCTTGATATATTTTATTTAGCAAGTATTCAGGCTTGTTAGTCGTGTTGTATACTACATTCTTTATCAGAGTGCTTTTCAAGGCAAATTTTGCTAGTTTTACCAGCTTTTGGCGAGAGGGGAGACAAGTTGGAAGATCAACTGTCAACTGTAAGTTAAACACATTGGTTTTGATAATATATTTGACTGAAGTACAATTTATAACCTTGATGTTCTTTTACTTGATACATGTGTGTATTTTACTTGAGGTAGATGGCGATATTTATTTTCAAGCGAAGTTTAAGAAATGTGTTGTAAAATTTGAATTGAATATAACATTATTCTGTTTAGAAAAGACATTTAATATTTGGGATTTTAAAGATTGATTAGTGATTTGTCACTAGGGGGTTTATACCTTTCATAAATTATGGCAACAGTCGATTCATTTTAAATTTCCAGACGGCTTTTACTTTGGCCAACTTTTCTAAGTGGTGATGCCAGAGGGCGCTATATTTTGACGATCTTATCCACTGGGTACCTGTGTATGCACCATCATAAAATCGACCATAATACACGTACAAGCAAATCAAGTGACGGGCATGTGACGGCAGTTTCTTAACTTTCGAGACGGGAGTAAATCACACATCGGACTACCACTGCAAGTACTTCTCCCTTAGGCCTATAATATCTAAGATATATGAACATTTGCTGTAAGGACCTAAGAGGGCCATATTTTCATTACCCTGTTGAATGCCAGTGAGGGTGGAACCTACATGTATTTATATCAGATTTGTATTGACGTTAGAATGTACTTGCTAATAATGTGTAGTTTATAGTACTATGAAAGAATTGGGTTATACACGTGTGGGTCTACATTTTGGTCATTTCATTATTTAAAACGTGTCTGAGTGACATTCTTTAATAACTTGTCTTGGTGACAATATTTAACTTTTATGTCTTAGTGACATTTAAAACGTGTCTGAGTGACATTCTTTGATAATTTGTCTTGGTGACAATACATGTATTTAACCTTTTTGTCTTGGTGACAGTATTTAACCTTCTTGTCTTGGTGACAATATTTAAATTTATGTCTTAGTGACATTATTTAAAACGTGTCTGAGTGACATTCTTTGATAATTTGTCTTGGTGACAATACATGTACCTTTTTGTCTTGGTGACAGTATTTAACCTTCTTGTCTTGGTGACAATATTTAAATTTATGTCTTAGTGACATTATTTAAAACGTGTCTCAGTGACATTCTTTAATAACTTGTCTTGGTGACAAATAACTTTTATGTCTTAGTGACATTAATTAACCCTCTCAATACCGAATTGTTTTCACATAAACAACCGCTGGTGACCACATTGTTTGACCACTCAAGCGTGAAGCACACATTCTTACACAACAGGAAGCTTGTGTTCAAAGGCCAATTTTACAAACTCTATAATCACCTTGAAGATATCGTTTTACAAAAAAATAAGTAATAATAATTATCTTACTTATTTAATTCCCTTTCATATAATCCAAAAATCATTAAGATCGGTCAATAAATGTCCAAGTTCTCAATCTTTGTTTCCTCAGTGTGATCTGTAAACTCAAACACTTTTTTGTACACAAACAAATGGCACTCCGTAGGTGTTTGGCATTTTGGATCTTTCAACTCCAATTTGAAGGGATTGCATAATAGCAACCTTATTTTACTTCACCATCAATGGAAAGATCTGATCTTTCTCTTTCCAACCATTGTAAGCTTGGGTATGGAGGGTGAACATGGCAAAACTACAGCTTTATAACAAATGGCCTTTATGTTCAGGCTAGAGTGCTTTTTTGTGTGGAAGCTTGGTTGCCAAAAGTCGCCTACGGTAAAGAAGAGGGGGTATGAGTGCAGTCGACAAACGTCGCCTATGGTAAGGAAAGGGTTAATGACATTAATTAATAACATGTCTTAACTAACATTATTTAATAAGTTGTCTTGGTGACAACACGTAATCTTTGTCTTAAGTGATATTGTTTAATAACTTTTTAGATTGGAATATTTGGTGGTTTTGTAAATATTAATCGGAACCGAACGGACAAGTTGTATATTTTTATAAATAAAATAATTGGAATATAAGAAGGTTCGAGTGGTGCGTTATTTATCATGGTGTGAATACTCTTGATAACCAGGCTGATTTAGTTCTGTTAGCTTGTTATGAGAAAACAGGGACCTAACGTAGACGGCTGTTCGATGTCGGAGATATGGCGGTAGATGATGTCATGCCATTACGTGAATAAAACATGTACCAGATGGTGCCACGTCAGGAAACATGTAGAGGCAGCGGGCGAAGGTTCGGGTAATGTACGACATGGGCGATGGCCATCGTATGGCAGAAAAAAATATAAAAACGAAGCAGTCTGGGGATTTCTAAGGACCGCCAAGACACTTTCCACATTGCTGGTGTTAAATGCGGAGCCAATAAACCCCGAGGCACTGGCAAACACTTACGACAAATAAGGAGGGGGTTTGAGAGTTACGCTCTTACATATATAGATTAAAGCTGATTTTCTACAGTCCATGTACCTGTTTCTGTAGCTGGTTCACATTGCCTTCTAAGTGTGCAGCCCGTGCCTGTAGTCTCTTCAGTTGTGCCGACAATGTCACCTTTTCAGAGCGCAAGGCACCTATGGTGTCGTTGAGTGACTGTATGTGGTCTCTGATGTATGTATTATCCATAGCTGACACTTTGTCGTCTGCACTCCCTGGAGCTAAAGCAATTGCTTTAGCATCTTCGTTCACTTCACGTAGCATTTCAACTCTCTCTTCAAGTGCCCTGATATTCAACTTGAGGTCACGGCTCTCCTTTTCTAGTATCTTTACATAATCTGAAAAACAAATAGGTCAAGCAATTTTTATTTAATTGGATTATAATACTAGGGCTGTACCGGGTATTCGGGTAAACGGTTGAATTACCCACAGGCCATTTTGTATGAAAAAATACTTTGTACCTTAACAAAAACTAGATAATAATAAACATTTGTTTTTCATCGTTTTTTTCTAAGAAATGTTATTCAGCAGCTAAATGCCAAGAAAGTGACTTCAAAAATTGTTTCATGATCTACCACCACCAGATGTCACGATCATCACTGTTCACACAGTCATGCACACTGTACACACAGTCATGGCCACTATTCGCCGCATGGAATCCTAGTTTTTACTTAATGTTGACACATTTTATCCCACTGGGCCATAAACACATAATTTTGAAATATGCTAACAACGTGAAAGTCCATTGTCTATACACAAACACTTCTTATAAACAAGTTGACACCGATTATTCTTGGCTCATTGAGTGGCAACCATCATGGACTGTGAAACTTTCCCTATCCCTAGCTTGGAAGTGAAGTACGGTATACACATTATGTTTGTGTATGCGCTGCACAGAATGTCAAAATACAGTTGCTGCTGCTACTGCCACTAAGCTTTTTTTAATTTCTACCCTCTGAAGCTGTGTGACATTTGATGCAAAGGTAATCAATGGACCTTCTGTAATTGGAGGATTACTCTTCCCATCATCTCCAGCTCCCATGGTATCTGATCTCTGATTGGCCATTTGCTGCTGGTTCTCCCCAAGGAGCTCAATGTCTTCTCTCATCTGGTGTATGACATCTCGTAGGATGCTATTCTCTTCCTGGAGGGACTGAAGTTGTTGGGATGCAAAGCTGGATGGATCATCTAAATGATCTTTATCCTGGGTGGAGGGGCATCAGAAAGGAAGCAAAAATACTGAACAAAGTACTAGTGGTTTTAAGTTTGGTTTATTTACCACTTTAAAATCTTAAAGGGAAGATAAAACATTGGTAATTACAAGATTGTCGTATCTTGGTATAGTAAACCTAACTTTATAATGGTATGGCCGCATGCACTCATTGGGTATTGATTACAAATGTTCCAGTTCAGTGATTTGTAAAGTTGTATATAAAGTGGAGCACGTGTAAATAAAGTTGTTGAAGTCAATTCCGAGTTTCTCTGTGTGCTAGTTTATCTACATGTATGCGTTGTACCTACACTATAACATTTGGCGACGAGGATTAAAGAATTAAAATTGCGACATGGCGTCTGCAGGAGGGTATGCTAGTATACTTCAACCCCCTCCATTTCTACAAGAGCCCGGTGAGCCACCATTACTGTGGAAAGTGGGTTTCCCTGTTTAAAACTTACTTAATAGCTATAGGAGGCGACGATGAATTTAGTGAAACGCGCAAAAGAGCTTTGTTACTGCACTGCCTCGGCATGGAAGGTCAACGCATATTTTTTACTTTGCCAGGAAGCGATGATTCTCCGCCAGAAGGGACCAAGTTATTTGAATTTACGTTACAAATCTTGCAGAAACAATTTCAACCTTCCCTTAATGTGGTGGCCGAAAGATACCGGTTCCGGCAACGTTCACAGCAGGTCGGTGAGAAGATTGATACGTTCATTTCAGCATTACGTGAACTGGCAAAAACATGCGACTTCGGAGATTTTTTAGACCAAATGATACGAGACCAGGTGGTAGAGAAGACAAACAGCGGGAAAATAAGAGAAAGGTTGCTAATGGAAAAAGATCTAACACTTTCAAAGACCACAGAAATTGCACATCGTGTGGAAAATGCAGTGCGTGAGGCAAGGGCGTTGTCCCAAGGGACTGAAAGCAACTCTACGGCGCCAGCTTCAGTGAATAAAGTTGGCCTGCGTCGAGTTACATGTAATAAACGAGTGGGCATGTATCGCCCAACGACGGCAACACGTGAGGGCGCGACAGGTACGAAACGGCAACAGAGTCGGCGAAATTGCTTCAGATGCGGCTCAACCCAGCACCTTGCAAATGATCAGTTCTGCCCTGCTAAAGACAAAACATGCAACAAGTGCAACAAAATCGGTCATTTCAGTGTCGTCTGTCGATCAGCTACGACTGCGAGACCTCAAGTGGGCACACAACAACGCGGACGGACCGGAAGGCAAGTTCACCAAGTTGCAGATGACAATGTTGATGATTTGCAGGTCCTCAAGACGGACACGTCAACGGACAGTTCTGACCCAGTACATTGCCAAGTAAAGGTGAATGGGGTACCTCTAACTCTTATGGTAGATACAGGCTCAAGTGTAACCATACTTACCAGAGAAACATTTAATAAATATTTCATACCTGATGCCCTACAAACCCCAAGTGAACACCAGACATTTTCGTCATTTACTAAGCACACGATAAAGGTTACAGGATGTTTCGAGTGTAACATAACATATGGACAATATTCAAATGTAACTAATGTATACATTGTTGAGTTGGGTACTGATATAATGGGTAGAGATTTGATAAAAGCTCTACACATAAACATTGATGGTAGTACATTGTCATGTAATGAAGTAGAAACAGACGAAGCAAAGCAAGTTAAGTTGAAAACCCAAATTTTTAGTGAGTTTGATCAATTGTTTACGGAATCCGAAGAGCTGCCAAATATGAAAGGCTTTATTCATAAGATAAAGGTTGATAGTAAAGTTAGCCCAGTCAGTCAAAAGTTACGTAGACTGCCCTTTGAAGCTAGAGATAAAGTGTCTGCCAAATTAATTGAACTCGAAAAACAAGGAGTTATAGAAAGAATAAATTCCTCAGAATGGGTATCACCCATTGTTGTAGCATGGAAAAAATCGGGTGACGTAAGAATTTGTGTGGATCTAAGAGAAGTGAATAAAGCAATAATACCTGACAAGTACTCACTGCCCAAAATTGATGAAATTCTGTGCGAATTACGTAATTCATCGGTATTTTCACAGCTAGATTATAGGCCTCGGCATATCATCAGTTACCATTACATGAAGAATCAAGACCTCTTACTACATTTATAACACATGAAGGTCTTTTTCAGTACAAACGAATGTGTTTTGGTCTATCATCTGCCCCATTGGCATTCCAGAAAATGATGAGTATTGTATTAGCTAGTTTGAATGGTGTTCAGTGCTATTTAGATGATGTTATCATCTATGGTAAAACTCAAGCCCAACATGACAAAAATCTGAAAAATGCATGTACTAGATTGCAGAAATATGGCATAAAACTGAACCCAGAAAAATGTGTTATTTCAAAGCCAAGCTTGAAATTCCTGGGGCATACAATAAGTGAAAACGGTATTCAACCAGTTGACAAATTTCGAGCCATGGTCGATGCACAAATTCCTCATGACAAAAAGTCATTAAAACCCTGCGGCGTGCCACGCTACTTATTTTTTAAGTAGATTTGTAAACAACATTTAATTACTCCGTTGATGCTTACCCAAAATTTCTCAAATTCCGTAAGTTCACTGTTGAAGTATACCCAAATAGCATGGTTAATTCCCATTAGCCTGCTTTGAACCCTTGACCCAAAAAATCCTACTGCAAAAAGCATGGTCCTATAGGACCGTGTACAAATCCTGCATGGTCCCATAGGACCATGTACAAATCCTAATCCCATCTGTCAACACAAGGCCACTGACTTCGGCTCTGAGCGGCTTATCAAAAGCTATCAGTTACCCACTATGGTGTGCCAGAACATTATTCCAGACAGGCTGGAGCCATCAGCCAGAGGGTGAGAGATGTTTATTCCTATAACTGCTATGGGTACACATAATAGGGTATATTTTATGTCGATTTGGGGTAGGGGAAAAAGCGTTACCAGAACTAAAATAAACATCAACCTAAAGGGCCCTTACATTTTATTTTTTTTGCTTCAAATTGTTGTCTAGGGTCTAGAGGACCTCTAGGCATCTGTTAAAACCATTGGCAGTTGGTAGTGTTCAACGCAACAGAAGTTATAGCGCCCCTTCACACCTACTGAAAAATTAAGCGCGATGCAACCGCGGTGTGCGTATAAGTGTTATGGCACGTCGCAGGGTTTTAAGGTCATTCCTAGGATTGGCGGGTTACTTTGCTAAGTATATCCCTCAATTTGCTGACATTGTGGAACCGTTAAGAGCCTTAACTAGAACCAACAGCAAATTTGTATGGTGTGATGAGGCTCAGCAGAGTTTTGACAAGGTACGAACAATAATTAGCAAAAGCCCTTGTTTAGCCATGTATGACCCAGAGCTTGAAATCATTGTCACTACGGATGCATTAGAGTGCGGATTAGGTGCTGTACTTGCACAAATCAAAGATGGTAATGAGGTCACAGTTGAATGCGCGAGTCGAACGCTTTCTGAAGCAGAAAAAAGTATTCAGTGCGTGTGTTTGGGCGTGTGAAAAATGTAACACATATTTGTGGGGCCGAAAATTTACATTGAAAACCGATCATCAAGCTCTAGTTACATTATTAAGCAAAGGCTCAAATAGACAAGCTATGCAAATTGCCCGGTGGTCGTGTAGACTCATGAAGTATAATTTTTAAGTAAAGTACAAACGTGGTGAACAAAACAAAGTAGCAGATTGTTTATCGAGATTACCAGTACAGGCTAAAGACAATGAGTATGACATAGAAGATGAAGTAATCTGTCAGATGGTTCTGGAAAATATGTGCAAATGCGTAACTATCGAAAGACTAAAACAGGCTGTAGCCAATGACAAAGTACAAAGTATCTTAAAACAATACATCGTGAATGGGTGGCCAAGAAAATTGAGTAGTATTGACCCCAAAGATGCAGAAATGCTGAAACCATTTCATCATGTTAAAGATGAATTGACAATATGTGATCAGATTCTTATGAGGTATGATAGAATCATTGTTCCTAGAGAACTTACAGGTGTAAACCTTGAACACGAATCTCACCAGGGAAATACTCGTACGAAACAAAGGTTAAGTGAACTGTATTGGTGACCACTCATGCACAAACAATGGCTGTAGTAAACTCATGTCTGACATGCCAAAATAATGATAAAAGTATAAAACAAAAAACTGCTCCGTTGATCCCAGTACCGTATCCAGAAAAACCATGGAGTAAACTTGCAATAGATATTGTGGGACCTTTTGAACGAGCTTCAAGTGAGTGTAGATATGCAATTATATTGATAGATTACTATAGTAAATGGCCTGAGGTTGGGTTTACATCATCTGTCACCATTGCAAAGGTGATTACTTTCCTGAAGACAGTTTTTACTAGAGGTTTTCCAGATGAGATTATTTCAGATAATGGAGTACAATTTACATCAAAAGAATTTGAACATTTCTTAAGTACTAGAGGTATTGAACACGGTTTCTCTTCATTGTATTACCCTCAGAGTAATGGTGCAATCGAAAGGTTCAATGGTGTAGTTAAGAGTACAGTGCAAAATGCAATGAACCTAAACAAACCATGGAAACAATTGATGTACGAATTTCTAACAGCGTATAGGGCAACACCTCATGCAACCACAGGAATTGCACCTTCTGTTTTATTACATGGGAGACAAATAAGGACACGATTGAACATTGTTGGTTTAAAAACATTTTGTAAAGAAAAACGACAAGTAGAAAAACCAGGAGAAAAAGTTCATTCCAACCAGATGAAGTATAAAGCTATGCAGACAAAAAGAGAAATGCAAAAGAATTTGAGTTTAATGTAGGAGACTGGGTATGAATAAAAAAACCAGGTATCATCGTGAACGGGGACAGGAAATACACCAGACCTGTTCAAATTACCAAGAAAATTAGTTCCCGCACATATGAAACTAGAGATAGAAGAAGGTGGAATATCAACAAACTAATTAAAGCACACCAGCCTAGAGCAGACAATAATGAATCAATGATTACTGATTTTGAATTGAATGATGAAGATCCACAATTAATTACTAATTTGCAATCTCATGTGGAAATACATAGGGAAGAACCTGAAACAACAGTAGTAGAAAGAAGAACAAGTAGAAGACAAAGACGTCCACCAGATCGGTTTAAAGATTATGTGATGTATTAATTAGTTGAAAAAGAAAAAAAAATGTGACATTAATTTGTTAATGTTCAATACAAGTGGCTAAATAATTTCTGGACATGGACAGTAATCTATAAGATTCTAAATCAAGTTATGCGTTTTCAAGTTTAAAACATTTTCATATGTATTGATTTTAACGAAAAGAGGAGATGTCGTATCTTGGTATAGTAAACCTAACTTTATAATGGTATGGCCGCATGCACTCATTGGGTATTGATTACAAATGTTCCAGTTCAGTGATTAGTAAAGTTGTATATAAAGTGGAGCACGTGTAAATAAAGTTGTTGAAGTCAATTCCGAGTTTCTCTGTGTGCTAGTTTATCTATGCGTTGTACCTACACTATAACAAAGAAAGTCAAATAACAGAATTATGATGTAAAACATTACTTGGTTTAAAGTTGGTACTCATATCAATCATCCTGAGAAATAATATCATCTAAAATGCTTTTATTTTAGAGAAAACATGAAATGGTAGTGTGGCGAAAATCGCTTTTCTCCAGAAGCAAATCTTACAGAACAAGAGTTAAACTTAAGCTGTATTGTATTGATTTCTTAATTTAAATTCATTAGAGCCTCAGTAGCCTTACACCATGCATGTAAAGTCTTTGGAATAATAATAATAATAATGTATAGATTTATATAGCGCACGTATCCACCAACTAAGTGGCGCTCAAGGCGCATTATATTATTATCCCTGCTCATAAGGCTCATAAGGCTCATAAATCATTCCTGAAACCATCTCAGCTCCCTGGGGAGTATACAGCTCAATTGCTGCCATTTCTAGCGCATAGAGAGCAAACCATCTCTGCCTTCACAGGTACCCATTAACCCCTGGGTGGAGAGAAGCAATTATGGTTAAGTGTCTTGCTCAAGGACACAGGTGTCACGGCTGGGGCTCGAACCCACACTCTGCTGCTGGCAACACCAGAACTTGAGTTCAGTGCGCTAGACCGCTCGGCCACGACAATCCACTTTACGTGCATTATACAACACACGGGACCTACGGCTTTACGTCCCATCCGAAGGGACGGCAATTATGGTTAAGTACCTTGCTCAAGGATACAAGTGTCACGACCGGGGCTCGAACCCACACCCTGCTGCTGGCAACACCAGAACTTGAGTTCGGTGCGCTAGACCGCTCGGCCACGACATATTTGACATAATAAGCTTTTATTAAGAATTACTGGCATAGAATTACACTTACCTGTGTTGTCAGCGAGCATTTAACTTATTCCTTGTTTATTTAGATAAAGATTAACAAACAGGATTGATGAGCTATAATTTCTAAAGAACACTTCCACATTTGAGAGAATGCAAGTCAATGTCAATGATTTATGCAACGTTAAGTTTTGCCATTGTAAAGTACTTGTGTAGTGACAACAGTGTTCACACACACAGCAAGTTAGTATCCATGAGAGATTACATTTTGTACATGAAGACATGCACTTTGACCTTGCAGTAGAGAAACTACACGTAAAGTTTATCAATGAGTTAATTAATGTTAATTTTAGACAGTGGCTTGAATATGCATGATCAAGCTGTGAATTAAGCGCCAATCACTTTTGGTCACACGCACATCTTGTTTACGAGCTTAACCAATTACTTTTGGTCGCACGTGCATTGTTTACTAGTTTGACCAATCACTTTTGGTTGCAAGCCCATGCGCACATTGTAAATTGCGAGCAGCAGGGTTAGATCCCGACCGTTACAGTATGTTGAATTTACTGTCCATACATTTAAACAAAACAGGTTTTATTGTTTTCTCAAAAATGTAAACACCTATTATGATGATTTATCAATAGGTGAGTTTCTATAGGTTACATAGAAAGGGTTCAAATGAATATCCGTTACAAAATACCAATATTGTACCTTCTCTTTAAAAAAATACAGCACAATAAATAGAAACAATGGAAACAGAAGATGTTGATCAACCAGGATTACCCATTTAGGCTTACAGTTAAGCCTTACAGGCTAATTTTCAATAAGAGTTCATGTATAAAAAGCTGATACGAGAACATCAGGACAACTTGAAGCATTTCAAGTGAGAGCCAGAAAAAAAAATCACAAATCATTCATACCTGTACATGTACATTAAAAACAGAAGTTTCAGGCATAACAGACTGTGGCAAGAAATTGGATGGAAAAGCAAATAAGCAAACAATACATAAAGACATCTGATGTAAAGACCATTTCATACACGATTTTCTCCAAAATGTGAATTTTTCAGATTAGACAAATAAGGCTTATGATGATATGATTACCAAATGCTGAGTTAGATGGTCTTTACAAGTGTTGAAGCAGTAACAACCTCATAGTGTAGCATGGAAAATGTGATAGTATCAAATGTATGGCTACAATAATTTGGTAATATGGGTTTATTGGGTACTCAAAATGGTGGCAGAAGCTAGTAAAACAATTAATTTGTAGCAAGATGAGGCGATTCCCCACGCACCCAATCCCGGCTATGGTAATTATAAATAATAATAATAATAAGATGGTATCGAGACAAGAAACACTGCGACAGATCAGCTCTCGATTCAAGTGGAGATATTGTTTCCCATCATTTAATTTTCACCAAAAGTGTACTCCTTGTAGGTGCCACCACAGATGGCGCTGTGTATGGGCTCGGATGTGTTTTAATTTTTATCTCTTAGTTCACGTTTTTATCGTTGTTTTTCTTGCTTTTATTTTGGCTATCCAGTTTTTATCTCATTGTTGTATGTTTTTTTTAACCCACCCAAGCTTCTACTGGACCTGTATATTTTATATTTTTATCGTGCAGTTTGATGTTAATTTTTACGGTGTTTTTTTACTCATTGTGTGTGTGGCGGCAGCCATGTTGGATTTTCTTTAAATTTTTAAGCTATTTGGGTTATACTTTAGTATCACACCATGGCTTTCTACGAGCTTTATGGACATCTCTGTTGTTAATACTACTTGTTTTAGTCCAAAGGATCCTAAATACCAACAAGCTGAACATCGTGGACCAGGTTGTTTTGGACGATACTTGTCACTGGACTGCATCCCTGATAATGGTAACCTCACTTCATCGTCACATAATCACTAACCTGGTGAGTTTGTTACATTGCTTAGTGAATCGCAATATAAACAATCATAATTTCTTCAACAAAGCCTCCTTTAACAGTAAATTTAGTATTCAAAATTTAGTATTCAATTTTAATATTCAAAACAAATCAAACATAATCAGTGGGTGAAATAAATAGAGAATTATATTTAGCTACTGCAAACTGCTTACCAACCTAAAGGACCTGTAGTAAAATGCAAAATAGTAGTTATTGGCCTTATGTTTCCAATCTAGCAGGCTCTTTTTCAATAATTACTAGCAGATTCTTTGAGAAAGAACCTGCTAGGTTCGAAACATAAGGCCTATAACTATAATTTTGCATAATCAGTAGCTAATGAAAGTTGAGGTCATAGAGATGAGTAGGCTTGGGCGGTTCCGGTACCCGGTTCTACCCGATTCCAAATTGAGAATCAGAACCGCGGTTCCACTCTTTTAAAGAACCGGGTACTCGCAAGAGTCGGTTCCGGAACTGAGTCCTTCAAATACCCGGTTCGCAGAGCCGCGGCTGTAGTAAAATACCCGAGTCCCAGAGCCGACTGGGAGCCGAGTCCCAGAACCGGCTGGGAGCCGAGTCCCAGTCAGAGCCAGCTCCAGCAAAATATCCGACTCTGAGGACAACCCGGCTCCAATTGAAATACGCAGTTGTCTGAGTTCCAACTCTAGAGCCGAGAACCGGCTCCAGTCAAAATACCCGATTCTCTTTGATGAGTGACCGACAAACTGTAACTCTAGACTGCAGCAAACTTGTGAAGGCGCCACACATGCAACTGATGCAAACTGCAATGTCTGTGTGTTAGTAGTATCATTGTACGTCACTGAGTTGTTTATAAATTGGCCCCATAACATGGATACTTTGGTTATGGAGATGTTGTTAAAAATGTTGACAGCACGTGTCTTGAGAAGTGGAGTGATCAAGGTGGCCCCGTAATATGGATAAACTTGTGACGAAGTTAACAGTCATGTTGCTAGTGTTCTTTATGTACTTTCAATACGGCATGGACGGTAGAACAGTACCTTGTAGGGGGTGGTGCAATTGCTTAATTGCTCCAACCCCGTTTATAAATTGGCCCCATAACATGGATACTTTGGTTATGGAGATGTTGTTAAAAATGTTGACAGCACGTGTCTTGAGAAAGAGAAGTGGAATGATCAAGGTGGCCCCGTAATATGGATAATCTTGTGACGAATTAGTCATGTTGTTAGTGTTCTTAATGTACTTTCAATAGGCATGGATGGTAGTACGGTACCTTGTGTACAGGGGGTGGTACAATTGCTTAATTGCTCCTCTATGATTGCTCCAACCCCTGAAGCATGTGCAAAGCCATGGCATGTACAGAACGGCTTGTAACGTTGTTTGCTAACGGTAGGATAATGGAAACAAATCTCTTACTTTGCTGAAACGTTTCCAAAACGTTTCCTTAAAGTTTCTAAAACATATTTTAAATTAAACAAAATTATCATCACTGCATTTGCGGTTGAAAATTGAAACACCTTCGTATCAGAGACACAACGAAGTTTGAATAGACCGTATGTTTTATTATTTTCTGTAATCCTTATGTTTTTGTTTGAATCTCTTGGAACCGGTTCCGACTCGGAACCGAGTTTTTTTTTTTTTGGAACCGAACCGGTTCCAGAAATTGTGGAACCGCCCAAGCCTAGAGATGAGTCAAATAATATCACGGACAGAGGCTGGTAATGATGCTGAAGAAGTGCAGGAGGAGGTGTTCTTGCCAAATGAGCAAGTTTTCGTGGCATTGTTTTTTTTACTACGTATTCATCAGCTTATGAATATAATTATCTTAGCATTTGAGCCAATGGCAACAAAAGAGGAGCCAAACAAAATGCCCTGAAATTAATATTAAGCAGGGAACGATTTGTTTGAAATGCTTAAAATTACATTATGCAGTGTACACAGGTTCAGGTGTTGTTTTTCAAGGCTTTACTGCCGTTTGATCCACCATTATATGCTCAGATTTTACCATAAATAATTCTATTTAGTGTTTAGAAATTGGGCCAAAAATGGTAACAAAGGTATCTTCCAGACAGTTTTTCCTTATTTTGGCAAAGTTTCAGTTATTTACAAAAGTCCTCCGTCCATTTTTTCCCCTTCTTAAAAAATTATTTTTTTGGTTATTTTTTAAATTTATTTATTTATTTGTAATATCTATCGTTGAAACAGATGCATTTACTGGCTGCGACCTGTGTGCTTTTCAAAGTGAATTTCGATTGTTCTTTGTGGTATGATCAAGCTTGATTTTGATTATAAAAATTCAAGCTGTGGCTCACCGTTGTTGACAGGGCGACCATAATCGGTGCCGAAATTATTCTAAACCTCACCACCAAATGTTCAAAAACTTTTATTGTAAGCTGGTAGAGTTTCCATGCTTTTCAATGACGCATAGGTGTGGTACGGTACAACTGCTTATGCCACAGTGATCATGTGAAAGCGCACGTGTAAACAACTTATGGTACTAAATTGTGTATAGGGGTGGCGTAATTGCTCCAACCCCCCGACTCTGGGTTTGTGAATATTCACAAGATAATCGTAAATTTCAAAATGTTTATTAAACCACTTTTTGTGCACAAAAAATCTGCAAAGTTTTTTTTTTTAATGCCCATGATTCCCCAAAAGGGATGTTTAGGGTTTGGTAGGAGGAACAAATCTCGGTTTTAATTGTTACACAGTTGAAAATCAGCAGTTTTATTGTCTAATTATTATTTGTGGAACTTCCAGGAGTTTTTAAGGTAAACATTATCCCCAAATTGGTCATTTATTGGCAACCATGACCGTGAACTTGTGACGAAATTCCTGACCCGATCGAGATCCTCCCCTGTGCCCCAAGTGGATCTGGCTGCCATGTGTTTTCGCTGTAACAAATATCTCACATTGCTTGGAAATAGGTGGAATATGGGAGCCGCTTCCATGTGTTTGACACTGTGGATACGGCATGCGGTGTGTGGCACCATTCAAGGGCCGGTGAATTACTGACATGAACTTGTGAATAGCCGAGGCATTTTTCAGCTAGTTTTCTTGAGAATCTCCATTAGACTGGGAGAGGACAAGAATAAACATAATACTAAGAGCTGTTGACTTTCGTGTGGAAAAAATTTGAAGTTGCCATCAATGCTTTATACGGTGAGTTTTATTCTTGGCCTGGTTTCACCTTTTGAGAAGGATTGTACTCGGCGGCTCATAGCTGGCTGACAACCCACACATATCGCTCAAGCCATTCCTGCCTTTGAGTCCTGTCTATTCATTTGGAATTTGACGTGATTATGGAGCATTGCAATAAGGATTTTCTTGGTGATTGCGATATAAAACGCTGAACACGGCGGCAGACAACTATACATGAGCCAGCGCTGAAAGCATGCTACGTTGACATCTATCGATCAACAATTGGTGTGAATCAAATAATAATAAACTTTACAAATGCCGGTACCCCGACGGACATCAGCGATCCCCGGATGCATAATCCTACAGACTTGGCTAGTGCGTGCTGTCCCCCATTGCACGATGATATCCGTATAGGTACTAGCCATTGTGCCGCATTCATGTCTATTGAACGGTATGGCCGAATGCACACAAATAGTACAGTAATGGCGAGAAAGCGAGAGCCGCTTCAAAAATTCTGTTTGGCAAAAGATGTGTCTTTTAAACATGAATGACTTGTACTGGACATATGCAGTTAAATCAAAATGTTGTTGAACTATTTTCATATGACTGTTAAACTGAAATATGCTGTATATCCATCCGTGCACCACACACACACAGCGCACGTAATCCGGTGGTCGCGGGCAAGCAATATATTTCACCAGGTCTTAGCTTATACTTGGTTGTTTTTCATGATTAAAAGTTTGAAATGTAATACCTTTCCATCAGTCTTTTCATTATTCATGAATTTGGAACGAATTTCGACAGCTTCTTGTACTTATTTTTCGTAAAAAAAAATTGCAGCCACCAAGTACATTGTAAGTAGTTAAGTACACAGAGAATTAACTCATTATCTGATTTTTGACACAGTAATTACAATGTAAACAAAGTTGCACATCGAAAAGGATGTTCTTTCTCCGAATGGGACAAGAGACCATTCGGAAACCCTTGGATGAAGCAAATCCATAATGATATTTTGAATGAGTCTTTATGACAGTTCATGTAATATCTAAAGAGCAATTATTCATCATCATGACAGACTCACCGGCAAAATGTCTCTGTTAACATGAAGGTCGTGTTTTCTAAGCGTTGCAAATGCGTGGTCCCTGTCAGCAGTCAGTACTCGGATGTAATCCTCCCTATGGGCCAGCTCTTGCTCCTTCTCCCTTATAGTTGCCAGAGCCTGTAGATGGAACAGTGCTGGGAGTTTATCGAGGGCCTTGATGCCAGTTGGTTATTTGAGTTATCAGCTATTTTGTCACTCAAGATTTCCAGGTTTGTGTGGTCTTAATCTAGTATATTTATACATTTTTTGGTCAAACTTTGCCAATTTATAGCAGTGGCGTAACTAAGGTTCAATTTGCAGGGGTGCACTACTTTTTCGGGGGGGGGGGAGCAGGGCATTTCAAAAGAGGAAATAGTTTTCAATAATACATGTCCACTTGTATAAATAATAATAATAATAATAATGTATAGATTTATATAGCGCACGTATCCACCAACTAAGTGGCGCTCAAGGCGCATTATATTATTATCCCTGCTCATAAGGCTCATAAGGCTCATAAATCATTCCTGAAACCATCTCAGCTCCCTGGGGAGTATACAGCTCAATTGCTGCCATTTCTAGCGCATAGAGAGCAAACCATCTCTGCCTTCACAGGTACCCATTTAACCCCTGGGTGGAGAGAAGCAATTATGGTTAAGTGTCTTGCTCAAGGACACAGGTGTCACGGCCGGGGCTCGAACCCACACTCTGCTGCTGGCAACACCAGAACTTGAGTTCAGTGCGCTAGACCACTCGGCCACGACAATCCACTTTTCGTGCATTATACAACACACGGGACCTACGGCTTTACGTCCCATCCGAAGGACGAAGCAATTATGGTTAAGTACCTTGCTCAAGGATACAAGTGTCACGACCGGGGCTCGAACCCACACCCTGCTGCTGGCAACACCAGAACTTGAGTTCGGTGCGCTAGACCGCTCGGCCACGACACTCCATGGTGGAGTATAATAAATATCTGCTTTTGAAACTTCAAGCCATCTAAAATGGTTTTACAAAAATTAAACCAAAGCATCATTGAGACTTTAATTATTTTCAAGACATTCAAAAACAGCATTGATAGAGGTCCTTTTCGGTAATGTTTCATTGTACAAATATTACATAAATGTCAGTTTTACTAATCTGTGAGATTACAAAACATATGGGTGAACCCTACTATCAAAGTGTAGAGCCCTTTTCCAAAATGGATGTTTGCCAGTGTGGGTGTTTTACTAGTGTAGATGTTGGTTTCCTTTGGGATGAGAATAACTCGATGAGCCTCTGGACTATCCACATTAAATTGAAAATAAAATAAAAGATTAGACATCAATCAATATTAAGTTTTTTAATCAAAAAACAACTGAGATTTCTAATTATTTTATAATGATTTTAAAACATTTTAGCATTGGTTTCTATTAGGGCTGTGCCGGGTATCCGGATACCCGACCGAAACGGTCATTACCCGGTTTCATTTTTCGGTTCCAATTACCCGTAAACGACTTTTTAAAATTCGGACTTAACTTTTGAGCAGTGTGAACAGAAATCTGTGACTCTTGAACAACGTAATGTTTACACTTTTACAGACAATTATATTTAAATTCAAGAGATTGCACTCCAATAAAGAAAAGATCGATAGTATGGTATTCTCTTTATTATAAAAGTCAATTTGTTACCATTTACAGTACATGTATTTGTACACCACCGGAGGCATGTTTTCAACAAAAATGAAAACAGGTATCCGGGTATCTGAAGTTTCCTGATTTTGAGTATCCGGTTCCAAAAATATCCGAAAACGCACAGCCCTAGTTTCTATGTGATTTTATTTAGTGGGGTACACCCATATAGGTGTTTTAGTGGTGTACACTGACTCCATGTATAATGTATGAAGAATTTTGTAAAAACTATACCATAGGATGAAGATGTAATATTGATTCTACACAAACATGTGATCTATCTATTTTCACTTGTTTAATAAGTACATTGCGCCTCATATGACTGAGCTCGTGAGTAAGCACATAACACTTGGTTTTGATATCGGATTACTTAATGGGGTATACTTTTGGGTACCTCAGGCATGGGTTTTTATGTTTTTAGGGGAAATTCTATGCTAAAATTATGTGAGATTATGGCCACTCATCTGGGTTCCCGCATGGAGTGTTGTGGTATAACTATGTATACATTCTCCCAAGGCTTAAGTTGCGCGAGTGAGTGATCTGAATGTCAGCAGAAATATGTCTTTTAATCAGTTGTTTCAAAGCCTAAAATTTAAAACAATAAATCTAGACCTACTTAAAAACTGAACAGATTTCTAAAAATAAAACGGCCAAGGCGGAAAGTCGGAACTGAAATTTAAATTTAGGTCGGATTTCCGACAAAAGTCGGAAGAATCTCATCCCTGGATATGTTTGTGTGATCTGTGTACAGTGTTGCAATAACAGCCCAGTTTATGACCATGTTTTGACAACCTACCCAGGTCTCGACCTTATTAACAGTGGCCATTGCTGTGATGTCCCAGCGGTTTGCCACGATGCCCTTGAAAAAACATCTACTTTACGGCCACTTTGGCCAACGTGCCATTTTCCATGATATGTACATGTAGAGTGTGGTATAAATATTATGATTCATCAAGTGTAACATCGGCTCCATGACAAACATTTTCATTTGTATTCATTTTTCTGGAACATGCATTGTTTTGGACTGCCAATTGTACTTTTATCACCAGCCTAGTATAGTAGTAACACGCGCGTCGTACCCCTTACAATAAACCATGGAGGAAGGAAAAGTCCTTCCTCCATGAATAAACGATACTGGTTTTATTTCACACGTTGATGACATGCATTACATTCATTTGTAGATGAGTGAAATATTACTAAGAACACAGCGCCAGACTATTGAGAATGAGATAAACGTTGGTGGTGGGACGATCAGCTCCTTGTATTGCATGTGTTTTTTGTTGTTATGAACAATCACCAAGACTGATCATGATCCCCATCAAATTGCTACTACATGCAATAATGGAGACAATACAACTCTTAAAATGTATTTTTCCTTTCCAAAAGTATTGTGATAATTGAAAACAAACTGATAGAAAGACAACAAATTTAACATTATGAAAATTTCACATGTCACTCCTGGAATATTTATGTGTGCGTGATTTAAAATGACACAACTTTAATAATAATAATAATAATAATGTATAGATTTATATAGCGCACGTATCCACCAACTAAGTGGCGCTCAAGGCGCATTATATTATTATCCCTGCTCATAAGGCTCATAAGGCTCATAAATCATTCCTGAAACCATCTCAGCTCCCTGGGGAGTATACAGCTCAATTGCTGCCATTTCTAGCGCATAGAGAGCAAACCATCTCTGCCTTCACAGGTACCCATTTAACCCCTGGGTGGAGAGAAGCAATTATGGTTAAGTGTCTTGCTCAAGGACACAGGTGTCACGGCTGGGGCTCGAACCCACACTCTGCTGCTGGCAACACCAGAACTTGAGTTCAGTGCGCTAGACCGCTCGGCTACGACAATCCACTTTACGTGCATTATACAACACACGGGACCTACGGCTTTACGTCCCATCCGAAGGACGAAGCAATTATGGTTAAGTACCTTGCTCAAGGATACAAGTGTCACGACCGGGGCTCGAACCCACACCCTGCTGCTGGCAACACCAGAACTTGAGTTCGGTGCGCTAGACCGCTCGGCCACGACAACCAAAGTTGTTAGCTCAGTAGAAATCAGCCTCAGAATGTTTTGCCGGCATTTTCAAAGCTTCAAAAATGCATGGGCCTTAACGAAAGGCTAGTCCCAGGATCACGTGGAACACTCTCCTGGAATAATACTACTTTATTGAACAAAAGACTTCCCAAGTAACCGATTTCTGCATCAAATACCAGAGTTGATCTGGAGAGGACCACCACAAAATCCTTTGATATTTTGCCAACCAAGACAGCAGCCAGTTTTAGACAACAATGGAGCTGTCAGTCATTCTGCTTGTGTAGTTTACAAACTTTTATTAATAGGCCTTTGGGGCAGGATAAAAAATAATACTTAGGGAAATCTTCAGTATCAAGTAATGCTAACCACTTCAAGTAGACTTAATGTATTTTATAACATTCCGTTTTCAAAAACTAACGTTAGAAAGTCCAGCATATTAATATGACAACAATGTGTGCTGGTATTCTGCAGGAGAAGTTCCAGGATTTGAAACTAATGAAGCTGACATGTCAATCATTCTGCTGGCTCAGTTTATAAACTTTTACAAGGCCTATAGATCAGGATAAAATAATTTAAAAAAACACTTCAGGGGTACATAATTATAGGCCTGTCACAGGAACCAGTAATAAATCCTGAAATACCACAGCGTTACGTATACACACACACAAACTAGTACGAGTGCAAAAACATACCCTTTTCAATTTTTTTTTTTTTAAATTCAAGAATACATTTGTTTTCACTTATGATTCCGACGATTACCGAAACAAGCCATATTTTCGGGCATACGGATCGGTTGAATTTATGCTCTCAATCCAGGCCTAATATTTCAAGTTTTCGATTATTTTTCTTCTTGTTTCCGCCAAAACCCCATAGGTTTAACACATGAAAGTTGTCGATGGATGATGTCATACTTAGCATCGTCACATCAATACAAAACATTAACATTAACTTGATTCGTTACAGCCTTTGCATTTATCCACATACAAATTCTCTCAAACGCCTAGGGGACAAACAATGAAATTTAAGCTTATTTTAAGCTTATTTCAATATGTACTATTGTACTATTGTAGTAATATCTGTACAGATAATACTGCAAAACAATAATGTCAAGTGGTGATCTCCTGCCACCTACTGTTCCAAAAAACTCCCACTCACAGTCTCATCTACCCACCCGTCCTGTCGATCGGGTCTTGCCTAAAATTACAATTGGACGAGTTAGTACTACTTGGACGCCTAATGAACACACAATGGAGTGTCGTGGCCGAGCGGTCTAGCTTACCGGACTCAAGTTCTGGTGTTAGCAGCAGAATGTGGGTTCGAATCCCGGCCGTGACACTTGTGTCCTTGAGCAAGACACTTAACCATAATTGCTTCTCTCCACCCAGGGGTTAAATGGGTACCTGTGAGGGCAGAGTTGGTTGATTAGCCCTATATGCGCTGTAATGGCAGCAATTGAGCTGTATACTCCCCAGGGAGCTGAGATGGTTTCAGGAATGATTTATGAGCATTATGAGCAGGGGTAATGATATAATGCGCCTTGAACACCACTTAGTTGGTGGATACGTGCGCTATATAAGTCCACACATTATTATTATTATTATTATTATTATTACAATGCTGGATGGAAATTAGCAATCAGAAAACTAGATAAATATAATAATTAAATAAATAAGGAACAAAATAGATGGCAGGAAAACCATTTAAATCGGAAGTAATTTTTTCGTTCAAAATGGCCGGCGGGTATTAAACAGAGATGCAACTGGGTGTTGAAAAAAAAAATCTGAAAAATGTGGGGGGAGGTTCTGGGTTACCTTAGCCCCTTGCAGGATCTTGATGCACCCCCAACTCCCAGAAGCCCCAAGGTTTTGACATTTTACAGGATAAACGAATAAAATCTTTGAATGAAAAAGGGAATTACTTTAATAAACATTTTGCAAAGAAGAACAGCCACAGTAAATTTGAAGTGCACTCTAACTCATAATGTCCAATCCCTAGATTCACGAATGTCCAATTCACGAAAAGATAAAAACCGCAAACCTCGGCGACAGGAATGAGTTCTGCACGTGCGTAAGATAGCCTCTCGAAGTTTCTCGTAGGTCATAGGTCAATGTTTAAATCTATCTCCAGCCGTAAAATATGCTAACCATAGCTGGAAATGTGCTTTTACGAGAGAAAGTGCGTACTGACGACTGGTCGAAGAGGTTAAAATTGCACTCATGATACAAGACGGGATTATTATTTTTGTACGGGATTATCAAATTTGAAAGCACAAATCGGGAACAAATCTGATATTTTGGATCAGATTTAAACACATCAGATTTTAAGGCAAAAAACGGGGGAAAATCGGATTTTGGGGTTAAAAAATTAAAAAGTCAAAAATCCGATTAAAATCAGAAATGTTGCATCTCTGATTAAATGTAAACAGATACCTGGCATAAATACATGGACATGTAAAACTTCCATTATTTTATTTGTTTTTTTTCAAGGCCAAATGGTCATGCCCTCTCAATCCTTAAAGGTCTAGGGCTGCATACCACCACGCACACTCAATGCATGTGTCCTTAAAATACATTTATTGCGGATGTTATGCAACATTCAATTTATTTCTAAATTGAATCTAAGGGCCTTCTGAATTCTGAATGGGGGGGGGCACAGGACTTGGTGGGGGGGGGGCACAGGACTTGGCGGGGAGGGGGGCAAATGTTAAATAAACTGCATGATCTGAAACCAGTCAGTACCTCATCTTTGGCCTTTGTTAACCGCTCAATCAGTTCCTTGGACTTGCTGTACTGTGCTCTCTCCAAGTCCTCACAACACCGCTGCCAGTCAAGCTCTGCCTGCATCCTGGATCTCTCTAGATTAGTTTCTCTTTCCAAGGCTACGGACAATTCCTTCTTGTATCTGTGGTGTGATTATGAAAGTGGTGTGATTATGAAAGTGCTTATCAATGTTAATAAAAATGTGTACATCCACCGAACTGGTGTTTCATTCATGAAACCATCTCAGCTCCATGGGGAGTATACAGCTCAATTGCCGCCGTTTTGGTGCAACTGTGCCCTCACAGGTACCTGTTTACTCCTGGGTGGAGAGAAGCAATCATGGTAAAGTATCTTGCACAAGGACACAAGCACTATGGTCAAGGTCAGAATTCAAACCCACATTCTGTTACTTGGCCATGGTCAAGTGAGTGAGCGCCTTACAATTTGCAAGCAGCAACTCATAACAGCTCTCCAGTTTTTGTGCTAAGTAAGTGTTTTGTAGCTACAAGTTTGTCTTCATTTTTATACTAGTGGATTTCTTATTACACCTGGAATCTACTGGACGTTTTATGTGAGTATTTGTACATTTGTTTTCTTATAATAAGTGAAAAACTGGTGTTTTTTTTTGTATGTCTGTGCAGTAAAAATTTACTGTTGAGTGTATACACATTTTGGATCTTCATTTTATTTGTGCAGTCAACTCTGATTTAGATTATAGCCTGTAGCTAGAGATTATAACCTGTAGCTTGACCACAAGCCTTTTGTTTGGATCAACAACTTTGTGATCAGACAATGGAGGTCTACATCCTGTTTATTCTACTCCTGCTATCCAGACCATGGTGTCTCAATGACTCATCAGTAGATGGCTACAAGATGCAATCTACAGATTGTTCAACTAAATCCATGCATCTTAAATTCTTGAGACGTCCTATATCATACTATGATAATTCATCTGCCCCCTTTCACCTGGAACTCTTAATTTCTGGTGACATAAACCCGAGCCCTGGTCCTGAAACACTGATCAACAAGCCCACAACCGCCACTCAGCTCCATCAAATTTCATACAGCCGTAATGAACTACTCAATCTTCGCAATGCTCCATGTACTGATGTAGCTTTATCTTATTTAGGATTGAGTCAATTGAACTGTCTTGAATACTTGCTAATCAACCCCAAACATACCGCCACATAGAGGTAAAAAGCTGGTCGCCGTAGACTTACACAACTAGCACTCCAGCCTTACCAACCCCAGCAGTGAACTCAACCACATCAACAAGCGACATTGGCATAACTTCAACTCCAAATGTTCACGATGAGTCTAAACTTCAGCTCTGTGTCTTGAATACTCAATCCATATGTAACAAATCGGATGAATTTGTTGACTTTGTACTTCAAAACAATTTGGATCTTGTTGCCATAACCGAGACATGGTTTAAACCTAATGACTTGCCACCCGTGAGTGTACTCCTGCTGGCTACTCTCTCCATCATATCCCCAGACCAATAAAGACCGTGGAGGGGTTGCACTACTCTTTAGGTCCAGTTTATCTGTCAGTATGAAAAGTGTTAATATTGACTACCTAACATTTGAATCTCTGCATGCTGAGGTAACGTGCAACACTAGATCTGTTCGCCTTGTTAATATTTATCGACCAGAAAGGGATGTTGATGGTAAACATGTAAACTTCTCCAGTTTTCTGCAGGAATTTGAAAAATTAATTGTCGATTATCTCTTGCACCCATCTGACATTATTTTAACCGGCGATTTTAACATTCATATGGACATTATTTCAAACAATTATGCAAATCAGTTTAAAGATCTGCTCTCTGCTCATGGACTTATACAGCACATCACAGCACCCACTCATCGGTATGGTCACTGTCTTGACCTCATGATAACGCGTGAAAATACTTCACCTCTTATCTCGAATATAACTATTCATCCTGGCTTATCTGATCATTATCTGATCATTATGCAATCATGGTAAATTTGAACCTTAAAAAACCTCCCATACCTACCATTTCTGTAACTACTCGCCACTGGAAAAAAGTAAATATTAAAGATTTATGTCATGATATTGAATCTCAACTGGAAAATGTAAACCTTGAAGATGGTGAGCTGGATTCTTGTGTCAGTCTATTTGAATCTACTGTCCGTAACATCTTGGATGATCATGCTCGCATAAAAACTCGAACTGTTAAACTACAATCTGAATCCCCTGGTTCAATGATGATATCCGTGTTGCAAGGAAAATCCGCCGTCAACTTGAGCTTAAGATGGCGTGACAATGGGAAACTTGAGTACATCGGCAAGAATACTGTAACCAACGTGATATTGTGAAGAACATGATTAACCAGGCAAAAATAACTCACTACTCATCTCTTGTGGAAGATAGCTCTGGTGATCAGAAAAAACTCTTTAACATTGTTGAAAAAGCTGCTTCATAAACCCAAAGCTCCAGTGCTTCCATCTACACACTCCGATCAGGACCTCGCAAATGCTTTTTTCAGACTTTTTGTCACAAAAATTGAGAATATCCGCTGCTCTTTTCCCTCAGTTCCTGTCATTTCTATCACAAACACCATCACGCAAGGATCCACAATGTAGACTGTCCATGTTTGAGCCTACTAGTGTTACCGGAGATCAAGAAACTCATCATGAAATCGCCATCAAAATCATGTGAACTTGATCCAGTGCCAACTCGCTAATAAAACAAAATATTGATGTGTTTACTAAGTATATCACAATTATTGTAAACAGATCTCTTTCTTCCGGTTGTTTCCTAATAGCCAGAAGGTTGCTCATGTTAAACCACTCTAAAGAAACCCAATTTGGACAAGGAAGTTTTCAAAAATTACCGACCAGTAGCGAATTTAAAGTACCTTGAAAAACAATCGAGCTGAGTTGTTTCATCACGGATCTCTGACCATGTTCGCGGTTAATAACCTGTCGGACACATTTCAGTCAGCCTACAAACCATTTCATGGAACGGAAACTGCTCTTCTTCAAGGCGTCAACAATGACATTTTATCTGCCATGGATGAGGGGAAAATCACTGCATTAGTTTTGTTAGACTTAAGCGCGCTTTTGACACTGTCGATCATAAAATCCTTCTCTCCCGCCTTCAATATCATCTTGGAATACATGACACAGCCCTGGATTGGTGTAAGTCCACCTTTTAAATAGGCCTCAGCATGTTTGTATTGGTAACGCTATCTCCGAGCCATGTTACTCTTGACTATTCTGTACCCCAAGGCTCTGTGCTCGCCCACAGTGGTTTACTGTTTATACCTTCCAGTTCGTGATATCATTTGAAGTATAATTTAAATTACCATGTTTACGCTGATGACACGCAGCTTTACATTACTTTTAAATCTTCTCAAGAACCTGCTGATTCCTGCATTAAAACACTGGAGAAATGTATTCAAGAGATTCAAGTTGGATGAGACAAAACTTCCTGAAATTGAACGATGAAAACAGAATTTGTTCTATTTGGATCCGCTAGCAATTGTCTAAAGTTTCTCTCTTCCATTTATTACAATTGGTGACTCGTAGATAACTCCCTCATTACATGCACGTAATTTGGGTGTTATATTTGACTCGATAATGACTTTAAAACCACATATCTCCAACATTGTTCGCATATCATCATTTCATATCAGAAATATAGTTCTAATTAGGAAATACTTGAATAAAAGTGCTGCTGAACAAATTATACATGCGCTTTGTCACATCACGGCTTGATAACGGGAATGCTCTCCTTTACGGTCTTCCGCAGAATCAAATATCTCGCCTTCAGCACATACAAAACACAGCAGCTCGTGGTTGTGACTTTGTCCAGAAAGTCATGCCATATCACGCCAATCTTGAAAGAACTGCACTGGCTTCCTGTTTCACAGAGAATTGTTTTAAACTTATGCTAATTGTTCACAAATCTTTTAATAACATTGTCCAATTTATATTTCTGAACTACTTAAAGTCTACACTCCATCACGCACTTTTAAACAGCAACATGTCACTCCTCAAGGAAGCAACTTCAAAACGGAACTGGGGTGATAGGTCGCTTTCGTCGCAGCTCCGAGACTCTGGAATCATCTTCCAACTAAACTCAAATCTTGTCATAGTATAACCAGATTCAAGTCGATGCTTAAAACTCATCTTATGTCACAACTCTTCAAAGATGATGTATATTTGTAATTGCATTGTAGGTACATGTATCTCGGTACATAATTTGTTTTCCCTATGCTATCATTGTATATTGTTTGTATTAATGTTTTTCTTTGTTTCCGCGCCTTGAGCGCCCAGCAGGGTGGATATGTGCGCGCTAAAAATCTTTATTATTATTATTATTATTATTAAGGAAGGTGTTAACTTTCACAAGAAAAATTTAATGAAAACAAAAATTGACATTAATTTAAAAGCGTAGAGTTGCTGCTTATTTCTAAAATTTCAACCACACTAGTATACTTTAAAAATGAAACTTTTTCATTGTTTTTTGGAGAGTATTTTGATCAGTAAAGATTTTTTTTAAAATAACAAAATGTCTTTAGAGGATTACTGGACTTTCAAGGATGGAATTCACATCGCCATATACGTAAAAACATGTACCTTTCGGCATCTTCTTTTCTCTGGACCAACTCTGCCTTCAGTTTGTCCTGGGTTTCTCTTAGAGTTGTGATGGTAAAATTCTTGTTGGCCATGTCTCTGGATACTTTGATGAGTTGGGCATCTGAATGGCTCCTTACATCCTCAATCTCACATTGTAATCTAAAATAATAATACAAAATTAAAACATAAATTATTCTGCCTGATTTAACAGAATGATCTAGATTTTACCCTCTTAGTAAATAGGTATTTTGGCAGGACATCTGATATTCCATATATTCACATCCAGTGGCATAACTGGGATTTTTCCAGGGGGCAGAGACAAGCAAAATTTCTGACTTAAACACGTAAACACTACTGTCATGTTAATTCTACAGTGTTGTTTGTTTATTTTGGTATGTTTTATTATGGTTTATGTTCATTTTCACATTCTCATGAGTGTGATTTTATTTCTGTTAAACGGAATGAATAACATTTGCGTTTGAAAAAGTATGTTAATTTCAATTCTCCGATTAAGAAAAATATATATATGAAATTAATCTGTGAAGTTTTCATCCCAAAGGGAATCGTGTTTCTCTTTTTAAGAAATAAATGGAAAAAAGATTGAAAATATTTTAACAATTTTAACATTTTTAAAGTTGCCAGATGGCAGCTCTTGTTATTTGCCTAAGCAATTTCTTATTTTCAGATTGATGAGAGTGCATGCCTCAAAAGGACCTACATAATACAAATACATGTTATTACAATATCCTATGATACATTTTAATATGTCGCACGTGTTTGGGGTGATGTGATGGTAAAAAATAGAGTTAAATGTTGAATTGCTAATTTTTCTGGAGTTAAGGAAATTATAAGCTAAACGAAAATATTCATGAAGGATTAGTACTAGTAAATTAAAAACTCAAATTAATAAGATGCTGGCCCATTGTTTTAATCCTCAGCTTGCACGTGACCACACAATTTATAATGCAGCTGTCAATCAGAATCAAGCACGTTTGAAATATTGCTTTTATTTACAGTTTCCAACAAACAAATGAAATTTTTGTTTTGGTTCATTTAATAACGATATTATCTTTCAAAATTTGTTTTTAAATTCTATTTTATGGGTCTCTTGAGCCAAACACAGGCTATATCTTTAATGTTTAAAAAAAATAATGGATTATAAGGTGTTTTTTCTTCTGAAACCTGAATTACTATTGACATGTGACCTTTTTGAAAAGATGACTAATGACGTCATCACCTGTCACAGTGCCCTTTGGCAACAGGTTTAGAAAAATAACAATTTTCTATCTCAAAAACCATAGGAAAGTTGAATATGACTTCTGTGAATAAAGTGACTAGCGACGTCATCACAGATTAGAGCACCCCCTTGTGGCAGTTTTAAAAACACTGTAAAACCATGCTTCTAATGATTATATTGAGAAATGTGTCATTTAAAAGCATTTGTTTTCCCTTTCTCAAGTTATATAGCAATGTTCAAATGGAAAATTTTGTTTTCCCTAAATTGAAATAGCCAAAAACATGGGCAATGTGCCCTGGGACCCTTGTTCAATGGTTTACTTACACATGGCTTACAGGTAGTTGTATTAAATCACCACTTTGGTTTATACAAATCTGGATATAGTGTCCAAGACTTTGCTTGACCATTTCCCAAATACTGTAATCAGCTGTAGCAAACTGTGTCTCACAGTATACACACACCATTTAATAATGAATGCCAATTCAGTGCGGAGTGTTGGGATACCTACAGTACTCTCTAGCGACAGAATATTTTGTACCATAGTAGACCAAATGACAACATATGTGGGGTGTTGAGGCCTCTAGACACACAAGGGTTAGACTCCAAAATCTAAATTGGAAAGAATACTAGGTGCATTTAGTTCACCATCCACATCCTTGAAAAAATCCTAGAAAAAATATACTGTGTATTTCTACACAGCTAGTTGAAGATCAAAGTGCTTTCACAGCAAAGTCCAGGGGTATCACAGTGTTATCTAACAATGACAAGCAATACCTGTGGGTGTCTTTTGTCAGCTCCTGATATATTTGTAATACACATGCAAAAGTATCATAAGTTAAACGTTTGGACACCCTTTATTTCCAAGAATAACAATTTTGGACAACCTATATCCAATTCTCTGCTTTTCATGGTAAACACAGTAACAATTTTCATAGTGGACACCTGATGAGCGAGTACAGAAACCACTCACTTTTCAATCATCTGATCCTTCTCCTTGATGCTGTCTTGGTGAGACCAGTCCTCTCTCTTCCGCTCTACCTCTGATGCCTCCAGCTTGGTACTCAGCTCTCGAATCTTATCCTGAAAATGGTGTTCTGCCTCTTTGATTTTCAGGACAGCGACTTCTTTTTCTCTGGCATACCTATCAAGCTCCTCATGTCTGTTGAAAGAAAACACCAGAGACAGAAATATTTCAAGGAATGTGTAATACCAACTGTCAACTTTATATAAAGTAAGTTTTTTGTAAAACTGTGATCAATTATACTTTTTTAGATTACCAATATTGTATATAGTGGCTTTAAAGGGAGTGTACACCTTTGGAAATTTCCTGATAACAAAATTACTGAATTATAATCTAAACACTTATACCTTGATGTGAAGTTGGTGATGATACCAAACATCCTGAGAAATAATTCTCTTTGACATAATGTCATAGCATGTACATCTGAATGCATTTTCACTATTTTCTTGTTAATGCAAAAAAAAATATGCTTAAACTTTCACAGGTTTGCTTATTCATTCTAATAGAATATGAATACATTTACAGACATTTTACCAATGGTGTACACTCCCTTTAACAGCCATTAAACAACCCGCTGAAGTTGTTTATGACCAGTTAAGAACGAATCTTGTACACCAGCTGCTGTGTGGTGCAATTTCAGTCCTCAGAGTGCAGAGATTATGTGTCTTGTGTGTGCAAAAGCTTTATTGAGGCATGTCTCCAAGTACATAGTTTGAGCAGTTTTTGTTTTGACAACAAAATCAAAAAGGTATGAATGGGATTAAACTTTTGGCATCTATGTCTAACAAACATTTTGAGACCATTGCATCAAAATTTGAATCTTATCAGTAATGATAATTCTTCATGATTGATGTCTGGCTCACTTTCTATTGAAGTCTTCCATTGCTCTGTTGACGGACTCTTCCATTAACTCCTTCTGGCTTTCTAGTTCCGCAATCCTGTGTATTAAAAAATAAGTAAGACTTACAAAATAGAATTTAGATATTTATTTTGATTAGGTGTAAACATACTTTTTGCTGGCCTTTTTTAAGTATTACATTTCTTCTTAGATAATGATTAAGTCAGTCACCTTGCATCTTTAATGCCAGTCCGTTCATGCAGCTCCCATTCTTTCTGCTTCAGCAGCTTGTGTAGGTCACGCACGTTGCAGTCAGCATCACCGAGTTGAGATGATGCCCTCTCATTGGCCGTGCGAACTAGCTCTAATTCCTTACCCAGTAGCTTCACCTATTAAAAAACATACAATGCATTGGACTCAAGTTCTGGTGGTGTTAGAATGTGGGCACAATTCGCAGCCTTGCTGGTCGCAAGACATTTAACCATCATTATTCCTGCTTTGCAAATAAAGGAAATATACAAAGGAATTGTACACCAGGCCTGCACCCTGGTCTTGGCCTTGGTGCCCCTTAAAAGGGTTTCTGATATTCTAATGGAAGTGACCTATACTCAGGAGAAGTGGCCTTGCCCTTCCAGGCCTGGTACACCACTGGTAAAATGTTTGTAAATGCATAAAATATACATAAACCAACCTGTGAATGTTTCAGTTCATTAAAGAGAACAATTGTTAAAAATACCTTCATTTTTTTTTTGTGCATTCAATTCCAAGATGGACAATGGAGAACACCATCCAGGTTTGTTCAATGTCCCTAACAATAGGGAAATGGTTTCATACACCGCCCGACTTTGTTGTACAATTCCATCACCCAAACCAACCATTAGTACTGACATTTTTTACCAGGCCATCTCCACCTTCAAAATGAAAATAAATCAAATGTTGTAGTTAACCCCTTACTCCGTGTCCCACCGCCCCCCCCCCCCCACATCTCCACCTTAGTCAGGCTCAGAGTCTGGAAACTAGTTTTAATGTATGTTCAATTTTTACTTGCAACTTCCTTAGCATATTTTGGTTCTGTATGTATTTCACTATTTTATATAATTTTAATGTAATATTAAAATAAAATAACAGCCCTGACCAATTTCAAATTCATAAAATTGTTGGATGTTTTTTCAGTGATACGTGTATGCATTTAGGGTACAATACCATGGACTATAGGTTATAGAAGCTAGACTGGCACACTTGGTGTATTGGTAATAGACTGCTGGTACTTGTGTGAGCATATAGTGCAAACCTTCATCTCGTGTGCTAGTACAATTGCATTCATATCATCTAGCTGCACCCGATGCTCTTTTTCTCTCCTATGCAAGGCTTCGTTAAATCCTGTGGACAGCTCCTGTCGCTGGATGTCTAGCTCCTCCTCCACCTGCCTCAGCTGTTGTTGTAGGTTACGCTTGATGTTACCAAGGCTGGCACGCTCGTTGTCTGTCTCTTCATCTTTGGTGCTGTTTAAGGACAGAGATGAGACATCATTTGAACATTTTAATTAAAAAGTGACGACTCATCAAAAATATATTTTCTTTTTTGCGTATTAGATATTTTGACTGTATTCACTGTCATCTGATGGGAACTGCCAGTGTTCCCAATGGAATGTCCTGAGTTTGGAGACGCTCCCTAAACTCACATTTTATATTGTTGTATCTCCTGCTGTCTGTCTCTTGTCCTCTGCTGATAATGTCTCTGGAGTTCATCTCTGGCCTGGGACTCTCTCTCAGCTGCCTTGCGTAAATCATCCATACAAATGTTTAGCTCGCTCACCTATAAAGTGAGAGATACTTTACTCCTCGGGTCATACTTCACAGAAAAGCGAACAGAAAGTCGAAACCTAAGATTCATGCAAATGTTTCACAAAAGTTTTTCAACTTGCGCAAATCCTTTGCCGCAAATATATGTTGTCAAAATTGTTTCTGCATTCACCTTAAGTATGAATCTGCTTTTAGTCTAAATATGAAAATTTATTAATTTTTTTCTAAAATTTACGTAATGCTACTCAATTAGTAATTTCAAATGAATATAGCAATTAAATTTGCCATGGTTTGCTTACGTACAAGTGTCAATAGTAATCAAATGTACACCACATGCATTTTTGAGTTCAATTGGGACAACCAACCAACCCCACCACCCATCCTCCACTACCGAAACATTGAATAAAAAGAGAAGAAAAAAGATCAGGAAAAAAATAAATACTGCTATTATGTACAGTGTAGCTGATTTGGGACCTCATCTTTTAACATTCCTTTTAACATTCCAAGCAATTTTCTGGTCAAAAACTGTCAACTGACTTGTTTCGACTGCTAGAGCAACTTTGCCTCTAGGTAATCTGGGGATTTGGGGTGCCAGCATGGCCAAGAGGATGAGCGCTTGAGCTGAACAAATAAACTAACGTTAAAGTCTTATATGAATCAATCATGTATGGAGCAAACTCTATACTGTGAAAAAAGATAAATCGTAGTTCTTTTTGCTTCAACTCAGAAATCAGGATTCACTCCTGTAGTAATGTAATTGTAAACAAACTGGTGAGACATGATACACAGGTCTTTTTCAAAGTGCACCTATCTTTTTTTTCTCTTCCATACAAATCCATAACACAAAACCAATCCAAGGCTAGAAGAGAAAATAGTATGGCCCATTTTCGTGTAGTGAGCTTCAGCACTCATAATTGTTATTCTGTACAGGGAATCTGACAATGATGGCCACATCATGAAACAATATTAATATTGCATTGATTTCAGTTTGACACTTTGAAAATATTTACTATGAAAACCTCATGAGAAGTCACCTTGCTGTGAAATTGACCTTACATACAAGTACATACATGTATACATGCATGTGAAATTGACCTTACTATACATACATGTACATGTACATGCATGCATACATAAATATGAGAAGTACACAGTGGTTTATCGGTGGCATCCTGCCGAAAAATAGCACGGCATTTTCACAGTGAAGATTTTCCATAGTGTAAATTCTATACAATCACCTCTGCATTCTTGGACTGAAATGCTGCTCTCAGCTCGGAGAAGGCGGCATCGTAACGGTCCAGCTCCTGGTCCCGCTCAGAGAGGAGCTTCAGATTGTACTTGAAGTCTTCCTTCAGCTTCTTGAATTTTGCCATCTCCTGGCCATGCTTCTTGTCTTTCTCCCTGAAGGCTTGCTCCATGGACTGCGCATGCAGCTCTTGGAGCTTACGCCATTCCTGTTCCTTCTGGGCTGCAAGCTCATAAAGGGATACATCGGGGAAAGCTGGCTGGTTACTGACTGCAAGTGCTGGTTGGGTGGACATTCTTCAGAAAACATACACTACTTGAACCATTCAAAACTCCACCACATACAGATTAATAGGCCGGTTCAGATTTGTAGACTTTGATATAGAAAAGTCCTCCTCAAGCCTTGATCATGGAAGAACACTTTTATATTAACATGCAAGTAATAATTTACAATCTGGATATTGCTACGATTTATAGGCAATATATAAAACCATATTAATTTACTGCAAAACAACCATTAAATGGCCTAAAACACTACATTTAACCCCAAATACTGACCCATGCTTATTACCCCTATGGTTTCTATTTAAAGCACTCAAATTTTCTTCAGCAGTGTTTTCATAAAATCAAGCCAAAATACCTGCAGCAGGTACCTTAAAAACCAGGCTGTACTATGCGTATTAACCCCAATTTTTTACCCATGTTATGATCCCTATTATTTTCAAAGGGCTTATATTTTCTTCAGCAGTGATGCTTTGCATAAAAATCACCCATCACTTGCCTTTCAAGGGTCATTATACCAACTTACAGCTTATTTATGCCAAAATAATAATAATAATAATAATAATAATAATAATAATTCTCCCATTATTAAGACATCTCATGATTTCAGGGCTCTGAGGGAACCATACTCCATTGTCTGACCAAAACAGATATATGATTTTTGAAATCCTCACATGCAATCTCATGGGAAACTAACTAGGGTACAAAAATTGAAAAAAAGTGAAATCTGCACCAATCTACACTATACAATGCACAGTGTACATAACATGTTTTTTTTATACTAATGTGAACAGACAGGATTCCGGATAAACTCATTTAAAGGTTCATTACATGTATGTTTTTCTTCTTGTTTTAAATAAGTCATTCATTAATTCATTATTTATTTATTTAAAAAAAAATTTTTTTGGGGGGGAGAAGAAACTGGCAACTATAGCAGCAATATCATCTTGTGTCCCACTTCTAGTATGAAGTTATAAACTATTTGCTTATTCCCATGTAGATGATGTTTAATTTGTGCTGCCATTCTTGATGGTTATACATGTATGTGAGATTAAAAATGTGACCCGCTCTGTGAAAATGAGTCACTTGTCGCACCATGCGTTTACACGTAATGGGTGATTGAATGTTGAGAGGGTGATTTTTTTTGAAAATCAGATTTTGGGTTTTCATGTTTGTTGACATCATTAGGATCTAAATTTTCATAATATATTTACATATTAAAATCAATGATTTTTTGTGAGTAGGTTGTTTCATTCCTGTCAGTTGTTTTCCTTTTGAATGCTTGTTTTCCTAAGAATTCAATTGTGTTAATTATGCAAATTATTGATTCTTAAAAATGGCATATCTCCATAATGCAATACGTCACACACCTCTAAAATCTCAGTTTTTCAAATTTGCAACTTGTGACTCATTTTCACAGGGCGGGTCACAAATAACAAATGTTTATAAACATTTGTTTATTAATACTGAAATAATTCGATCCATAAACGTTATTGAAAAATATCAAATGACATGATCTGTAGTATACTGTGTGTGAGTTACATGTATATAAAACAAACATTGAGTGCCTTTACATGTATTTCATCCAATGAAGACTTTTTTATTAATTACAATAGCAACCTCATGGAAAATAATAACTCCCATCAGAATATAAGGTACCCAATATTTGTAAACTGACAGAATATATTAATTGAGGATCTTGGCTACCCTCTATTTGTGCAATTGCGATCCAGCCCTCTATCAATCATGCATATTCCATCTGTTCTTGCTAAAGTTATTCAGTCAGGTCATGTGCTAGTTGCGATAATCATAACTCGGTATAACATAGCATATCATAGGCTACCAGAGGTATTCAATGTGCATGACGACATAACGTACCAAAAATCAAGATTTGCTATTCAAAATTATAAAGGCCTAGGTGCATATCCTTCATTTATTCTACATGTAATTGACGCACCTAAGGTTACATATTAACTGGACAGTAACTTGTTGCATAAACTTATCTAAGTCGTGCTTGTTACAAAAATAAAAATCATAGTGAAATTGTATGATTTACTGGAAAGTTAGTGCTTGTGAAAGTGGAAAAAGTTGTTTAACCACTGCTTTTACTAGATACAAATGGCCTATGCTTTTTTTTAATGAACATCTGTGATTACATAATGTACATTCTATGCTGTCAACAATATGAATGCTTTGCATTTGCATTGATTTTTGAAAGAAATATGGATCCTCAATATTAAGGCTGTGAATTTGGTTATTTTGGGAAAAGGATACCTGAAATACAAAACAATTTTGTAAAAACACATAAATACTCCCGAATGTATAAAATAAGCAATATGAACACATATTTTTCTTGATTTATTAGTCATAATAACTGTGGACTTACTGTAATAATTTCCCGCTTCTATTAAAAATGTAGCTTCCCCATTCCCCACACAAAAAGAGGTTACACAAAAATCAGAGACTTGCAATTGTGTGGCTTAAATAATCAGTCAACATTTTCAAAACTCGTTTACGGGTAATTGGAACTGAAAAATGGAACCGGGTAATGACAGTTTCAGTTGGGTATCCAGAAAATGAACATATTCCTTAAATAGACGAAATGAATGAGGACTATTCGTTGGTGTTTACTTGGTAAGCAGTGTAAAATTATTGAGAAAATGAAACATTAATATCATGGTTATGAAAAGAAATTTATTATTTAACTCTCCTACTACTACAAGGGTCAAAAACAGTCAAAATGTTGATACTTGCCAAAGCATATATCTAGTGCACTTAAAAGTCAAACACTGTCTACCTTACGTGACAGATCAAAATGCGTTGACTGTTTTTGACTGGTAAAAGCATTGTCTGGTATTGTTCAGGGTGGTCAAAGTGACAGCAAAAACCAGTCAAAATGTGCACATTTGGGTCAACAGTCAAAACAACCAGTTGACTGATTTTGACCTCTATTGCAACTTCCCATGAAAGTGCAGCTATAATTAGCCCCATTCTAGGGCCATTGCACTTGACTCCCTCCTATCCTTGACCCTAGCACCAAATGTACAAAAATGGAATGATTTTTCTTTTTTCCCCAACTTTTGATCTGATAATTATTACAAACATAAAACTTGGTAATTAGGTAACCTTGCCCAAGCAGACACTTTTGGCATAAAATCCATTATTCTGGGATATCACACTTTCATGAAATTTTCGAAACATTTTTGAAATTTAAGAATAAAATAATAAAATCTCACAATAGTGAACTTCATGCCAAATGTGTCTACAAAATTTTAGATCATAATAATTAGCAGATCAAAAAATGAAAGAAAAAAAAATCGCTCCTTTTTTGTACACTGTGGGGCTAGGGCCAAACACTAGAGGGAGTCCAGTGTATTAGCTCTAGAATGGGGCTAAGCTTGAGTAGGAGGGTTAAAAAAGGTTCACAGTCAGCAATTTTACAAATTTCAAAGATTTAACATAGCCTACTATTTGCAAATATTTTGACCATCTTCCATTTTATTTGTCTTCCAAGAATACTGATTCAAAGTTTTGAGAGTTTCTCCAAAACTGATTTGTTATAGGCCTACTAGTACTACTACTATTTTATTTAAAAACTTTTCCATTTTGGAGCGAGTCGTCAGTTAATTTTTGGATAACCACAATTTTTTGGATGACCACAATCAGTGGCGGCGCTACAGGGGGAAAAATGCCCCCTCCCCCGGTTACTTTCTTTGCCCCCCCAATTTTTTCCCCGATGGTAAGTCAATGCTTTTTCAGCAGTACAAAATTACATTAAAGATTAATGTTTGAACCCCTTAAATTTAAGTTTTCCCCCTCTTGCCGCCCCCCCCCCCCCAGTTTAACAGGTCTGATGCCCGCCGCAACGGCTAACTTGACACTGCCTAACGTCATGAACGTATTAAACGTTAGCC
This sequence comes from Zoroaster sp. YZ-2022, assembly GCA_029582265.1. Classification (NCBI taxonomy): domain Eukaryota; kingdom Metazoa; phylum Echinodermata; class Asteroidea; order Forcipulatida; family Zoroasteridae; genus Zoroaster; species Zoroaster sp. YZ-2022. The sequence goes on from CM055819.1 coordinate 12,367,117, forward strand.
TACAGTATGATGTAGTACTAATTAATTGCTGATAGTTGAAACATGGAGGTATAAATAGAAACTTGTATTCATCTTCTTTAGAACATTATTAATAACAACATTTAATTAATACCGTGCACTTTGACGTCGTTGTCGACAGGGGCACGGGTACGGGTCCGGTGTGCATATGGCATGCGCATGTGGTACATCATTATGGTAGGCCAGGATCAGGAAGGCCCCGGGTTGGGGTAGACTGGTCCCCTGTCTATATCCTATCAAGGATATAGACAGGCTCCAGGCGTACCACTCAAAATACGTTGCGTTGCGCTGAAGATCTGACGTCACGCTTCGAGGCTTGCGGCGCGCGCGGTAAAGATAGTAGTCTTGGTGCAAGACGTTACTCGTGATTTATACGTACACACGTACACGTATCATGAAAAAATAATAGTTTGGTTCAATTTCTGAGATTGGGGCTCTCTTATCCGTGAGATGATGTCATGAAACATTTTTTGGAAAAGTCACTATAGTCACTTTATGAATGAAGACAACTTATTTATTTATTTATTTTATTTATTTATTTGTTTTGCTGTTTTTAGATATCAAAGACTAAATATGCAATTAAAAATATCATTTGGTTATTACATAACTGTAGCTCGAATATCTAATTAAGAAAACCCGAACAATTTCAAGAGATGTTCGGTGTACAACCGAACACCTAAAATCTAATATTATAAAGGCGAAGACCACTGTCTCTGAACTACTTCCTCCGTTGCACATTTCGTTCGTGGGTTAAGGTACCCAGGGCCTGAGATAAATAAATATATCCCAGGTAATTTATGGAAGACTGCCCCGACTGCCCTGCTGAATTCCTTTGGACACTCCATGATCCCATATTCCCTTGGATCCTTAATTCCTTATTAGCTTGGATCCTTATTCCCTTGGTTCTCACATTCCCTTTGAACCACTTTCATATTCCCTTGAGTTAGATTCCCCTGTTCATGTCCAACCCTGTTCGATGATCCTGTAATCAAACGATACTGCACGGTCTGCTGTTTTCAAGCAACGAGCTCGGTGCTGTGGCCCGCAACCGCAGGTACTAATATTCCTCATCGAGGCCGAAAGCTACACATCGTTTAGACTGGTCCCCTGTCTTTATCCTATCAAGGATATAGACAGGCTCCGGCCGTACCATCCTAGGGATTTCACTGGATACGCTGCGCCGAGACTAATGATGTAACACTAAGCGACGCCGCGACCGTACTGTTGCGATATGCTTGTACAGTAAAGAGGCTGTAACTAACTAGGAACTTAACCGCGTAAAGCCCGGAGGCAATTTTTTTTTTCTGCAAACGAGAATTGCCATCCCACAATATTTCAGCCAATCACATGGCACGTTTTTAAGATGACGTAGGATATTATTAACATATGCATATTAGATGCAAGCTTGGCACACTGATCAGTAGGAACGCTTCGAGACGCGAATGAGATGAGACGTGCTTTTTGCGAGCGGCAATCTTGGTATTTCTAACAGTTTAAAATCTTTTCCTTTTTAGGCAAAAGAAGAGGTGAGACCTACTCCTTTCTTTTCAAATTATATTACTCATAAACAACCCATTAAGGTCAATTTTCTTTTGCTTTTTCAAATCTTCAGTCTAGTTTTTTCATAGGGGACCTCGGACTTCGTTGGACTAAATATATGTCCGACGAATCTGAGGATGATATGACATGGGATAGTTTATCTCAAGAACAACTATCTAACCGGAAAAGAAACAGACAAATAAGTAACCAACCAAGATCTACTCTAGATAGACTAATAAGCCAGGCACAAGAAGAAGATGATGAAGAAGATATAGAATATACAACAAAGATTTCTCGAAAGCGAACAAAATCATTTCAAAACAAAAGTAGCTCCTCTAGTGACTCTGATACTGATAGTGATGTAAGACAACAGAAAAGAAGAAACCTTAGCACATATGAACCACAAGTAAACCCTACTATAGTAATAATAAACTCCCCAGGTGTAAAACTTGCACAAATTAATCCAATAAAAATAGCTAAAGCTCTTAACTCAATGGGACAAGATTACATAAAAAATGTTTCTAAAACCAACCAAGGATGTATTAGTGTCAGATGCTATACTTCAGCTCAAGCACACAAACTAAAAGGAATCAGTCAATTAGGACAATGGGCCGTGGTCACTGAATACGCTAAATCAGAAACACAAAGCAAAGGCGTCATTTCAGGAATTCCATCAGAAATTGCAGATAAAGAAATACAAAACGAGTGTAAAAGATTTGGGGTTACAGATGTGCGCAGACTCATGTATAAAAGAAACGGACAAACAGGGAAAACTTCATCGGTATGTCTCACATTTAATACCCCTCATATGCCTACACACATCCAACTGGGTTATGAATCATTTACAGTAAAACCGTACATTCCACCAGTTATACGTTGTTTCAATTGTCAACGACTAGGCCATACAGCAAACAATTGCCGAAGCACTAGACGAGGTGTGTCAGATGTAGTGGTTTTCACACATACGACGAGTGCACTCAAAAAGAGCAAGTCAAGTGTAGCAGGTGTGGTGGGAATCACTCCTCTGCCTATGCTGGGTGTAACTATCCTACAAGGAAGAAAAGAAAATCCAGGAATTCAGAGTTACCTATAATATTTCATATGCGGAAGCAGCAAAGACGGTTCGAACTAACATCACAATTCAAACAGATAAATATACGGACACACCTAACCCAAAACCAAAACCAGCATGGATAAATATGCAAACCCAACAAAATCCAGAATCTACGCAAAATAAACCCACAGCTGTCAGCCGAAAGGAGGCATCCACCCAAACAGAGGAAGCGGTTGGATGCCAAACAGAACCTAACCCACAATACTTGATAAATCAGTCATTAGGCCTAATAGAATTAATCATTGGAGCTTTGCAAATATGGGAAAGTACTAGAAATGAAGGAAAGAGAAAAACGGAAATTCAATCTCTGGCTGAACACATACTCCATAGCACTGAAGATAAAAAACCTAGAGAAAAAAACCAAAACATCAGTAAGTCACGTAATACATCACAATCACCAAACAGACCTACAAAACAAGATACACAAAGAAAGAGTTCACAATCAAAACCTAAACAAAGAGAAATGGCCATGGAAACTGGGGCATCCAGTTCATCAAATCATAAGGCACCTAATGGAAAAACTAAAGGGAAAAAATAACTCAACGCAATAATGATCATTATTAATACGTGTAACGTTTTGATATTGTAAATCACCTTTTTACTTCAATATATCAATAATAGACATAAATTACAAAGGGCTCTATAAAATATACTGATAATCAAATGACAATACATGACTTACTTGGATTCAAAAATAACATAGCCTTTTTTTCTTCAATTTATTAAAGAAAATATTAAAATAATACATAGTTCTTCTCCACACAAGCAATTTTTTCAGAGGACTGGGTGTTTTGATGATTGGCTGGACAGGGTGCCGCCTCATCACCTGAAGTGTTGCGGCCCTGCAAATTTTACCTGGCGGAGCACGGGCTCTTAAACTGCAAGGGAAACGGACCGGCTTGCAGGAACACATGCGGCGCTCTATGTCTGGAGGATCACCAGCACCCACCCCCTCATTTTCTAGATCGTGCTATAGTAACCTGGGTTTGAATTTTTGGGTTTGGGTTAATCTCCTTTCAGTTTTTTATACTTCTCCAACCTTTTGACTGAGATCACCTTTTTCTTAGTTTTGTACCGGTCCATCAAGATTACTTCTAATTTGTTTGTCTAAGTAGGCTACAGAGTCCGTTTTTTACGTCATAATCTCAAAAAGCAGTCTCATATCATTCGCATCTCTGCGCGCATGCGCTGTTCAAACCGTACAGCAACTGGCACAAAGGGCACATAGATTGCCAGAAGTGCCATTAACAACAACAACAACAACAACAACAACCACAACCACAACCACAACCACAACCACAACCACAACCACAACCACCAACCACCAACCACCAACCACCAACCACCAACCACCAACCACCAACCACCAACCACCAACCACCAACCACCAACCAACCACCAACCACCAACCACCAACCACCAACCACCAACCACCAACCACCAACCAACAACCACCAACCACCAACCACCAACCACCAACCACCAACCACCAACCACCAACCACCAACCACCAACCACCAACCACCAACCACCAACCACCAACCACCAACCACCAACCACCAACCACCAACCACCAACCACCAACCACCAACCACCAACCACCAACCACCAACCACCAACCACCAACCACCAACCACCAACCACCAACCACCAACCACCAACCACCAACCAACAACCACCAACCACCAACCACCAACCACCAACCACCAACCACCAACCACCAACCACCAACCACCAACCACCAACCACCAACCACCAACCACCAACCACCAACCACCAACCACCAACCAACAACCAACAACCAACAACCAACAACCAACAACCAACAACCAACAACCAACAACCAACAACCAACAACCAACAACCAACAACCAACAACCAACAACCAACAACCAACAACCAACAACCAACAACCAACAACCAACAACCAACAACCAACAACCAACAACCAACAACCAACAACCAACAACCAACAACCAACAACCAACAACCAACAACCAACAACAACAACCAACAACAACCAACAACAACAACCAACAACAACAACCAACAACAACAACCAACAACCAACAACCAACAACCAACAACCAACAACCAACAACCAACAACCAACAACCAACAACCAACAACAACAACCAACAACAACAACCAACAACCAACAACAACCAACAACAACCAACAACAACCAACAACCAACAACCAACCAACAAACAACCAACAAACAACAACCAACAACCAACAACCAACAACCAACAACCAACAACCAACAACAACCAACAACCAACAACCAACAACCAACAACCAACAACCAACAACCAACAACCAACAACCAACAACCAACAACCAACAACCAACAACCAACAACCAACAACCAACAACCAACAACCAACAACCAACAACCAACAACCAACAACCAACAACAACCAACAACCAACAACCAACAACCAACAACCAACAACCAACAACCAACAACCAACAACCAACAACCAACAACCAACAACCAACAACCAACAACCAACAACCAACAACCAACAACCAACAACCAACAACCAACAACCAACAACCAACAACCAACAACCAACAACCAACAACCAACAACCAACAACCAACAACCAACAACCAACAAACAAACAAACAAACAAACAACAACCAACAACAAACAACCAACAACCAACAACCAACAACCAACAACCAACAACCAACAACCAACAACCAACAACCAACAACCAACAACCAACAACCAACAACCAACAACCAACAACCAACAACCAACAACCAACAACCAACAACCAACAACCAACAACCAACAACCAACAACCAACAACCAACAACCAACAACCAACAACCAACAACCAACAACCAACAACCAACAACCAACAACCAACAACACTGATCAGTAAGCGCGCGCCCGCGTTATTTACAGTATTTGTACATGTACATGAACGTGTACATAAATGTAAGTGTACATAAATGTAAGTGTACAGTGTACAGTATGTCTGAACTATACTGATCGAGTTGAAATAACTTAGTGGTACCATAGGCTATAGGCTTTCTATATGGTGGTATGAGTTAAAATAACGTGTTAAAAATAATTGTACGTTTTATATACTGATGCCTCTTTTCACAACAAGCTATTTAACACAGAACCATACCCTAAATTCATGGGCACACAATAATGTAATTATATGGGGGTGGGGGCTAGATGAAAGATATTTAAAAGCAAAAAGGACCGTACAAACAAATTGTACAAATCAGATGATTATATTTTTATAACTTGTTTAAAGCATCAACCATTATATGTTTTTTGTCTATAATTTCAGTATAACTATTTTTTCCAAATAAATTTGTAAAATTTATGAGACAAACTGAATTTCACATAACATAAATACAAACAACCTGAACGTATTTTCACTATTGCTGAAGCTTTCATAGACTGGAGTTATGCATCAAGAAATACATTCCTGACAGAATTTTTTTTACTACAGAAAAGACTTTCTTACAGTTCATGAATTCAAAGCTAAAATTAAGTCTTAATTGTTAACCTGAAAATCCTGGTAAAATTCGAAAAACCTTTTTTTTTCTTTTTTTTCTTCTGAAAAATGTCTTTAGACTTTTATTGTAACTTTGACTTCAATCACCATATAAAATTACTCAAACTCAAGGTTTGAGGAATACGTGTCTGCTATAAAAGTGTAATAAATAGTTAATTTTAAGTTGATGACCAGTTGTAACAGTTGTACTTAAAGAATTGCCAATCATGAACAATTGTTTTGATATTTATTATACTTCTGATTTAGTTGAGACGTACATTTTTATATTGGATGTTGACCTAGAGTTGATTCAGTTAATTGTGACTGGATTATTTTACTTTCTTTCTGAGTATTGTTTAATTACCATTTTACTTAATTGCATTTCCAACTTTTGTATTGTTGCTGATTCAGTTAGATCAGTTTGCTTACACTTTTATTGTAATGTAATGAATGGAGGTTTCAGAATTCACCTAGTTTCTACTAATCATTTTGTTGGAAACCTTGTTGTAAAAAAAAATTCAGCGTTATTTGTAAATTCAGTAGCTCACCATTGTTCAGTCACTGTAGGAATTAGAAACCCTAAATTCACTCTATCACTGGTTTCAAGTATTCCAGATGTTAAGACCATCTAGACTTATGCCTTCAGCTGAGTGAAACTGCAAGTTCTTAGTTTCTGCATATCAATTCTTAGTACCGGTAGTTATATTGTTACGAATCTTACCCTTTGATTTTGATAAATATTAGCACCCCTTATAGTTCACTTCTTCCACTTCCAATATTTTGCTGACGATGCAATTTCAAGCATTCTAAGTCCCAGGGTTGTTTCCCTGGACCCTCGATTGTCCGCTATGAATATGCAATCCATACAAGGACGCTACTTTTGCTCATGCATATCCAGCGCTAACGCAATGCATAATGCAACACCAGCGAGAGCCTTGCGTGCGTGCCACACCCTCCCGCCACGTGGCTTGGAGCCGTCCTTTGGACTTAGTCTATTTTCCGAATACTTTCCTCGGAGTCCACCCCTTCACACCGAACACGGTTCGTGGGTGAACCACGGCCAAACAGTCACCGTGACTGACCCGCTCAGTCATTAGCCGTGGCCCGCGTGTAGTGCTCCCTACCCAAGCACAGCCGCTGTTTCCCCTCATGCAACAATAGCTTAGCATCATCCAAGCAAATAGCTTAACATGCCCAGTAAGCATTTTCCCCTTGAACACGCCCTCCTTTCTAAGTTGTCACTCACTTCACTTTCGTCAAATACCTTTCCTTATATGGAACAAGGACCTGTTGTATGTCATGATTTTGCACACGTTACTACCCTTAGACGCGGAAGCCAAGCTTCTCATTGGCTAAGACGCTAAACTAGGCTTATGTTTTATTCATTCCTAGGCCCCAGGGCCCATATTCATAAAAGCCTGCTAAGCCTAGTTGGCAACTAAATTGGCCCCTAACTGCCAATTAAGCCTAGTTGGATACTAAGTGTTATTCATAAAATGCCGCTAAGCTTAGTGGACTGCTAAGTTGTCTGCTAACTTTAGAGGTGATCTTGGGTACCTCTAAGTCACTAGTTGACAACTAAACCCTTCATTTGTATGTTTGACTCTGACGTGAAAACATGGCTAGACGGATTCTGCAACTGGTACAGTTGCATCGTGCAATGAGGAGGGAAAGAGTATTCAGAGACAGGCGTAATCCAATTGAGATTTTTACTGATGATGAATTGATCAAGAGATATCGATTTTCACGGGAAGGCATAATGTTTATAACGGATTTAATAGCACCCCAGATTGATCATCCAACTAGACGTAATCAAGCACTACTTCCGTATCAGCAGGTGCTGATTGCATTACAGTATTATGCTACAGGAACATTTCAAATGGTTGTTGGCGACCCCATACAAGTCTCACAACCAACATCCTGCCGCGTTATCAACAGAGTTTCACGAGCACTATCTGGTAAAATTAACAACTGTGTAAAGTTGCCTGAACAAGAGCAAGTTGATGTAATTAAAGATGGATTCTACAGGATGAGGAACTTTTCAGGTGTTATAGGCTGTGTTGATGGGACACATATTTGGATAATTTCACCCCATCTTAATGAGGCTGACTATGTCAACAGGAAAGGTTATCACTCCATAAACGTTCAAGTGATATGTGACCATAAGGGGAAATGGATTAACATTGTGGTAAGATGGCCTGGATCTGCACATGATAGTCGTGTTCTGAGATCAAGCCGAGTGTGGGACATCATGGAAGCTGGAGGTATCCGTGGACGTATCCTTGGTGACAGTGGTTACCCATGCAGAAACTGGTTGATGACCCCTCTTCTTAACCCACAAACTCGAGCCGAACGTAGGTACAACTCTGCACATAGAGGTACCCGAGTATTGGTTGAACAGGCCATCGGTAGGTGGAAGCGTCGATTTCACATTCTGCATCTAGAAAATCGGATGAGAAGTCCCGAAAGTGCTTGCAGGGTCATTGCAGCCACAGCTGTCCTGCATAACATTGCCCTGGATAGAAATGAACCGGAAGTTGCAGATATCGAACCTGGACAGGAGCAGCCCGATAATGAGATGTATGAAGGCCAACTTAATGGACCAATGACAAGAAATTACTTAATCCAGAATAGATTTAATTAACTATTTTGAAAAACTTGATGGACATTCACAAGTACATGTGTCTACAGTTTGAAATAGACTCGATCATCAGTTTGAACAGTTTCTTTACTAACTTGGCGCTTCAGTAATTCAATTTGCAGTTTCAGTTTTTCTTGTTTTAGGAGGAGATTCTGACGCTTAATCAATAGATTTTCTTTTTCTATTTCAACTAGATCATCAAATTTCCTAGGGATCTTTGAAGCTGGAATGGTCGAATTGCTAGCTGCACTTGTTGATGTTTTACATGTAGATGTCGATGGTGGATATTCATTGTCACTGGTCAATGTAGCGTCATCGGCATCTTTGGAATCTGTAAAATAAAAATCTATTGACAATATAGGTTTAAACAGTTGGCCCTGCACATTTTGAGGCATTCAAACACATTTCAATGTAGAACATTGATGCGTTAATTCACTAAAACCAATCACATAATATTTTATTCCATAGTACTCACCATCTTTGATGACTTCATTCTCGGTTACAACATCCCCAGATTCAACTCCAACCAGTCCTTGAAAGGCAGGCGTGTCCTGACACAGATCTATAATTTTCTGTTGGGCGGGTGAGGGCTCTGGCAAAGGTTTTCCTCCTCCCGTTTGAATCCGAGATTTTTTGCGTTGCTGAACACAATCTTTCGACTCGGACTTGAGTTTTGTTAATTTGTTTTTGATATCGTCAAGAGATCGATTGTTCATAGAAAATCTTCCCTGATATTGCGTGTAAATAGTTTTCCAAGCATTAGCTTTCTTTCGGTTGGTGTTTACATCTTTATGTTTACTGTCGATGACATCCTTGAATTCATCATATTTTTCAGCTATGAATAAGTTCTCTTCCTGAGAATAATTAGCTTTCCTTATTTTTTTTTTGCCTTCTCGTGTATCCGCCATTCTGAACCTGTGTGTTCACGATGCTGAGAACATAGAACTGCCTGTACATTGCATTCGATAGGCGCACACACACAGTTCGTGCATGCACAGCTCTATTGTTAGACACATAAACATGCCACTCATATTGAAAGTGAAACTTACCCATATTGTGTTTTGTGGTTTGGAACAATGCCAACTGCTAAGTTAACAACCAACTAAATCCTAGTTGACAACTACCTGGCACTGTCCCTAGCAGGGTTTTATGAATATGAAAATAGCAAGAAACTATGGAGCAGGCAACTAGGCATTTAGCAGCCTGCAAAGGCCTAGTTGGCTGCTAGTTTAGCAGGCTTTTATGAATATGGGCCCTGATTTCTATATAATCCCCAAGATTTCCTGATCTCGGCGATAGTGCGGTTCCGAATGAAATCTATGCGACTCGATCCGATCCATGACAGTGCGATATACCGAACTATTACGGTCCAGAGCCTCGTTCGTTGAACCAATGGTGCAGGGCGTCGATATGGCCATTGGTTCGCCTACATGTAGCTAATGCAGTCTGATACACACTCTGGCCCCGTCCAGACACCCCGTGTAGTCAAGCCCCGGTGGTCCCCGTCGTAGAGGCCGACCAGCCGCCCGTCTCTCGGTATAGCAGTGCCCGTACCGTATGCCGAGTGACAAGCCGCATGAACGAACGATGGTCCCCACTGACTGTACCCAATAGTTGGTATTCGTACACCCTATTCGGAACTTAGCACAAGTATATAAGTTTAACTATTGACATGTACCTATACGCTACCACTCCTGTCATACATGTTACTAGTGCCGTTGTTAAATAGTGATGTTAATAATAAACCAACCCCATTGACTGAGATTGTCACAACAAAGTTTGTGTCCGACTATTATTTGTTGACCCAGAATGCAACAATATTATTAAATTCACTATCGATTTTATCGATACTGTGTTGCAAACGCACAGTGTGTATATTGTCTATTTATGCCTTGTACAGTATAACGGATATGTGATTACTTCACTATCATGGCCTTGGGTGGGTTTGTTTACATTCCAAGTTTCTGGCAGAGTCTCTGGTCTGCCTTGGTACTTTGTTTTGGTAGTTCATTGGTATGTTGGGCTAGCCATGCAGAGATTTAAGTGTTTTGAGACAGATAGAATAGGTCATGAATATGTATAAGACATCTGATTGGCTGAAATATCGCGGGATGGCAATTCTTGTTTGCAGAAAAAAAATCGCAGCCCGGAGCTCGCCTCTGAATAGACTGGTCCCCTGTCTATATCCTATCAAGGAATCCACGCGCCTCAAGTTCAAAGCGTGACGTCAGATTTTCAGGCAAGCAGCTGAAGTATACATTTCACCGCTAGAGGGCTACGATATGCGCAAGGCGCATAATTATTGCTCGTGGACGCCCATCATCGCGCGCAAGGTCAAAGTTGAATGTCGGGAAACATGGCAGCCGCGCGGCAGTTATCTGGCGTAATTCACGAGCCTCGAAGTGTGACGTCAGATCTTCAGGCTACCCATCGGTTACTAGTACCAAAGAGAGGCTACCATTGATCTCCATTATATTCACTGTAATGGAGATTGATGGAGGCATTGGAGGCTACTGAGGGTTGGGTTAGGAGTTACCATTAGGTATACCATGGAGGAAGGAAAATATACGGCTTGCGCGCATACGGGTACACCCCACTAAATAGTGAGAAATTCATGCGCTGAGCTGTTTATCATGACGTGTGTGTCGTCAATTTTTTCTGAAAAACAAAGATTTGAGGCCCATTCATAAATTTTTGAGGGATTATGTAAAAATGGTCCAATATCATGACCTTGGGGTCCTTGACTTCCAACATTGAGTATTTTGGACACACTGGGCCCTGAAAAATGGTCCTAATTTGATTTCAAGCGCAAGGCCTTTTTCCAAAATGGCTGCTTTTCAGTGTGGGAGTTTTCATTAGTATGTAGAGGGTGGTTTCCATTGGGATGAGAATAACTCGATGGAAACCTGGACTATCCACAATAAATTGAGAAGAAAATAAAATGTAATATATCGATCAAAATGTTTTCTTTTAGTTTTATAAATTGTAGGCCTACGACTTATCAGTATTTTTTTAAATGATTTTTTAATATTTTGTATTGAGCACTGTTTACTATGGGAGTTTATTTAGTGGGGTGCACCCATACGTGTGCCAGCGCGAAATTTGGTGCTGGTACGAAATTTCAATTACAGCCAAAAGGCGTTAATGTGCGTCATTGAGTGTAAACGTACAGTAGATAGAATACTAGAATGCACAATTATGGCTAATTGTATATATGCATTTTTTTAATTAGTTGGGCTGGGCTAATTGGTGGATCGATTACTTGGGGCGCTAATAGATTATAGCCAGAGATATGAATACATCTGTCAAGAAAAAATTACAAAATTTTACGATGGCTGGGATACTTTCCGTCAAAGATAGGGTGTATTTTTACTATTGTTGCATTCCCACTATTGTAGGTCAACAAAATAATTAGGGGCGGTCACGAACTTTGTTGTGACAATCAAACGGGGTTGGTTTATTAACATTCTCTCTGTTCAACAATAACAACAGGCACTAATAACATGTATGAAAAGAGTGATAGCGTAGTTCAGGTACATGTCAATAGTTAGACTTGTCTTGTACTGTTCATATACGAGTTCCGAATGGTGTGTACGAGTACCAACTATAAAGGGATCGGATACACTCAGTAGGACCATCGTTTGTTCGTGCGGCTTAATTGTCAACTCGGTATACGGTATAGGGTACCGATACGCCGAGAGACGGCCAGTCTCAACGACAGGGACGAACCAGGGCTTGACTACACGGGATGTCTGGATCATGAACGGGGCCAGGATGTGTCGTCACTGCACCATTGGTTCAACGAACGAGGCACTGGACTGTCGCAACAAGTCATAGTTCTGTAAATCGTATACTGTCATGGATCGAATCGCACTGCAGATATTATTCGGAACAGCACTTAATTTCTGCCGAGATCAGGAAATCTCAGGGTTTATATAGGAATCTGGGGTCTAGGAATGAATAAAACATTAGCGGCCTAGTTTAGCGTCTTCTTAGCTAATGAGAAGCTTGCCTCGCGTCTAAGGGAACGTGTGCAAAATCAGATTATACAACAGGTCTTCGTTCCATGTAAGGAAAGGTATTTGACGAAAGTAAAGTGAATGACAACTTAGGAAGGAGGGCGTGTTCAAGGGGGGTAATGCTTACTGGGGATGCTAAGCTATTGCATGAGGGGAGCAGCACTGAGTTGTGCATGGGAACAAGACACAAGGACCAACATGCCTATGAATGAGCGGGTCAGTCACGGTGACTGTTTGGCCGTGCTACACCCACAAACCATGTTTGGTGTGTAGGGTGTGGACTCCGAGGAAAGTAGGAGAAAACAGACTAAGTCCAAAGGACGGCTCCAAGCCACGTGGCGGGAAGGTGTGGCACGCACACAAGGCTCTCGCTGGTGTTGCATTATGCATTGCGTTGGCGCTGGATTTTATGCATGAGCAAAAGTAGCGGCCTTGTTCTTGCATATTCATAGCGGACAATCGAGGGTCTGGGAAACAAACCCGGGCTTAGAGTACTAGAAATTGTATCGTAAGCAAAACATTTAACAGTGAAATAGAGGGCGCTAATATTTATCAAAAGCAAAGGGTAAGATTCGTGACAGGGTGCGTTCGATCGTAGCTTCCCCCGGGGCCTAATTACAAACAGTTCAGTCGCATATTCCGTAGACCGCGCGTAGACGATCCGCGCACACACAGACAGCACTCATTGACTGGCCATAGTGATTCCACAGACCCCCACATTACTATGGCTTTGTGGCCGTTCAGGGAAATTCTTAACATATTGCTCACCAACTTTGTAGTAGGAGATAATACATAATATTGATATACCTATAGGTTTTTTGCCAAATAAGCTACCAATACCCCGTACCTCGTACACTTTGTCTCATTTGTCGACTACGGGAATTCACTAGTAACAGCCCTTTTTTGTCTCATGGGATTTACACGTGAATCTCATTGTGTGGGACAGCGCGTTTCTCACTACATATAATACACGAAACACATCTATACCTGGTGCCCTGTCACCCTGGCTAAAAATGCTCACCTACCACGATATGAAGAATTTTATAAGCTTCATTTTGATTGGTCTATCAAAAGTACCCCCGTACCATCGACCAAACAAATTGTTCTTCTTATAAACCTCTCTGCCGCGAAGAACCTTCAGCGCAGGCCATGCCAAGTGCGTGTATACCGTACGCGTACCGCGCTGTGTGGATACGCACATTGTATTGTGAGTTGAGAAAGTTCTGGAAATTAATACAGCACGCGCACGCGTTGCTGCTCTTGGTGATGTCTCTGATTGGTCGACTTCGCTAAAACTTTAATGCGACTATCATAGCAGGAACTGTTTGTAATGGGTAACCCAAGTAAGTCACACGGGTGAGCCCCGCCCCGAGTACAACCTAATCGAACGAGCATCCCATTGACCGTTCGTCCTCTTGTGGTCGTTAAAGCGATGTGAAGAATGTCAAAGGTCACACGGACATTGTAAACAAAATATTTACGAAACGATCGCAAAATATACTCTACTCAAAACAATTTAGGGAACACTGGATTTTTAACATCAAATAGGTTTGAAATGTTCCACGAACCGGGATCTTCATTTGCAACCCTCTCTCTCTTTCAGTAGTCATGTCATGAAATGTGTAATCACTACATCACATGCATCCTTTATCATCTGTTTCATTGTGCAGTTGTTTCTCATCAATTCTGTAAAACATTGTGTTTATCTGAAATAAGTGATCTTGCTTTAACCATGGAGGAGTTTTCCTTCCTCCATGCTTTAACTGAGATTATTCCGGTGTTCCCTAAATTGTTTTGAGTAATATAATTCTTTCCCGGGTGAAAAAGGAACTAATAGTACAAGAACAGTCTCTACTCTCAAAAACTTCCTGAAATTACCGCACTGAAAACAAAGATGGCGGCCATTCAGAATATTCTCAAAGTGCTAGTGACGTCACTTACCCGGTTCGACTTCAAGTGACCTACCTGCTTCGCGAGCAGGTTGCTTGAGGCTGACCCAGGTCCGGTTAGCCCTGACAATGACGTCAGACCTACTCGAACGCTCCGGAGTCAGGCCCGGGTAAGCTACTCGAACGCACCCATAATGATACTGTGCGTTTACGGATATTGACGCCTTTTGGCTGTAATTGAAATTTCGTGCCAGCACCAAATTTCATGCTGGTGCGCGCGCGCATAAGATATAGTTCTTCTTCTGCGCTGCAATTAATCAATGATGATATGAATATGATCGAGTTGAAGCATTTTTTGTGTGTGTAGGCCTAACGTTACTCGTTAGTAACTTTATTACAAAAATGACAACATTGGTAGAAAGGTGTATCTCAAGAACAAGGTAAGACTAAAACTAAGACCAGGGCCCAATTTCACAGAGCCGCTAAGCAGCCGATTTTTTGCTTAATGACGTAGAACGTTACGTATTTTATTTCATAGTAGACATGGGCCTATGGCCAAGAGAATGAAAGTCATGATTTGCGTCCGGGAAATTTCGAAAACACATGAGGCTTTTTTTCATTATTCATTATTTCCATTGATCATTAATAACAGCGCAATCACAAGATATTTCTTCTAATTTGACGTATTCTTCATCACTTTATGTAGGCCTACATGCTTTCTACCTCCGAGAGAGAGATGCAAGGGTGAAGGGTAAAACTAAAGAGGAGTAACACTAACAAGGAGAATTTTGGTCATTAACTATTTAAGACTCTTTTTATTGTTTTGCACATCTTTATTGGGAGAGGAGATTGAACATAGGGACTAGCGACCCAATCAACCCCCCTCGCTGGTAATGTCTTATATCTGCGGTCGTTGTTTAGTCGATCATATCACTAATTGTATGTAGGTACAGAGGTAAACAGCTAAATAAATTTATGATATCATGTGATCGATTAGGCCTATGGCTATTCCTGTGCACGTGCATGTCGCCGTACGTATGGTCGCCTGAGTACGTACGTGCATCATTATACGTGCGGGCCGCACACACAGGTATAAGATACAAAGCCTCAACAGCGAACGTGTTGTGCATGTGATGGCGGTACAGTTGCAGGTGCGGATCGGACGGAGTTTACCATACAGTTTTAGCGCGATGCGACCTTTTTTGTGAACGACGTACGCGGGACTAAGACTGTAAGAGAACATGTGCTAATGATTATAGCGCACATACTGGTGGAAATTTGGTAAAAACTTCGTTTTACTGATGTGGATGATTTGGAACTAAATAATAAATTTGTTTGGTGGAAATACCTTTTTTGTGCAAATAATGAAAAATTTAGGCGGTAGCTTTCGGGACATGCGGGCGGTGGATGCAAATCTATGACTTTCATTCTCATGGCCTATTATTAATAGCGCTGGTAGTGCTAGTGGCAGTGCTAACGGCGTAGCCGTATGTATTGACAAACACGTTGTCGTTGTCGGCATAAGCCTTATCGCTAATAGCAGCTGCAAGGAATTGTGGGATGTCTGTGGGCGCAACAGCGCCACTGCGTGCTGCGCGGACAAACAAAATATTATTGACGTCACAAAAGCTGCGCCAAACAGATGCCCCTTTTTGTATCCCTGTATGCTTTGCGGCAGTTGCTTCAGTGCTATACTAGTATCGATAAGGCTTAATGGTCGCGGTCTGACTAGTAAGGGCTTATTAGTTTGGGACGATTTGGCTAGCCTTAAATTAACATGAACTGAAACAACACAATACAACGAATAAATAAATGTGACATGGACACCAACAGCCGATTTCATGAAACTTAACGCAATTGCATAAGTCCACTTGCGCAACATTTCAGTTCAGTGCGTAAGTTGTGCCACAAGTTATGTCGATTTCACGAAACTTACACCACGTCCCAACAGTGCGTAAGTCGGATACTTACGCAACAATTGTACTTGCTTGTGCTGTCCTACATAATATGGCAAAGGATTTTGGAGAGCCTGACCCTCAAGGTGATGATGTTGAATGATGAGGTTGAAGTGCCACCTTATGTGAGTCTACTTTGTGATGGTCAACGAAGTAGAATTTGTATCATAAATCAGTATTTTAGCAATGCATAAATACATTCATTATTGTACAAAAGTTTGCATTCAGTAATTTAAATAAAATAAAGATTCAAATAAAACATAAATCCCCAAAATGGAGGCTAAAACCAACAGTATTTGAAATAAGTTAATTTCAACCGTTACTCTGCAAGTATTTAATAGCATAAACCTGTACATGTTTAATCAGTAGGCCTAGTATGTGCTCACTGGTTAGTTTAATCAGTAGGCCTAGTATGTGCTCACTGGTTATTAAGAGAACAAAAGGTTTTTTTGGTGTATGAATTAAGGAAAGAGTACTCTTTCATAAATTCAATATGTTGTAAAGCCAAGAGAGTTTTGCAATGTGACCCGCTCTGGCAAAACCCGAAACTTCTCGGCATTTACCATAATGCATAACGGCCATGAAAAGGTCAAAAGTTGACCCCAGGGACCAGTTTGAGATTTTCATGTAATTTTCTCCAGATTTTGATGGAAAAAGAAAAATCCTGAAACGTTGTTGAGAACATTGTTTCCCAATTTTCATGATAAATTTGGGAGGTCACTCCGAAAAGTTTGGTCCAAGTTTAGGGTTTTTGCCAGACCAAGTCGCATATTACCAATTCTGTATTTTGTCTTTAAAACCCTGGGACGTGCCATGACACTTATACGAACAGCGCTGTTGCATCGCGCTTAATTTTTCAGTAGGTGTGAAGGGGCGCTATAACTTCTGTTGCGTTGAACACTACCAACTGCCAATGGTTTTAACAGATGCCTAGAGGTCCTCTAGACCCTAGACAACCATTTGAAGCAACAACAAAAAATGTAAGGGCCCTTTAGGTTGATGTTTATTTTTGTTCTGATAACGCTTTTTCCCCTAACCCAAATCGACATAAAATATACCCTATTATGTGTACCCATAGCAGTTATAGGAATAAACATCTCTCGTACTCTGGCTGATGGCTCCAGCTTGTCTGGATTCATGTTCTGGCACACCATAGTGGGTATAACTGATAGCTTTTGATAAGCCGCCTAGGAGCTGAAGTCAATGGCTTTGTGTTGACAGATGGGATTAGGATTTGTACAAGGTCCTATGGGACCATGCAGGATTTGTACACGGTCCTATGGGACCATGCTTTTTGCAGTAGGATTTTTTGGGTCAAGGGTTCAAAGCAGGCTAATGGGAATTAACCATGCTATTTGGGTATACTTCAACAGGGTAACTGATAGCTTTTGATAAGCCGCCTAGGAGCTGAAGTCAATGGCCTTGTGTTGACAGATGGGATTAGGATTTGTACAAGGTCCTATGGGACCATGCAGGATTTGTACACGGTCCTATGGGACCATGCTTTTTGCAGTAGGATTTTTTGGGTCAAGGGCTCAAAGCAGGCTAATGGGAATTAACCATGCTATTTGGGTATACTTCAACAGTGAACTTACGAAATTTGGGGTAAACATCAGTGGAGTAATTACATTTTGTTTACAAACATACTTAAAGAATAAGCGCCATGGCACGTCGCAGGGTCAGTGCTAGGCTAATGATAGCAATGTCAACATAATCGCGCTATTAACATTTCCTACTCTGGTTGCACGCAAAATTAATAATTTTTAAATCGTCACAGAACAATTATTATTTTGTTTTTAACCTTCAATGTTAGGAATTATGTGGAAAATATCTCTAAAATTATTTTACAAAAGTTTTTCTGACCTTGAAACGGTATTTCTGTGTCGTCTTGGATGATTTTATGGAGCATTGCAAGGTGACAACTTATGAACTTGTTGCCATTTTTGCAATGGATCGTCGTGGATGCCGCTCTGAAAGGTCTATTAACTGGGTTTAAGTCAAAGGGATAGAAAAATAAACACTGTTTATTTATAAAATTGCTGTCTGAATTCGTTGTGGCAATATTTTGGAGCGCCATCTCAGGTGGTGAAAACCTATGTGACTGTTTGCCCCACCAGTGTGGCACGGACCTGAATCCTTAGCCACATGTTGGTTCCATTGACGCTAACGGTCGGGATTTTGTAAATTCTTAGTGCTCAAATTGACATTTGCAACTATTTTGACACACTGGATACGTTCCTTACATGTTGAACTATCAAAGCGGCCAAAATAAAATGGTGATTTTACTTATATTTATATTTCGTGACATACATGTATCAGCCCGAAAATATTACATGACGATTGGCAGTTTGTAGATTTCAACGATGGCGGCCATCTTGAAGAAAGGTCTACGGAAAAACAACTTGCGCGCGCAACAATTTTACGACAGTTGTCATGTTAATCTGATAAAACTGCTCGATGTTAGTATCACGCTAATAAAATACAGCACACATAAAACATTTTGTGTTTTTTAACAAATCTCAACTCTGACACAAAATTGCCTCATGCAACAATTTGCAGAATGCAGTTAAGTTTAAAAGTAAAAATACACACATTAAAAACAATTAATTGAATGCATTTTTAGTTAATTACTTTGTTTTCATATAACATATTAATATATTATTTTTATTACTTTATTTTTATAAATTGTATTGAAATAAACAGCCATGTGCCAGATCATGTACATATTCCCCCTTCCCCAGAATAGTCTTTCAAATGGAACAGTATTCAAAAATCTCCTCATGGATCCTAAAGTTATCATCAGTCTGATAAAGCACTTCATAATTCAGTTAAAGTTTCCTTAAGACGCCTTTAAGTGTCTGTAAAAACCCCAGAAAGACTCATGTTATTCAATTAATTGTGTTTTCTAATTAACTGTTAACACAATACACACATTTGACCTATTTATTTAACCGTTATTAACCCTCCTACTGTTTAACCATTTGAAACCATTCAAAATTTCCACTTACCAAAATGCCCATTGGTTTTGTACACACATGGTGATACCATTTGAACAGTGTTGGCAGCAAGCTTTACTACCATTCAAATCCATTCAAATGCATAGAGGGTCCATTGATTCACCACTTCAAAGTATCCAAACAAGGTTTTGCATTAGCTGTACTACCATTCAAAACCATTTGGGGGAATCAATATTGTACACAGTTATTTCACCATTCAAAACCACAAAAGCGAATGGTTTCAAATGGTGGATCAACTTGTATGAAAAAGGTACCAGAAGTAGGAGGGTTAATTCACAAAATTCACAAAGTTCAGACATAGCACGTTATAGAAGTGACTGCTCTTTCAAATGAGTAGTGACATGTCAACATTATTAGGAAAAATAAAAATTGCTTTGGCATCGTAATAGGTTCATTCCTATTGATGAAATCATTGTGATACATTACCAGAACAAGTTTTCAAAGTTGAATCTTTAACCCTCCTACAATCAGTGAAATTTTTGAAACAACCCATTGAGGCCACTCCAAGCCATTGCTATGGTAGGCAGTGGCTCCTCATAGCTATACTGCATAGTAACATAATGCCTCATATGTCTGTTGGTTTTAGTGGTTTGTGATTGACATATTGCTGGGCATATTACTTTGTTCCAGACTCAGTGGCTGGTGGTAGGTTACTATGGAGAGTCTGTGTTTACAAAATAACTGCTGAAAATCCCAATGGATGATGGAGGCTTGGTATGGTTTATTGGTCTCAGTGGCTGATGGTGATTTATTATTGGGAGTTTGTTTACAGTATAACCTGCTGAAAATAAGGTCAACTGTGGTATACATGTGTCTTTGTATGCATGTACATGTACATGTATGTACATTGGAGATTACTTCAAAGGGGCAGTGTGGCTTACATGCACAAACAATGTGTGTACAAAACATTGGACATTTAGTGGTTTACAGTGGCCTCCATGTGTAGGAGGGTTAAAGAGGCATAACTCCGCAACCGATAAAGATATTGTAATTCTATTTTCACCAGTGAGTTTCTCTTGATTTGAGGCTTTAAAATGATGTATAGTTTGACCATAATATTGAAAAAAAAAAGGAAACAAAATGGGTTGACATAGCTACTAATGATGGAATACCATCATTTCCCCTAGAAATAACTGTCTGAAGTTCTGTCATTTTTTAGAAAACAAACAAATTCCAGTTTCAAAACAGTATCCTAAAAAGTAACCTGAGGAAATTTCATTACACCAAGTGCTCTTGTTTTTAAGAAAACAGAAATAATACTGCTACATCTTTTTTTAAATTGTTATTTTTCAAAATAATAATTACTTATTTTCTAAAAATTGAAGACTTTTAACACATACAAATTAACATACATACAAAACAGCGAGTATCAATTGAGTTCCTTAGTTCCTTTGCCACTCTTTCAATTTGAAGCCTAGCCTCTTCTATTTCTAATATGGGGCTTTTAGAAGACTTTTTGGTAGCTGGCCTCCAAAAAGCGTTGGCTGAAGTGTTGGCTGATGCCGACAGTAGAGCTGATAAAGATGTAGGCACATCTGATTCCTCTACTTTCTGTACCTCCATCTCCTCATTCTCATCACCACCTTCGATGTCATCACCACTAGCACTAGTCTCAGATTCCTCACCTTGGATCATTATTACTATATTAGAAATATTTTTATTTCATTACTCATGGTAACATTTTCAAAATTATAAGCTGAAACTTTCATAGTTTGGTTGTTTGGTGTATCTTGATTTGAAAAGAGTAATTAAACATGTTCCAGTAGCAGCAGTTTTTAAAACATTACCAATGCCCTACCTTTTATATGTTTTTTAATTATAATGTCCTTTATGATTCCTATATGATGTACATGTATCACCTAGGTTTGTTGCTATTAACCCTCCTATAGGTTTAACACTCAAAGACACTCAAAATTTGTATGTCTCTCTTAACCCATTGACTTTGTGCAGTGCACTCAAATACATGCAAGCACATGTGGCTGTGATAGGAGGTCAAACCAAAACCAATCAAAGACACTCAAAATTTGTATGTAACTCCCAACCCATTGACTTTGTGCAGTGCACTCAAATAAATGCAAGGACATGTGGCTAGGATAGGTCAAACCAAAACCACTCAACAGTACATACACAGCTCTGTGTGACTCTGTGGTTTGACCTACCAATTGGCAATGCAACCAAAAATACTCAAGTGACTGTCTGTGGGTGCCATGCTGACTGGGCCAAATTTCAGCCTGGGCATAGGAGGGTTAATGGCAACTTTCGTTATTTTCACAAACATTTTCTTTTTACAAAAATACAAAAATTTTGTAAAATGACAAATTTCCTAAAACAATTGTGGGTAACCTGGTTTTACAATAAATGTCTACCAGAATGAATTTATGATGGGTCCCGTCATTTGTTACTGTTAAGCCAGCTTTGGACAACTATTTGATGAAACATTTTTAACTATTTGTATTCCCTTTAAACAAAAAATTTTGGAAATTGCCTGTAAAACACGGGCAATACCAAAGTACCAAATTGTGTATATTCTGCCATTTGCTATTTTTTGTTATTATTAACCAGTTGTTTGTAGACAATTTTAAAAATCCAATTAGAAGACACAATTTTCTATTTATATCCAACAATATGTTTCTTTAGACTTGATTTTCAATAAAATTGTTGTATCACTATTTTGTCAGGTAGTGTTTTTTTTATACATACATTTAACCAGTTTTGCTAGAAGAGAAGGCCTATTATGTTGACAATGAACCCCATTAACAAAATGAAATGAGCTTGTACATGTATGTACTTGTAATATTGATGTAATTGATCTAAGTATGGAAGACTGGGGACTGTTTCGGCCATACCCCTTGGTGCCACACCGTCCTTACTCACAGGTGCCAGTGCATCTGACACACTCTCTAAAGTGATATTTATTTTGGGTTTCATCCCTCCACCAAACAACAGACACAGAAGAAAGGGGTGGGAAGAGACAAAACAGTTTAATTTTTTGTTTTATCATAAACTGTTTTACTTTCTCATGATACAGCAATGGTTTTCTGAAATGTGCATCCATCCATTCTAATTTTCTTATTAACCCTCCTACAATCAGTGCAATTTTTGAAACGACCCATTCAGGCCACTCTAAGCCATTAGCTGTTGCCAGTGGCCTCCTGTGGTTACCTTCTGTGCACTGTCACACCACTGAGATTACAGGGTAAAGTGGTCTCCCATTGATACATTGCAGGCCATACTATTTGTTCAAACATTTACAGTGTCCTTGGGTGGCACATGGTTGATGTACATGTATGTACTGAAGGTTGCTAAAGAACACAATTTTGTGGATCGGAGTGGCCTCTATGTGTAGGAGGGTTAAAAAAGAGTTTCATATACAACATTAATATCATTTTAATAAAGTCGGACTGCATTTTGGAAGCAGTGGCCGCATTCATTCCGTCTTAATCCCTGAACAAAAGATTTGCTTGACGACTGGTGTGGGCTGGAGCTAGACGGCCAGCACAAGCTGGAACTGAATATCAATAGGTTCTATTCATATGCTAATTTCGTGTAGAATGCGGCGGCCGCTGATCTGGACCAGGAATCAAATAATTCCAATGTTTTTTCCCGGTAAATTATTGGTCTTACCGGAATATTGTTACTGCCATTAAAAATGTTTGGTCAACGTCTTAATTTGAGCTGAAGACGATTCCAGTAAAACTAAGTAAGAGTAATTGTGGTGACACCGTGTGAAATGCTCAATTGAGTAGTAATTAGTTCTGAAAAGAACTGGAGGTACAACTCGACGTTTCGATCAGTATGCTCTGATTGTCCTCAGGAGAATGCCGGACTCTGGAAAATGCTGCTGCTTAAGTAGACTGCTGGAGGATCATCCCATGAATGGATGCTGGAGGATTAGTTCGTTGAGGCGCGCAGGCGGGAACTGTTGAGACTAGGATCCTAGGGGTTGGGGGAGAGGAGTGTGTGCTCACTGAACTGAATCAGTTGTTAACAAGCACAGGGGGATGGAGGGTGGTTGACTTAGGATATAGGAGATCCCTCAGTATGGGGTGGGTTATGGACTTTGTATATAGAAGATCCTTCAGTCCGTAGTAGTGGTCGCCAAATGTCGCTGATGTAGAAGCCGATGTCCTGTGGCACAGTGTCGTTGTTTGATCTCGATGGCCTCTCTGATGTGTCTGGGGTGCCATGCATTGATGGGAGTGACGGCTGTGCGCTCGGTGTTCTTTAAGTCTGATGGGGAGATTCCGTCCTGTTTCGCCGATGTACACCTTGCCGCACTCACAGGGGATCCTGTAGACTCCCGCTCTGTTGCTGGGATCCGGTTTATCCTTGTGGGTGTGTAGAAGTCCTTGGAGTTTGCTGTGGGCTGAGTGGTACACTTGGATGCCCGCTTGTCGGAGGATGCATTGGAGTTTGTGTGACATCGAACCTAGAAAGGGGAGACCAGTAGAAAGGGTTAGATTACTTACCTTGTGTTCGGGGTTTGGAACCGGCTTCGCTGTGCTGATCTTGCTGATGTTGTAACCGTTGCGCTCGAGGGTAGTTCGGATGTGCTGTAGTTCCTTGGGCAGGCTGTCCTTGTCACAGATGTTGTAGGCGCGTTGAACGAGGGTACAGTTGACTGATGACTTGATGCTAGGGTGATGTTTGGGTAGGCTTTCTGTAAACGTTATGGTGTAGGGTGCCATCATGGTTTCTGGAAATGCTGACATCGAGGAATGAGATCTTGCCATCTTCTTCTGTTTCCATGGTGAACTTGATGCTCAGATGTTGCTGGTTGAGATGTTGTAGGAAATCCTGGAGTGTGTCTCTGCCGTGTGGCCAAACCACAAAGGTGTCATCAACATATCGGAGCCACAGGTTTGGTTGGAGGTCGGCGGTGTTGAGGGAAGAGTTTTCAAACTCTTCCATGAAAATATCAGCAAGGACCGGGGATAGAGGGGATCCCATAGAGGTCCCAGCTGTCTGCTCGTAGAACTTGCCCTGAAATTGAAAACGACTTGAAGAGACACATGTTAGTAGCAGATGATGAATTTGGTCAGGGGTGAGTGATGTGCGATCATCAAGGGAAAGGTCTTGTTCGAGTCTGTCCTTCACCAGGAGGCATGTCTCTTCAGTTGGGACATTGGTGAATAGGGAGACAACATCAAAACTAACCAAGATGTCGGTGGGTTGTAGGGTGAGGCACGTGGTGCTGAGTGAGACCCACCAAGGGTCGGAGGATCTTAGCTACATTTGTAGATGCCGGGCTGTGTTGTAAGTGGGTGAACCTCTGGAGGCGACGATAGGGTGGAGAGGAACATCGGGTTTGTGGATCTTCGGCTGGCCAAAGAACCTGGGGCAGGATGAGTTGGAGGGTGTGAGGTGTCGGTAGAGTTGGATGGTAAGGGCATCGGCACGGTGGAGGGCAAGGAGTTTGCTGGCAACTCTTTTCTCTATGGATGGGGTTCTTCTTGAGGGGGCGATATGTGCCAGATAATAAAATGTCACTTACCTTGTATTGCGATCGATCCATGATGACTGTAGCGTTGCCTTTGTCCGCGGTAAGGATGTGGATAGAACTGAGACAGATTAGGGAGAGTGTAAACACCAAGTCAGTGAATGATTTCCCCTGTATAGCTTCGCAAAATGCGACGTAATTTGGACAAGCTGCGATGGAATTTCAATACATCGCAGATTTTGCGATTTTTTTCACTATTGTGGTTTAATAATAAACATTTTTGAAATCATATTCACAAACCTTTCCTGAAATAACGTTTACATGTATATTTCCGACAAAAAAATTTCAAGGGATCCGTCCCGACTGGGTTTGTTTCAGTGTGTCCAGACCACGCCGGGGGTACGTCCATGTGACGTGCGTGGTCAACGATGACTTCACAACACGATGGTGTTGATGCAACAGTGAACATGACATGTGCACTTGTTTTACCTATGTGCATCCGTACATGCAACATTTGCAATCCATAAGGATTTTATCCGCAATGCCTAAAATTCTGTGTGCATGCAATATTTTTCTGCTGATGAATTAACTACGGGTGAAATTCCCGAAATGGAAAACACACAACTGCCCATTTTTTATTATTTTTTTTTTAGCTTTGCACGTGTTTATTTTTTTCTTCTCCCGAGTTTGGGGGTTGGAACATTGAACGCGGTGGACGCGGTCTTCTTGCCGACACAATCTGTCTATTGTTCATGATTTTGCCCCGAGTGCCGGTGCAGACCAGCAAATAAATGTACATGTAGTACACTTTAACATATTTTAAGTTGTTTCACGAAGAGATTCCACCTGAACATTAAGTGTTTAGTGATTTTAAAAAATGACTTATTATTAAAGTTTTCCAATCAAATAATTCCAATGTTTTTTCCCGGTAAATTATTGGTCTTACCGGAATGTTGTTACTGCCATTAAAAATGTTTGGTCAACGTCTTAATTTGAGCTGAAGACGATTCCAGTAAAACTAAGTAAGAGTAGTAAATAATGATGGTGCAAACCCATTCACTGACACTACATCTTTGTTGACTTTTTGTTTTTGTTTTCCAAGATGCATTTGTCATACACATTGAAATACAGTGAATCCGTATTTGACTATTTCCAAAGTTTGTCCATTTGACAAAGAGTTTTGTGGGAATAGAAGGCTTTTTTGTTTGAATGTACCAACATGTGATGACCGATTGGTCAAATTGAGGAAACGTGTACAAGAGACAGGATATTTTTTCAGATCCTTTAGTAGCAACAGCTAAGCTTTCATGCCTCACTCGGCAATCATCAGTTGCATGTAACGGTTCAAATTAATGAGCCCGGTGGTCTCCTGTCTTATTTTTTAAGATAAGACATTGGATTGATGTTCTTTTCAAACAGTTGTAATGTGTCCGTTTTGTTTGAGTGAGAGAGTTCGTTGTTTTTATGTGATTTGTTCCTCTAATAAGGAAAGCAGAACATTAAGGGTTTCATCTGGTTCTTCGAAAAAACCAGAGTCGTATGGGGTGGGAGCGAGTTTCTCAGTTGATCCTTTTGGATCTGTGTTTGTGAGATTTGCTCGGATTAGTTTCTCCCGAATGTTTTGGGCTTTTCTGAATGCAACAAAGGGTTGTTTCGGAAATATTTCCGAGAGTTGTGGGTTTTATTGTATCAACGGCCAGTGTTTGTTTACTGCTTGTTTCACATCTTTGTGGTTAACGAACGGATTATAGGTTGTTGAGAAAACCAGTGGTACTTCCTTGTTTTGTTTACCTTTCGGTGGTTTGTGAATCAGTTTGGCTCGTTTGCCAGTGACACTTTGTGTGTTGCATTGTTTATCTCAGTTTGAGTATAGCCTCTCGCTAAAAGTTTTTGTGAGAAAATCTTGACTTTTTCTATGAAATCTTCCTCATTGTTAGTATTTCTCGCATATCTGAGAGTTTCTCCATATAGATAAATGCTTTGAATACATGGGGTGGGTGTGATATGGTTTTGTGTAGAAACTGATATGTTTCTGTTGGTTTGGTGTACACTTTTGTGTCAAATATGCCAGTTTCACGGAAACGTTTTCCTTTGAAAATGGTTAAGTCAAGATAATTGATTGAGGTTTTTGAGGCCTCGTATGTGAATTTGAGAGTCAGATGCATTTGATTCATAGTGTTAATGAGATTTGTGAAATCTTCCATTTCGCCACTATAAATGACTAGTATGTCATCTCTGTAGCGCCACCATGTTTGGATATGATCAGCCTGTTGTAGGATTTTGTTTTCGAGATCGTGTAGTGTTATGTCACAGATTTCCGGACTGGCTGTTGAGTCCATTGCACAACCGATTTTCTGGAGAAAGAATTTATTTCCAAATTGGAAATAATTTCTGTTGAGTATGAGTTCCAGAAGTTTACAGATGTATTCGGATGGTGGTTTGTTGATGACATATGGGTGGTTGGTTCGGTCGAGGGCATTACATACACAGTTTATTGCCTCGGTTTGGCGGATATTTGTGTACATTGAAACAACATCAATACTTGTGATTAGCACATTTGGTGGAAAGGTTTTTCCTTCGAGTTTCCGCAGTATGTCTGCTGTGTCGCGGACATACATGTAGGTTGGTTGTCGGTCACTATTGGGAGTAGAAAATGATCTACAAATTCTGAGATTTTGGTGGTTGGACTCGAACATCCACTTATGATTGGTCTTCCAACAAAGGGTGTGCCTGTTGGCGGAGTTTTGTGAATTTTCGGTAGAAAATACATTGTCGGAATGTGACATGCCAGTGGGCTTGGATCGAGATATGCCAAAGTGTGCTTATCGATGTGGTTGTTGTTTTGCATTTCGGTTTGGATATATTGTGGACTAAGAGGATGGTTTCTGGTGTTATATCTTGGTCCAGCTCTTTATTGTGCTCTGATTCAAGATGTTTGTAACCAACCTGTAAATAGTCGGAGCGGTTCATAATGCAAATGCCTCTTCCTTTATCGTATGTTTGATCACGATTTCAGGGTTGTTCCTCAGGTTTTTGAGGGCTGTAAGTTCAGGGTTTGTTATGTTCTTTTTCTGAGTTCTCAGATGAATATGAGCAAGTTGATACTTTGTGGCTTCCAGGTATTGTTCGAGTGTTTCGCTCTGTGTGGTTTTTGGATGCCAGGTAGAAGGTGGTTTAAATGGGTGGGTTTTGGAAGTTTTGTTATGCATTAGGTATGCAATTCTCATTCTTCTTTGGAAGATATTGATATCACTCAAGAGAGTAGAACGGGTTGGTTTAGCAGGGGTTGGAACGAAGTTTAAACCTTTACCCAGAGCAATTTTCTCAATTTGAGATAGATTTGCTGTGGATAGGTTTGTGATGAATTGTTCGCTTTGTTCTGCTAAAGTAGTCATTTGACTAATATGGTTTTGTTTGGTTTTATTTGAGCATTCAAATGAAAATCGTTTCAATTTTCGTTTTGATTGTGAATGTTTTGCTACTTTAGTAAATTTCCATTTTGCCATAGTTGGGAGTTTTGAATCCAATAATATATACTTATATTTGTATTATATTGATTAGATAATAATAAGGTAGACAAGTGGCATGAGATTTCTCTTTTGAGAAGATGTGGTGGTCCTGAAAAGGACCGGTGGAAATTGGTCTTTAAAAAGACCGGTGGGTTTGGAAAGAGCTTTTTACACTCCTTCTCTTGGCCGCTTCTTCCCCCGTTTCGGGGGTGCTTGTGGTCTTGTAAAGAACTCGTACAGTTTTTGTGCCGTGTGTAGCTCTCTCTTGTCTTGAAAGTGGTCTTGTAGCTCTTTTTGCGCCGACTTCATTGCCGTCAGTAGCCGTTGCTCTGCCTCTTCCGCTTGGTAATTGTACTCCTCCAACGTCAGTTTGGTGAATGCAATCGCGGCCCTTTTGCCGAATCTGTCACAATTGTCCCGGAAGGAATTTCGGAAAGTCAGCCCACGGTGTGGATGAGGAGGCCGCGATGCGTTCTGGATGTATGGTGGTGGAGTGTCCCGTTGGATAGCCCTTGTTAGTGTATCGATTTGTCTGGTGATATGGGCTTTGGCAGTGGTCAGAGTGCTGACTGTACTTGCCAAAGTCTTCACACGTTTAAAATCGATTTCTGCTAGTTTGGGTTTCTCCTTGGGGGTTGAGTTTCGTTGTTCTTGTAGCTCGAACGAGGTCAGTAGGGTTTCTTCCAGGTGATCAATTAGAGGGCGTTGTCCGCAGGTCAACTGGCTTGATTCCGAGGAAGCTTGTGAGTCGGCTATTGATGTTATATCCAAGGTTCTTGGTGGAGAAGGTGTTGGTGAACGTAGTTTGAGAGAGCGATGCTTGAAGGACTTGCTGAGTTTGGTAGACATATTGTCTGAATGATTTGGTATGGTTTTCGGTGGCATTTATGCCGAGGTTTTGCGGACCAGAGATGAGTAACAATCAAAGGGCTTTTATGTTTGGCTCGGGTGCATCATAAATTTGTAGCGTTCCCATTGGTTGTTCGTGAACAAAGGCACTTTGCGTCCTAGGTGGTAGTTCCGGATTAGAGCAAGTCGGAAAAAACGCGGGAAGTTTTTTTTTTTTGCAAGTGGCAAAAGGATGTTGAAACCAGCATATTTTCTTGTGTGGTTGTGTTTTTTTCAAACATTAGAAAGGTTGAATTTCTATTTCCTGTGTGTGGAAATGTAAGAAAAGATCAAAGGATCTGTGCCTTTCTTTGGTATGTGATAAGGAACTCCGTTTAGAGCTGGAATGAGTATGCTCAGGGTTGATTTTTTTCCTTCCGAATGCGGAAATTGGAAATCAAATATTGAACTGTGTTGGCCAAACAGTCTAGGCTAGGTGTATCCACTTATAGGTTTGTTGTTAGAGAAGCGGTATTTGTTTTCTTCCCGGTTTCGGGAGTGTGGAAAAGGGTGGGTATACCTCCATGCGCATTGCAAACTTCTGTGATATTGTAACAAGTGTCCTGGTGGGACCGTTGTGTACCGTCAGTGGCTTTCTATTTGTCCCTATTTTGGGTGGGTATTGTGTTCAGTATTTGAGTTTGACCATTTAGTCGGATTTATATATTTATTAAAAGCATTTTTATTGTTTATTATAGGATTATATGCCAAATCTTACCCCTCCGAGTACGGAAGTTGGGGGAAGAGTTTGGTTTTTGTTAGTGCTTTTGGTTTGTTGGAACTCCACAATGGTGTAGTTAGGCGGCTGTGCGATTGCAATGGCCTGTGTGATACGGATTGGGTTGTTAAGTCGTGGGTGGTATTTGTCATACCGGTTTCTGACAAAGATGTACATGTAGCTACCTGAAGATACCAAATCCTACGAGTTAGGGGGTATTCTCGGGTAGCTTGAGTAACCATCGAACCACAATACCCCCAAGGGGAGGGGCAAGGATTGTATAAGTCAAAGTAGTAAATAATGATGGTGCAAACCCATTCAGTGACACTACATCTTTGTTGACTTTTTGTTTTTGTTTTCCAAGATGCATTTGTCATACACATTGAAATACAGTGAATCCGTATTTGACTACATGTATTTCCAAAGTTTGTCCATTTGACAAAGAGTTTTGTGGGAATAGTACTTAGTAGGCTTTTTTGTTTGAATGTACCAATGATGACCGATTGGTCAAATTGGGGAAACGTGTACAAGAGACAGGATATTTTTTCAGATCCTTTAGTAGCAATAGCTACATGTAAGCTTTCATGCCTCACTCGGCAATCATCAGTTGCATGTAACGGTTCAAATTAATGAGCCCGGTGGTCTCCTGTCTTATTTTTTAGATAAGACATTGGATTGATGTTGTTTTCAAACAGTTGTAATGTGTCCGTTTTGTTTGAGTGAGAGAGTTTGTTGTTTTTATGTGATTTGTTCATCTAATAATGAAAGCAGAACATTAAGGGTTTCATCTGGTTCTTCGAAAAAACCAGAGTCGTATGGGGTGGGAGCGAGTTTCTCAGTTGATCCTTTTGGATCTGTGTTTGTGAGATTTGCTCGGATTAGTTTCTCCTGAATGTTTTGGGCTTTTCTGAATGCAACAAAGATGTTGTAGGGTGAGGCACGTGGTGCTGAGTGAGACCCACCAAGGGTCGGAGGATCTTAGCTACATTTGTAGATGCCGGGCTGTGTTGTAAGTGGGTGAACCTCTGGAGGCGACGATAGGGCGGAGAGGAACATCGGGTTTGTGGATCTTCGGCTGGCCAAAGAACCTGGGGCAGGATGAGTTGGAGGGTGTGAGGTGTCGGTAGATTGGATGGTAAGGGCATCGGTACGGTGGAGGGCAAGGAGTTTGCTGGCAACTCTTTTCTCTATGGATGGGGTTCTTCTTGAGGGGGCGATATGTGCCAGATAATAAAATGTCACTTACCTTGTATTGCGATCGATCCATGATGACTGTAGCGTTGCCTTTGTCCGCGGTAAGGATGTGGATAGAACTGAGACGGATTAGGGAGAGTGTAAATACCAAGTCAGTGAATGATTTCCCCTGTATAGCTTCGCAAAATGCGACGTAATTTGGACAAGCTGCGATGGAATTTCAATACATCGCAGATTTTGCGATACAAATTGTAACAGATTTTTTCACTATTGTGGTTTAATAATAAACATTTTTGAAATCATATTCACAAACCTTTCCTGAAATAACATTTACATGTATATTTCCGACAAAAAAATATCAAGGGATCCGTCCCGACTGGGTTTGTTTCAGTGTGTCCAGACCACGCCGGGGGTACGTCCGTGCGACATGCGTGGTCAACGATGACTTCACGACACGA
This sequence comes from Zoroaster sp. YZ-2022, assembly GCA_029582265.1. Taxonomy (NCBI): domain Eukaryota; kingdom Metazoa; phylum Echinodermata; class Asteroidea; order Forcipulatida; family Zoroasteridae; genus Zoroaster; species Zoroaster sp. YZ-2022. The sequence continues at coordinate 12,399,046 of CM055819.1, forward strand.
TGGTGTTGATGCAACAGTGATCATGACATGTGGACATGTTTTACCTATGTGCATCCGTACATGCAACATTTGCAATACATAAGGATTTTATCCGCAATGCCTAAAATTCTGTGTGCATGCAATATTTTTCTGCTGATGAATTAACTATGGGTGAAATTCCCGAAATGGAAAAAACACAACTGCCCATTTTTTTATTTTTTTATAATTTTTTTTTTAGCTTTGCACATGTTTATTTTTTCTTCTCCCGAGTTTGGGGGTTGGAACATTGAACGCGGCGGCTGCTGATCTGGACCAGGAGTAATTTAAGAACGCGGTGGACGCGGTCTTCTTGCCGCCACAATCTGTCTATTGTTCATGATTTTGCCCCGAGTGCCGGTGCAGACCAGCAAATAAATGTACATGTAGTACACTTTAACATATATTTTAAGTTGTTCAAATACATGTAAATATGGTTTTCACGAAGAGATTCCACCTGAACATTAAGTTTTTCGTGATTTAAAAAAATGACTTATTATTAAAGTTTTCCAATCAAATAATTCCAATGTTTTTTCCCGGTAAATTATTGGTCTTACCAGAATATTGTTACTGCCATTAAAAATGTTTGGTCAACGTCTTATTTGAACTGAAGACGATTCCAGTAAAACTAAGTAAGAGTAATTGCAGTGACACCATGTGAAATGCTCAATTGAGTAGTAATTAGTTCTGAAAAGAACTGGAGGTACAACTCGACATTTCGATCAGTAGGCCTATGCTCTGATTGTCCTCAGGAGAATGCCTGACTCTGGAAAATGCTGCTGCTTAAGTAGACTGCTGGAGGATCATCTCATGAATGGATGCTGGAGGATTAGTTCGTTGAGGCGCGCAGGCGGGAACTGTTGAGACTAGGATCCTAGGGGTTGGGGGAGAGGAGTGTGTGCTCACTGAACTGAATCAGTTGTTAACAAGCACAGGGAGATGGAGGGTGGTTGACTTAGGATACACTGTAGGAGATCCCTCAGTCTGGGGTGAAGCCGATGTCCTGTGGCACAGTGTCGTTGATTGACGATCTCGATGGTCTCTCTGATGTGTCTGGGGTGCCATGCATCGATGGGTGTGATGAGTTGGGCTGCCTGCCAGTCTATCTGGTGGTCCTTGATGTGTGAGTGATTGACGATGGCTGACTTTTCGAAATCTCCTCTGCGGCAATGCGCTCGGTGTTCTTTAAGTCTGATGGGGAGATTCTGTCCTGTTTCGCCGATGTTGTACACCTTGCCGCACTCACAGGGGATCCTGTAGACTCCCGCTCTGTTGCTGGAGGGGAATCTCTTGACAAGAGATTCCCCTCAGCAGCATCCACATTGCAGATAATGTAGGTTGCCTCAAACAATGCAAGCATTGGTCAGGTGGTAAACACTTGGTAAATATTAGCATTCCAACACGTTTGTCTATGTGCTTCTTGAAAAAGTCCATATCGCTATGAATATCCACTGCCTCTTTGATACCTTTTTGGGATCTGTGAGCAATCTGTGCATCCGTTCCTGCTCAACCATGGTGTGTGGTGTGGGCTTATGTAAACTGCTGCAATGCGTTACATTGATTGATTTTTAGCCCATCATACTGTAAATCATCCCAATATACTGTAAGTCCAGCTTTTTCAGTGCAGCGTCAAACACCTGGTTCTCTTTCACAAACTTTTCTTACGGATTTAACCGCTTCTGGGCTGGTTGGTGGCTGCTCATTGGGTAAATGATCTTGCAGATAGATTGAAATGGAAGCTCTAGTCAACACTGACCATACATGTTCTATGGGGTTCCTTGCAGAAAAACTCGGGCAGTGGGTGGTGGCAGTGGGTGGTGGCAAGCAGTGGGAGATGGAGGGTACATCTAGGTTTAAATTCTTGAAAATCTTCATGTAATGCAAAAACAATGTACCATTCGTTGGTCATGTGGTTAACATTGAAGTCAGCACCACCGTCTGCAAGAATAGTCACACAGGACTTGCCGCTGGCCTTAATGAGTAGTAAAAGGTCATTTGCATGACTTGCAAAGTTGTAATACTGGTTTTCATGCGAGGTCCTCTATTGATGACAATACCACTTCGTTCAGGAAGGCTGTATTTTTGTCATCCATACTTGTCGAGTGTAAGTTTTGGAGGGTTAGGTGGAGTCATCTCTAGATAACCAGCAGGAGTGATTAGATATCCAGGCGTTGGAAAGTCATGGTCCCAGTAGTTAGGCGAGTCAGCTGTTGGGAAAATGTTTGCGATTGTATACCTTTGATCAACTGCAGGAGTGGATGAGCTAACTCTCAACTTGTTCTTGTTATCCACAGAATACATGACAGAAGAGGGTGAGCACTTGCTGCATGCTTGCAGAGCATATTGCACTCGTGCAGAATAAGTAATGTTCCTTGTCATTAGCTTCTTGGCACTTTGGCGTAAATGTATCCTATGTAGTCCTTGGAGGTATTACGTCTTGCAGAGGGTGCCTTCATCCATCGCCAAATAGTAGAGAGACCTTAAATTTAAGAATGAATTTTTGTGTGTGTAATACTTTATAGAACTTCGCATTTTCACATAAATATAAAACATGCACCATATCGTTACATGCAAGCGAAAGTGCTTTATGAAAGTGGAAATATCAGTTTAACCATTACTAGATAGAAATTATAACACAGATACTGTAGCACATGCTGGAAAGTTAGAGCTTGTGAAAGTATATTTTAGGTCATGCTTGTGTAAAAATAAAAATCATAGTGAAATGGTATGATTTACTGGAAAGTGGAAAGTTTATAGTTCAACATTTGGAACAGTTTGATGTTAAAAATATTTACAGTTTAATAGATTATATTTATAATTAATTTTCAAATGGTATAATTAATGAATCAAGGTACAAATCAAAATACATGTAAGACAATTTTCAAAATGCATTTAGATTTTTTCATTCATTCTAATGCTGAATTTAGGATAGTTCTCTGAATGTGATTGCCAAGCAAACATGCAGTGCATAATTTCCGAAAATTATTTTGCGAATCTCCATTCTGACATCACAATTGACATTCAGAAAAAGTATGTACAATACTTAAATACCTCTTCTAGAATCAATTTATCAAATTACCTACTGTAAGTTCTCCCGGTGGTCTTTCAAATCGGGTACTACTTTTAGTAAATGGTTGCGTACAAATGTACATGGGCAAGTGTAGTTCCGCACTTCGCTGTTGTTTCTTGGCGTCTCCTATGGGCCTCAAATCCATTCTGCTCAATGAATTTCTGAGTTGTCTCCACAATTCCAGGAAAAAGTTGGTCAACTGCCTTGCCTTTAACGTTCGTCAGACAAACTAACATTAAAGTTCGGCCTAATGTACAATGTATGGGTAAGGTATGGCTCGACGTACCTACATGTACTTTAGAATGATGCAACTCTACTTTAACATTAAACAACATGTATACAAATTAGGCGCAATCTACTCTGCACAAAATCTAGAATCTTGAGAATATTCTTACTTTACTTACCCGCCAAAATACATGTCGTTACTCGTCCATGAACTTTGCATGTCTGTGAACTTTGCATACACAGATTATAGGAAATTCAAGATGGCCGTGCCCAGTGTCACGAAGAAAACTTTTAGGAAGCTTTATGACTGTTTCATGCATGTTGTAATAAAGTCATTGAAAAGTCAAACACAAACATTTTCCTTGTCCGCAATGTTTAAAGTCATTTACAAGGAAATGGATGTTGCGCAGCTAAGTAGAGTTTCGCGAAATCGATTTTAACAATAAGGCGCAGCTGCGCAACATTTATGTTGCGTAAAGTTATGACATGGCATAAGTTACGCACTCTTTCATGAAATCGGCTGCAGGGATGAATTACTGATTCTGGTTCTCTTACTCTTGATTTCTCCTTCTGCTCATCAATCAAATTATGAATCTAGTTGGAGTTGTCTGTAAATGCATGTCTTCAGTCTTCCAGCTCAAGTTCAGCACTGACGCGGAGACTGTGGGATACGTGCGCGACTAGCCCAGAAAGATGCACAGTCGCGCCCGGATCACCAGGTAGTCCGCTTCCGACCTAATTATACATGTAGCACACTGACCGTGACTTTGGGTGAACTCCAGTCACCTCACGGTAACGGAAGCATGCCATCATGCGGCCGTGCGCGCTACAGTATCCTGGTGTCATGGGTTTTCGATCGGATAACGGGAAAATTGTTCGGAAGCAGAAACTAAATGAAATTTTTAAAAATCACTTTCATTTTGAAATTCTCAAAGATGCAGTCTTTCATTCCGAAAGATTGTCTGTCGTTTACATGTACAGTGGTACTGTAAACGCAGGATTTAAAATTTACTGCAGGTTAATTGGAATGGTATGACTATATTTAAATATGTTCTTGTAACTCCACATGTCTACAGAAATAAAACCAAAGAGGAATTAGACTTGTTTTATGAAAGCCTCCTTTGCACACTAAATTCTGCCCAGCCCTCGGAAAGAGCTAAAGGTGACTGTGTGTTTGAGCTTAGGAAACTGTTGCTACATCTTGCTTGTACGAAGCACAGGAGAAGGTAAGTCTGTGTTACTGATTTTCTGCATTTATTTGTTATAAATTAATTTGACACACTATACATGTTGAAGGTGGGGAAAGCAGTAATGTTTCCTTTATTTAAAAAAAAAATTATTTTGTATACATACATACATACATGGATTTTTTCAACATATCATTCGTTAAGATTGATTTCCGTCGGTCATCTCCGATTGATGACTGAAACTCATATACTTCTAGAATTTTCTACGCTTTGCTTCTCTGCAAAAATGGTCTAAATCTGACACCCCCACATTCTTCATGGCTTGATCAATAAGGTTCGGAACTTGGTGCCCCCTTTTCTTGTGGTTATTATCATTGAAAAGAAGTTGCTTAACCTCACTAGAGTTAGGCTGCCTGACTATGTGCGCCGCAAATTTGGTCTGCTGCTTCTTAATAAAGTCTGAGATGTTTTTTACTTTGCATATTTCAAGTAGTCGTTCAGTACGGATTTTCATCTTGTAGCATTCACCGTCGTCATCAGCATCACTTGGGTCCGATTCAAGCCGCCTATCACCTCCAACTACCATTTTTCTGAGCATTTTCCTGCATCAATTTTATTGAATTGGGCATGAGTGAGATACCACGTTTGAGACGCATACATGTACGTCAGCCGTGACCTGATGAACACATTGAAATATGCCATTCTGATGTCTAATCTGATATTATAATTGGTTAGCAGTCTCTTATACTCAGCAAATTTACCCTTGGCATTCTGAATCCTCGAATTTAACTCAACATTCCCAGTACCTGTTTCCTTATAATTAATCATACTGCCCAAAAACTTGAAGCTCTCAGAGTTTTTCACCTTCTCATTACCAAAGTTAATAATACTTTTGGGGTATTCATCGCCCTGATAATTGAAGACCATTGATTCGGTCTTGCCAACGTTGAGCGAAAGGTGAAATTCTTTGTAGACTTCGTAAATTGTTTCTAGGCACTTTTCGAGGTCATCGGCGTTCTCAGTGCATAGGGTAGTGTCGTCTGCGTATCCATTCCAGGATGTGATGGTGGTACCTCTGGCTGGATGCTCGGATCATTGAGCCCTATCGGTGGCCGAGGTTCTTATAAGGTAGTCAAATTTCGGTGGTTTTATTCCTCGATCTGCAATTCTGTTTTCATACACCCTCATAACCATGTCGAGAAACCAACAAAATAGGCTAGGACTTTCTATGCTCCCTTGTCTGACACCTAGACCCGTGGTGAATATCGTATCAACATCTTGTCTGAGGTAGCAAGTCGTCGTCTGGTAGACAATGGTAGAAGTGCTCCAAAAGGTCAATTATCGTCGTTTCGGAATTCTCTGGGGCTCTTATCCGTATTGATTCAATATTGATATATATTTTTTAAAAGGTACAGAAATTGTTATTCAAAAATGTAAAACTTACTTGGTGTAAAGCCAAGGATGGAATTCATTTTTCCCAAGAAATAATTTTGTCTGAGGTGCTTCAAAAACTTTGAAATTATTTATTGCCAATATTGACTCACATCAGAATGCAAACGAAAAATCTGAATGCATTTTAAATATTTTCTCATTAAATTAATGCCAAAACATTCATTGTAAGCTGACAGTTACATGTAGTTGTCTATTGGGCAATTCTCCGGTAACGGAATGACGTCCATTCATGACCCAGCCAACATTTGCCCATCACCTAGAAAATGTTTTATATTAGACAACTAATCTGTGTATGAAATGGGAGCCAAGATCCAACAGATTCATTGGACACAAATGAAAAAAAAAAAATCACCTGCTGGGTCACTTGAGGGAGGTCAAAATTTCGGTAACGGAATTACGGCGAAGGACAAGCAGTTTTCAGGTCTTGCATAAATTAATAATTAGTAACTTCCAAAAGGGGTGTTATAGACTTTAGTAGGGTTAATAACTACACGTACAATGCAAAATAAAATTTGAAATATTACTCCTTCATTGAAAAAAATGACCTTCAATCATGGTAATGGAATTACGTCAGGACGGTAACGGAATTACGTATTGTATTTGTACATGTCTAAAAATAGCGCTAAATGTAAAGTTAAAAGAAAAGTAAAAAAAAACAAAAAAACAGTATTTTATTTGAATTTCTACATTTAGGCATATCCATTTTGTGTTATTTATGATATGCAATAATGTTCTCATGAGTACATATCCTGAACATACATGTACATAATCCAATTAAATATGCCAACTTAACAATTTCCAACCAAATTAATGAGCGTTTACTACATGTACATGTACTGCCCATAACCACTGTACAAATAAATGTACAATAGCATACTTTTACATTCAAACTAAACATGTCATATTTTTAGGAAACTGTGTTTTTTACAGTTTTTTTATTGAAAAATATTTATTAATTAATATTTATTAAATAAAAGTTTGTCACAGAAGATGTCAAAAGTCACAGTAAAAGTTAATGTAACAGTAATAAAAACTTGAATATAAGTGCAGTGCAAATCCGTAACCATGGTTACCGTAATTCCGTTACCGTATATTAAAGTACTACGCAAATGTCTGAAAGTGAATGTTTTTTTTATAAAACTTGTAGGGAGGTACATGTATATTTAGAAAAAAAACAATGGTGGGATTTTTATTAGTTGTTACGACCTGGTAGTCGGAACAGCTATTGTTTCTGTCAAGATTTTTATTATTTTTATTATTAGCTGTTACGACCTGGTAGTCGGAACAGCTATTGTTTCTGTCAAGATTTAAATTTTTTTAGCTGTTCCGCTAATGGCGGGAACAGCTATTGTTTCTGTCGGGATTTTTATTTTTTTAAATTATTATTCTTCCCTTCCGCCAAAACCCCATTGCCATAGCGTGGGCCCCTTGTGCGTGGCAAACGTCCTTCTTAGGATTAAAAGAAAGAGTCAAATCATATACCATATGGAAGCTAATGCCTTTATCTAATTTATAGATGTAATTAGACTAAAATTCTTAATTAATTAGCTTAGTTATAGTTACATGAATATTTAATTAGGCAATCTTGTTACCACCATAGCTCAAGAAGTATACACCCGATCATCAAACTTTTTTTCAGTTATACATTTGTGGGGTATTGTAGATGTGCCTTTTGGCCTGCAATGTCTTGTGACGTCATCATGACATCATTTATAGCGCATTTTGTATCTGTGTACAAAACACATGCACTGAAAAAGTTGATGTGACCAAGTCGCTTCCTTATTCGGCAGTAATTCTCCACATCTTTGTACATAATACACAAACAGATATGACGTGGGACTTGTTTGCGAGTCCAATTAATTACGATCTTTGAACGCAATAATAATACATAGGCCTTATACTAGTATTCCACACACGTTGTGTTGTTATTGCATTCTTAACAGGCTTCAGGGCCAATTACTTTGTGCACAACACGTATGCATAATACACGTTATGGACCCGTTTTTCAAATCCTACATATGTTTAATTGATGCCGCTCTAGCTAGGCACCATTACTAACGTGTACACACGTTGTGTAGTTATTTCATTACTAAGTAAATGACATGAAAGCAGAGCGTCCGATTCCTTTCAGTTTCTTTTTGATAATTACAATGAGTCCATTACATTGACGACGAGGATGAAAAGCTGATTTTAACTGTCACCGGTGAGCATTCTTTTCATATGATAGCATACATTTCTAGCAAAAAGGAAAATAGTAAAGAGGGCCGGACATTTTCGTAACGTTAAGTCCCATTGTTTTACGTACATTGTAAGTGCAGCAATATACACATCGTTAGTTTAACCAGTAGCAATATGGCGGAACAACCACTAGCAAGTAGCAGTGACCGTCGTAAATGAAACAAGGACTTTGAAAACTGAACCATTCACTCACTACGACGATCAGATATCTAACCGGTAAGGCTTGGGGAGATTGGTTATAGGGAATTGAGCATGAATTCCGCTATTTTCGAATTACTAAACCGTATTTTGTAAAAGAAAAATTCTCAAAAAATCTTCAGTTTGTGCACAAATTAACGTTAAGTAGTAAAGTACCTATTTATTTGTATGCACGCATTGGGATAGTACTGACCATCAATCCCATAAACAGAATTGGTGTAAAGATGTTAAAGGGACAGTATCGTCACGATCAGAGCAGACTTTCTACAAACAGGGCATGGAATCGGCATCCTAGTTTAAGATGAACACAGTGACTAAAATTATTAAAAGAACTGGGGAACTCGACGTTGATCAGTATGCTCTGATCGTCCTCATTCTCCTGAGGACGATCAGAGCATACTGATCGAAACGTCGAGTTGTACCCCCAGTTCTTTTCAGAACTAATTACTACTCAATTGAGATTCCACATGGTGTCACCGCAATTAGTCTTATCATCCTCACCATGCAAAGCTACAAGTTTTACCTAAAAATTACTGGCTCATTTATGCAGCAGTAACACAAATATGAGTATGACCTCATTATGTAAGTATTATTTTCAGTCACTGGGTTAAACTTGAAGTTGAACTCTGATTCCATGTCCTATTGATCGTGACGATAAGCCCACCTTCAAGCAATAACTTTAATTAGCTGTTACGACTACCTGTTAGTCACATACTAGAAACACAATAGTGCATCTTTCTACAAGGAACACATCATTACCTTGTTAAGATCGCCTTACAAACTTATACGAAGTCACAACACAATGTAATTTGAAGGATAACTGTACAATGAGTTCACTACCCACGCAAACTATTTCTTATAGCTCTGACATACACTTTGTCTTTCCTTTTAACACCAACCTTAACTTACGAAATTATGTATTTGGGTCTTTCCACACTAATGTACAAAAGTGTGACATTTTAGGAACATGGGACATTGATAATAAAATGAAGTACTTTTTACTCATAACTTTTTCTCTGTACATTCCAGGTGCCTTGAGGATTGTGCTTTTCAAAAATTAAGACAACTTTCTAAGTAATTAAGTAATTACAAGGGAATCTTCTTTAAGATATATATGTTTGTAACATGGACAGACATTTATTTAGAAATTGACTAAAAGTACTAATAGAACAGATTTATTCACTCACATGTCCCTTTATAATGCTATTCCCCTAAGGATTGTTACCTGAAAAAATCAAGACAACCCTCCTGGTATTAAACAAATAACAGGGATCATCTTCAAAATATTATGTTTGTAACGTGGGCAGACATTTGTCACAAATTGTCTGTCCACGTTACCTCTGGGTATATTTCACATGCTAATTTCTTAAATACCCAGATGTCTTACTTTTGGCTCATAACAATCCAAAAGGGGTTAGGGATGTAAATGAAAAAGCATTTGAGTAATTATTTAATTCTATTATCACTTTCCTGTCGATTTTCAAACAAAATGTCTGTCCATGTTACAAACATCTCTTAAAGATGATCCTGTAATTTCTTAAGTACCAATATTATTTTCTTATTATTTGTTATGCACAATCATTAAATGCTAAGGAATGTTCAGGAATAGATTAGGACAAAACAGTTGCCTTTATTTGACCCTCCCATGTCACACTCCAATAGTTATCATAATATGTACCCATTAGTGTGGAAAGACCCACTTATTATTTATTTTGTAAGTTCTTTAAAACAGTTTTCTATATATTTAATAGAGTTGTACTTTTTACAAAGTTTTACTTTCCCCAAAACCATCCAATTGTCAACTTTGATCAACTGTTCCTCAATTGAGCTATGCTTACACCAGCACGACAACTTAAGCCCCTGTAGTGGCTGTCTTCTATAGCCTGTGCATTACCAGTCAACAATTCTTAATTTGGTAGTTGACAAATCTATTAAGACCTGTCCACCATAAAACTCATATAGCGCCCTCAAGTCACCGGTTTTAAAAGTGACATAACCGTTGTTCTTAGCGTTGCAAATTACAGTGTACAATGCAAAGGGCCGAAAATTAAACTTTATCGTATTGGGTCAAACTATACACCAAATTGTAAACTTAGTATGAAAAACTTAATTTCGTCATTGTGATGTCATCCGGTTTCCATTTACAGTCTCATGAATATTTAATTAGCAAATCCATTTTGAACCTTAACTCAAGAAGTATACACTCGATACTTAAACTTTTTGCAGTTATAGACTTGATGGGTACTGTGAATGTGCGCTGTGGTATCGTGACCTCATAATGACCTCTACTTCCGGTTTAACAGGAAGTTTGAATAAAAATCAATATTTTAGGGTGCAAAAACAATGCGATGAAGCTTCTTTAACATGTTAGAACAAAAATAGTACTGAGGAATTCTTATTATTTTTTTGACTGCACCCAAACATCCTCACGAATGAAATGCAAATAAACCACACATTATGAATCGTAACAGCTTTGTGTTCGTCCGAAGGACAAACACCTTGCAAAAACAAAGGTCAAGATCATTTCATGCAGACTCCTGTACCTTACAACTTATCTGACATTAATTCACAAACATGACCCCACTTTGACCTTTCCTTCCAGTCCAAACAGGACAAAACAAGCCACCCTCAATATCAGTCTCCGTTGAAATAGTTCATGGTATACTCCATTAAGTATCCAAGGTCAAGGTCATTAACTGTAAACAAAATAACGTCATTAATGTAACAGCTCTGTGTTCGTCCAAAGGACAAACACCTCAATGTCTAGTTTATTATTATTATTCTTCCTTTCTACCAAAACCCTATTGCCTTAACGTGTGAGAGTTCTTCGTGGCAAAAGTCCTTCTTAGGAATATCAAAAAGAGTCAAATCATATACCATATGGAAGCTTATGCCTTGACGGAGTTTCTAAATGTCATTAGACTAAAATTCTTAATTAATTAGCTTAGTTATAGTCACGTGAATATTTAATTAGGCAATCTTGTTACCACCATAGCTCAAGAAGTATACACCCGATCATCAAACTTTTTTCAGTTATACATTTGTGGGGTATTGTAGATGTGCCTTTTGGCCTGCAATGTCTTGTGACGTCATCATGACATTATTTATAGCGCATTTTGTATCTGTACAAAACACATGCACTGAAAAAGTGGAAATTTTTGATTGTGACCAAGTCACGTCCTTATTCGGTAGTGATTCTCCATATATCTTTGTACATCATACACACACATATATGGCGGTGTGACTTGTTAGTGAGTCTAATTAAACGACGATGTCTGAACGCAATAATAATACATAGATCCTTATACTAGTCCACACACGTTGTGTAGTTATTGCATTGCTAACAGGCTTCAGGGCCAATTACTTTGTGCACAACACGTATACATGTAATACACGTTATGGACCCGTTTTTAAAATCATACATATGTTTAACTGATGCCGCTCTAGCTAGGCACCATTACTAACGTGTACACACGTACACGTTGTGTAGTTATTTCATTCCTAAGTAAATGACATGAAAGCAGAGTGCGTCCGATTCCTTTCAGTTTCATTTTGATAATTACAATGAGTCCATTACATTGGCGACGAGGATGAAAAGCTGATTTGAACTGTCACCGGTGAGCATTCTTTTCATATGATAGCATACATTTCTAGCAAAAAGGAAAATTGTAAAAGAGGGCCGGACATTTTCGTAACGTTAAGCCCCATTGTTTTACGTACATGTAAGTGCAGCAATATACACATCGTTAGGTTAACCAGTAGCAATATGGCGGAACAACTATTAGTAGTAGTACTAACCATCGTAACTGAAACAAGGACTTTGAAAACTGAACCATTCACTCACTCCGACGATCAGATATCAACCGGGAAGGCTTGGGAAGATTGGTTATAGGGAATTGAGCATGAATTACGCTATTTTCGAATTACTAAACCGTATTTTGTAATTTTTGTTTTCTCAAAAAATCTTCAGTTTGTGCACAAATTAACGTTAAGTAGTAAAGTACCTATTTATTTGTATGCACGCATTGGGATAGTACTGACCATCAATCCCATGAACAGAATTGGTGTAAAGATGTTAAAGGGACAGTATCGTCACGATCAGAGCAGACTTTCTACAAACAGGGCATGGAATCGGCATCCTAGTTTAAGATGAACACAGTGACTAAAAATTACTGGCTCATTTATGCAGCAGCAACACGAATATGACCTCATTATGTGAGTATTATTTTCAGTCACTGGGTTAAACTAGAACTTGAACTCGGATTCCATGTCCTGTTGATCGTGACGATAAGCCCACCTTCATGCAATAACTTTAATTAGCTGTTACGACTACCTGTTAGTCACGTACAACTTCAAGAAACACAATAGTGCATCTTTCTACAAGGAACACATCCTTACCTTGTTAAGATGGCCTTACAAACTTATACGAAGTCACAACACAATGTAATTTGAAGGATAACTGTACAATGAGTTCACTACCCATGCAAACTATTTCTTATAGCTCTGACGTACACTTTGTCTTATCTTTTAACACCAACCTCAACTTACGAAATTATGTATTTGGGTCTTTCCACACTAATGTACAAAAGTGTGACATTTTAGGAACATGGGACATTGATAATAAAATGAAGTACTTTTTACTCATGACTTTTTTCTGTGTACATTCCAAGTGCCTTGAGGATTGTGCTTTTCAAAAATTAAAACAACTTTCTAAGTAATTAAGTAATTACAAGGGTATCTGTATTTGTCATTTAACCCAAAACTGCCTGGAGATGAGCAATCCGCATTAGACCAAATAGAGAAGTGTGTTATTGAGATTAAGCATTGGATGAAGTCTAACAAATTAAAACTCAATGATGATAAAACTGAGCTGTTGATCATATCATCCAAAAATCAAAGGAAACACATTATATCAAAGTCTATTAAAGTCGGTGAGAGCGTTATCTTGGCTAATTCCAAAGCTCGCAATCTTGGTATTGTTTTTGATGATGAAATGTCCATGAAATCACATGTTAATAAAATTTGTCAAACTGGTTATTTTCATCTCCGGAATATTAAGAGTATACGCAAACTTCTGTCAAAAGAGAGTACTGAGAAATTGATTCATGCTTTCATATCATCTCGTTTGGATTGTGGTAATGCTTTGCTCTATGGAATACCTAAAATCCTCATTCACAGACTTCAATTAATCCAAAATGCTGCGGCAAGGACCATATTCATGATTCATAAATCAGATCACATAACATCCTCACTGAAGCAATTACACTGGCTCCCAGTTCAACAACGGATAGTTTTCAAGATATGTCTTCTTACATGGAAAGCTCTACATGGCAACTCACCTTCATATATTCAAGATCTTCTTACCATTCACAATTCTAATCACAGTGGACTACGCTCAGCAAACCAAAACTTCCTTACTGTACCACATGGAACTTGTAAAACTTTTGGGGATAGGGCTTTTTCTGTTGCAGCCCCTTCCCTTTGTGTGCTTCCACAAAGTTTAAGACTGTGTGACAATTTTAATTCTTTCAAAAAGCTTTTGAAAACTCACCTTTTTGTGCAAGCTTATAATGAATGTTAATTTTGTGCATTTTGTTTCATGTATTTATCTTTGTTTATCTAATGTTCCATATCTTTGTGTCTTTTTCATTATCACCAGCGCCTCGGATTAGGTTTCTACTGTAGATAGATGGCGCTTTATAAGTTTTATTATTATTATTATCTTTTAAGATGTACATGTATATGTTTGTAACATGGACAGACATTTATTTAGAAATTGACTAAAAGTACTAATAGAACAGATTTATTCGCCCACATGTTGTCCCATTATAATGCTATTCCCCTAAGGATTGTTACCTGAAAAAATCAAGACAACCCTCCTGGTATTAAACAAATAACAGGGAATCATCTTCAACAAAGAGTGTTTAACGTGGACAGACATTTGTCACAAATTGTCTGTCCACGTTACAAGGGGTATATTTCACATGCTAATTTCTTAAATACCCAGAAGATGTTTTAGTTTTGGCTCATAACAATCCAAAAGGGGTTAGGGATGTAAATGAAAAAGCATTTGAGTAATTATTTAATTCTATTATCACTTTCCTGTCGATTTTCTAACAAAATGTCTGTCCATGTTACAAACATCATGTCTTAAAGATGACCCTGTAATTTCTTAAGTACCAATATTATTTTCTTATTTGTTATGCACAATCATTAAATTCTAAGGAATGTTCAGGAATAGATTAGGACAAAACAGCTGCCTTTATTTGACCCTCCCATGTCACACTCCAATAGTTATCATATGTACCCATTAGTGTGGAAAGACCCACTTATTATTTATTTTGTAAGTTCTTTAAAACAGTTTTCTATATATTTAATAAAGAGTTGTACTTTTTACAGATTTTTTGTGTGTCTCACTTCTTTACCACAAGTTTTACTTTCCCCAAAACCATCCAATTGTCAACTTTGATCAACTGTTCCTCAATTGAGCTATGCTTACACCAGCACGACAACTTAAGCCCCTGTAGTGGCTGTCTTCTATAGCCTGTGCATTACCAGTCAACAATTCTTAATTTGGTAGTTGACAAATCTATTAAGACCTGTCCACCATAAAACTCATATAGCGCCCTCAAGTCACCGGTCTTAAAAGTGACATAACCATTGTTCTTAGCGTTGCAAATTACAGTGTACAATGCAAAGGGCCGAATATTAAACTTTATTGTATTGGGTCAAACTATACACCAAATTCTAGATAATCAAAAAACTTAGTATGAAAAACTAAATTTATTTCGTCATCGTGACGTCATCCGGTTTCCATTTACAGTCTCATGAATATTTAATTAGCAAATCCATTTTGAACCATAACTCAAGAAGTATACACTCGATACTTAAACTTTTTGCAGTTATAGACATGATGGGTACTGTGAATGTGCGCTGTGGTATCGTGACCTCATAATGACCTCTAATTCCGGTTCAACAGGAAGTTTGAATAAAAATCAATATTTTAGGGTACAAAAACAATGCGATGAAGTTTCTTTAACATGTTAGAACAAAAATAGTACTGAGGAATTCTTATTATTTTTTTGACTGCACCCAAACATCCTCACGAATGAAATGCAAACAAAACCACTCATTATGAATCGTAACAGCTTTGTGTTCGTCCGAAGGACAAACACCTTGCAAAAACAAAGGTCAAGATCATTTCATGCAGACTCCTGTACCTTACAACTTATCTGACATTAAATTCACAAACACGACCCCACTTTGACCTTTCCTTCCATTCCAAACAGGACAAAACAAGACACCCTCAATATCAGTCTCCGTTGAAATAGTTCATGGTATACTCCATTAAGTATCTAAGGTCAAGGTCATTAATTGTAAACAACACAACGTCATTAACGTAACAGCTCTGTGTTCGTCCAAAGGACAAACACCTCAATGTCTAGTTTTGATTTTCTTTGCCCAAAAAATTACTTTTGTGCATTATTTTGGTAACGGAATTACGTGTGATTTTCTCGTGTTTTATTTAAAAAAAATTTTGAGAACACGAAAAATAATTTTACTTTTCTTACATACAAAAGTAATCTTTGGTACAATGGCTATCTAGACACACAAACAATTATTTTCCAACAAGGCCTCCACTAATCACAATGTCCAAGAGAATTAAATTTGAATTTTTAATGAAAATTCCACATTTTCAGACTTAATACCCAAAAATCCATATTTCTCCCAGAAAATATGAGTTTTTCGAATTTTAACCACTTGGATTGGATTCCTTTGAAATTCTGGTCTAGGATCAATATGAAATATTCCTCTATTGCTAATGTAAAATTTTGACAATTTTTTTTCTCTCTCCCATGGAGAATTGCCCTATTTTTATAGGCCGGTTCAGATTTCACTTTTTAAATTTTTGTACCCTTCTGCTTAGTTTCACATGGTTTTGCACATGACAACTTCATATCCTTTTGGTCTCAGGCAGGCTTCAAGGGCCCTGAATTCATTTTTTAATAATAGGAATTAGGTTATTTTGCTAAAATAAGCTGTCAGTTGGTATACATGTAATAACCCTTGAAAGGCAAGTGATGAGTAATTTTATGCAAAGCATCACTGCTGAAGAAAATATAAATCCTTTGAAAATCATATAGGGTCATAACATGGGTCAAAATTTGGGGTCAAAGGTCAAAAATGGTAAATTAATGTACAGAGACTTAGACACAGTAAAACATCATTTTTTAATTCCTTTCCTGTAAAAGCTACGGCCTGCTATAAATTAGGCTTTGGAAGAATTTCTAATCATGAACTACATGTAATGTTTGTCCATATTTTTGTTCTCTTAAACATTTTTTTAATGTGTTATGTTTATGTTCAAGGATTATATAAATTAATTTTGGCAAAAATAAATATACAGCCAGAAGTTCAATCACATGTAAATTGTTTAGTCCAAAATTCTAACAGAATTTCATCAGCATAATAATTAATACACACAATATTTATGACTATTATGCACACCAAAAGATCTGGTTCACAAGTAAGAAATTCTTACTTTATTATTTAGCCCACCGAAGTCAGTGAAGTTTTTCCATGACAAAATGTCAAAAATGAAGTTGATTCTGTGGGAAACCCAAATGTCTTGTATTTATTTCAGCAAAAAAAGTATAGCGCCTTCAATTGAATGTCACATTTAAAAATCATGTAGCACTCGACAAATTAAGTCAATAGAGGGTCTTATAAGTTATAGTATTGTTTGAAATAAAATATTGGGAATACGGATCCTTCTGATTTGTGGTGATGTGCCACATGGAAAACGGATTTTATTGTTGGCATTTTTTAAGACGGCTCTCAGGCATTTTTGTCATGGAAAACTTCACTGACTTTTGTGGTCTAAATGTCAGATATGAAGTGACAATATTTGTAAACAATTGGTTTGGATAAAATTCAGTATTTCTTTTTTTATATATTCTCATGAAATTTTGTGGGAACCCAAAAATCATCAGTATCATGATACGCAGTTTTGTATTGTGATGCATATGGCAGCATTTTTGTATCGTGATAATCAATGCATCTGTGAATCATTACACCCCTATTCAGGGCTCTTGAGACAGCATATACCATTGTCTGAGACTAAAACAGATATGATTTTTGAAATCCTCGCATGCAAAACCATGGGAAACCAAGCAGAAATTGACTAGAAGTACTAATAAAACAGATTTATTCACCCACATGTTGTCCCTTTACAATGCTATTCCCCTAAGGATTATTACCTGACAAAATCAACCTAACAGGAGATCAATCTTAAAACAAAATGTCTGTCCATGTTACAAACATAAACTCTTAAAGTCTGGTTAGGAACGTGAAATTTGCATCCAACCTGCTTACGGTATTCGATAGCTTTAATATATATCCTTGTTGATGATTTAATACCTTTTTTTAAATAATTTTAAAACTGAAAAAACCCTCTAAAATTAGCACCTTTTCTAAAGCCCCGTTTTCATTATTCTGAAAAACAATGGTCACGACGCCCAAGCCGATGCTTCCATGGGAGATGATCCCACTGTCTAGGTCTGGTACTTGCACTCACCCATACACACGCATACAATTCTGTGCGTTATTTACATTGTTGACAAAGTGAGACCCATTTCGTTAGGCTCGCTCGTTAAATATGCCAGAATTCGACAGTTCCAAGATTATTTGGGAGGAAATAGTGCCCAACGATGATTCAGATGATTCTTCCCGAGTCGGCACAGCATTGATCGTCAGATAATATCTAAAATCAAATGAAACTAGAGGTATAGAGTTTGTAAAAAACAAACTCAAGGTGTTTGGTTATTTATCATGTTATGGCGTCATCACCTAAAGTTGTTTAAAAATGCAAAATGAATCCAAAATGTTAAGTTATGAACATTGTATAAGTTTGTATTTAATAGTAATTGCAGAAATAAAGAGCCTATTTTAAGTGTACTATGAATTAAAGAGCTTTTGATTATCAGATTATTTGTCTTTCTCCCAGTTATGATAAACAAAACATTTAAGAAATCTAATCCTTAATAGAACGCCCATTATTACAGCTAAAATGGGGAGACATTGCAGGTACGAGCCAAGTCAGGCAGCTATTTTTTCTGCGGTACAATTCCTCATTCACTTACAAATTCCCATACAAATCTAATGTTACAAAGGTTCTTCAATAGTTCATTCACCAATAACTTGCACGAGCATGTTAGTCTAGTGAGTAGAATCCTCGTTCTCAAGGTGTTTAGTTGTTCATCATGTTATGACGTCATCACCTAAAGTTGTTTAAAAATAAATTAATTAAGTCTGAACTTAATGGTGCCAAGTGCGACTTGACAAGAGACTACGGCTATGGAGTTGAGTTCAGCATGTGACTTGACTTCAGACTACTAGACCACGGAGCGTGCAATGAAAATGCATTCAGAAATTGTGTTTCGTGACGCATATCAGGCATGAGCGTAGAAACAGTTTAATAGATAATTACATGTAAATTCTAATATATAAATCCACACTCACAAAACTTGCCAGTTTGGCAGATATTTGCATTTGAACTATGACATGAAAGTAGCGCCCTCTTTCGGCCATTCTTAGAAAACTACATTTCAATGGGGATTTTTGTATAATTGAATATTTCACATGGGCTATGTTTTTTATGTTTCAACTACCCTAATCTGTCAAATCGGTCCAGTGAGGTAGGGAAGAGTTGGAAAGGGGATTCCATGTTTGGGAAATATTTGATGTCATTGTAAAGAAATGAACCAGTTAAAAAAAATCTTGCCTTGAATAAAAGGTCTGAACCCGACTGCTAAATGAACGTCTGACCCCCCCCCCCCCCAGCCCTCTACCCATTACTCCCAGGGTAGGATCTATGGTGTCGTGGGGTAGTATTCCAATTTAATTGATCATGTGAAAAACTTATAAATTGTCCATACATTTCAATATTTTGGGGTTTCTTTTTTCATCTCCCATCTCCTTACCTTGAGCTCAACCCTCTTTAGACAACCCTGGATCTAACCCTGCCTACATCAAAGACCAATTTGTGAATCTTTTCTCATCTTTAAAAAGTAAATTATTGGTTATTAATTGTCAACGTTTTGTGTAAATATTTAAATTGATAAAACACATTCTTCGTTAATACACAAAATTAATAAGATATTTAACCCTACCCCTTGGGTATTTTTACTAGAAAGTATCCTGAATCCACCAAAATCCACCATTTTTGTCACACACAAAATGCTGGTGTCCTGAATCCATCAGAATCCGCCAGTGTAGATATTGGACATATCCTGAATACGCCAAAATCCACCACTAAATTTCTGGCGGATTTTGGTGATTCAGGATACCATGCTCACATGAAAATTTGTATAGTATGTTGCTGCATAGAATCCATCAAAATCTAACACATACAAGTGTTGGCTGTACATGTACAGTACATGTAACTATAATCCATCAAAATACATCAACCAACATGACCAAGCAGTTAAAACTATTGAAATCCTGAATCCATCAAAGTCCGCCATATGCTCAATGTGGAGATATCCTGAATCCGCCGAAATCCTTCAAAACAGGGGGATGGATTTGGATGGATTAAGGGGTGGTTAGGGTTAAATAAAGGAAATGCGAAACAACATTATCTTTTGAATGACACTTCTGCTTTATTTTGTCATGGTCATGGTCATGGTCATGGTCATGATACTCCTTTTCCATCCATTTTTGCACCTATCAATAATAATCCATTTCATACAGGATAAAGGTTATCCAAACTTCTAGGTCTAATTTGCAATGAATAGAATAATTTTTTACAAAATACAAAATAAGTGAACCTGTACTACAGTGTAGTCCCTAGCATTAATTGGATTTGGCTAGTATTGTTAAATCTTTAGCACTTAAAAAAAAAATCTTTTACTGGTGCATGAAAAGAAAGTCAACAGAATTTTTTAATTAAAGATAATGGTTAAAGGGGCAACATTATCTCAATAAGAGCAGACTTTCAACGGGTCATGGAATCAGTGCCCTAGTGTAAGATGAACAAAGCAGGTGATTGAAAATTACTGGCTCATTTGTTAAGCAGTCTACAAGGATAAGTCATCTGAAGTTGATGGCCAGGGCAGCTGTAATGCCATGTTATTTCTTCATTATAAGTGTATTATATAGTACAGCTGATGCATTGAAGAGTGTGTGAAGATATGCACTTTCATGTGAAAATCTCTCTGCTCCTCCAGCACCTTCACTGCTGTCTATATCAGTATCAGTACATAATGTATCTGAGCCAACTGTAGTCTCTACCAGTTCTTTTGCAGCAAGAGATTGGCTGTACACCAAGTCAATTGTATTCTTAGTAAATGATCTATGAATTACCAGCGTAGGAAATGTACTTTTCAGATGTGTTTTCAGATTGTGGGACCTGTACTTACTGCAGTCAACTCCCTCCACTTCTTGTACGCACTTGATGAAGTTACGATGTAATGACTTTGTGAAAAGAATTTCATTGTTTTTATTATTCTCTTCTGGATGACTTCTTCACAGAATTTTATGGAAAACACGGTAAAGGGGGCCAGTAACGTTAGCATTTTCCCGACGGCCATATATTTTTTGCAAATAACTACAAACACCAATCAAGTATTTCAACATGTCAGTGGACATGCAGGTTAAGGCCTAATACTCAAGATAATTGAAAACAATTCTGAAATTCTTGTAAATAATTTTAAGGACAACACTTTCAAATTTCCGTCAAAAGTGGACGGAAAAACTTACCCAAAAAATAACAACTTATAAAACGTTTTCATAGGTTAATTTTGCATGCGAAAATTATTAAATTTGTGTCAACCACGTCTTAAACATATATTTTGCAAGGTTTCAGATACATTTTTGTTGAAAAATACTTTCAAGTTTTCTTTCTGGACGTCCTTAAAAAGTCACTACTAACGTGACCACGATCCATCTCGGACGCCTCATAACGATGGCAATAAATAAGGAACACTTCTATAATTATTTTATAAAAGTTTTATTGAATTGTTGTTGTTGTTGTATTGTAATGTGCATCGTGTTTGCAAAATAAAATGAGAATCCAAGCTTGTGGATTTCTGGTAGCAGAAAAAAAAACTTTTGCTCTGCGATCGTGACTTCCGTCAAACTTTCACCGTCACGATACCAGTTTTAAATCACGGGATATCAACCATTGGTTACGAGACTTCGATATCTGGCGATCTCATTCAATCATGGCGATAGACAATAAGTAGATCCGTTGTAGTGAGAATTAAGATCAAGGTATGTACACATTTTACAGAAACGAGGAATTAAGTAGTTCCGTCAACACCGTTGGGAGTTGTACATATAACGATAGCACAAAGTGGGTAAACGTGTGGGTAAACGTTTGGGTAATAAATACCAGTAAATTTTGCTTAGATCACGCTTAACGTTATTGTGGTGATACTGGAAGCTTTCTAGCGATGATCGATCACGTTTTGGGGCGCTCACAAAATACACGCGCTGTTGGAGTAGACATTTTGCGTTGCCAAGGAGAAAATATGATATCGTTACATTAATTTTGACAGAAAGAATGCTATGGTGACAAATATTGGACAGCGATGCCGCTAACGTGATATTTGTTTGGAAAGGATGCTAACGTGACTGTTTTCGGGACAAAAATCATGTTATCGTTACACTTTATTGGACACCAAAATGCAGTCGTGACGAAATTTGGACATATACATGTACGGTGCTATGGTGACAAATATTGGACAGCGTTGCCGCTAACGTTATATTTGTTTACACGTCAAGGATGCTAGTGACTGTTTTCGGGACAGAAATAATGCTGTGGTTATTGGACCAAAATACTGCTAACATGATTTTGGGGGGACATATTCAGTGCTATGGTGACAAATTGTCACAATGCTTTTGCTAACGTTATATTTGTTTGGATGTAAAGTAAGCTAAGGTGACTGTGCAGTGAACAGCGGCGGCGTTACGGGGGGTGGGATGCCCCAATTTACCCCCCAATTCACCCCCCCGATGGTAAGTTAATGCTTTTTCAGCAGTACAAAATTACAAGAAAGATTAATGTTTTTCCCCTTAAATTTAAGCTGCCCCCTCCTCTTCCCCCCTCAGGTCTGGTGCCGCCGCTGGCAGTTAACCGAAATCACGTTATCGTTACACTTTATTTCAATCGTTTTCACCATAATCTTAGCAACTTCTCTGGGGAATACAAATCAGACGGAAGACTTAATTATTCAACAATGGGGCTGCCAATCATTCTGACCAGGAATATTCAGAAGGCAAAAATGTAATTATGCTGTTGCCAGGACAGTACTGTTGCACAGGTCAATAATTCATCCAATAATATACATCGGGCTACATCACTGTATGAGAAAATGTGCAATTAATTACTAGATGGGTGAGTATCTCCAAATATGATTGGTTGTTCAATAAATCATAGTCTTCATGTACGCCCACTTTTTCCAGGTCTCCAAATTTACCCCCAGTTTTCAGTTCCAGGTGCGGTGCCGACATTTCCAGAAATCAGAGGATCCAGATCTTTGGAACACTGCCAAGAAGAGTTGTTAACTCTTCTGAAACTAATCGACTGTTTGCTGCACTACATGTACACATTTACTAGATAGAAAGAGATTTAAAGCGCATACGATCATTTCGGCATGTAGCATGCGCTATATAAGCTAATAAATTATTATTAAATTATTAAGAGAGGCCCGGGCTATGGGCCACTCCGAAAAATAATACTTGTACATACAAATAAAAAAATATATACATACCCTCACTTTTAGTGGCAGTACATTTTCAAGCAGAAGCAGTCAGACCAATAACATTAACAAATTAAAAGGAATGATTTTGGAGAATTTTACGCTCAGACATATAAAGCTGCTAAAATAAAAATAAAAATCGTCCAAGGAGGCACTGGGATTTACCAATGGTGGAACAAGAACGGTGAGGAACGGGGACAAAAAAATTATTATTATCGGCGTCCCCCCCCCAAAAAAAATAAATCATGTAAATATTTTAAAATTGATATTAAAAATGCCTTCAATATGCTTCGAGAATACATTAATTCCAAGGATAATGATTAACAGCTCCGTTGCAGCGGCGTAGCCACGACTTTTTCAGTGGAGGACGGGGGAAAATTGCTTTTCAGTGGGGGCTCAGGGTATATGGTATTTTCCCTTTTCTTTTTCTTTTCTGTTTTTGGGGCACTATGAGGATTTTTCGTGGGGGGAACCTGGGGGGCACGCTCCCCGGCACGCTCCCCGGCACGCTCCCCGTGGCTACGCCGCTGCTCCGTTGATGTTAACTTATGCTGAGTTCATAAGCCATCATAAGCATTCGTGCTGAGAGCCGCCAGACTTGGTGATAAAAATATTGTGATACACTGAAGATATCTGTGGACAGAACTTGTGTCCCTAAAATATTTATTTTAGATCTATTTAAACCAAACCTCTGGTAGCAACATTCTTTTGGGAAAAAAATGCTCTATTTTTAGCGCATCCTCAAAACTGACACAAAGGATTTCAGTCGCGGCGTTTTGTCAGTCTCCCGAACGAGAGCCCCATGGAGCCACAATTGGACCACAAGGGACTATGAAATAAATGTCATTGTGGCATTTTGTCGGTCGGTAGCACAGCCGCTGAGCATGGTTGGCTTATTAGCATAACAAAGGGCTTCGAAATTTAGCTGTAGATTGAATCTTTGTGCCGCAAAGGTTCGCTGGGGCAAAGAGGAGCTGGCTATCGGCTCTTCGCGGGAGCGCCGCGGCCCGACTTTGCACGCCGATTTTTGTTTGTTTGGTGGTTTGCTATTTATAATGTACTACTTCTAATGTAAGGATTTGCAAACAGCAGCAGCTACATGAACAAGACCATGCAAACTCTGAAACAAACAAGAGATACATAATTATTTTTACACATACATAGTTAATTATATAATTAATTACAATAATTATATACACGTACATAGTAGTTAATTTTCATTCCATTGGTACAAGAAAAATCAAACATTATCATTATTTGTCCAAAACACTGTCACGTTAGCAGTACTTATTTTAAGAATATCAATTAAACAACACATCATAAGCTATTTTTGTTACTATATTTAGATGTATTAATCAACATCAGAAATGACTTATGTGAGACCCTAGGTTCCAGATATGTTATGATGGGGATAAATGGCAAGTTGTTACAAGACTCTAATGTGATGAATGCTAACGTGACAAAACACTCTATATTGTCCTTGACATATGTCACGTTAGCAGTACTGTTTTTGGTGTGTCTTAAAGATTTAGTTGACAAGTAACAAAGTTATTACATGGTAAAAACTTAATAGTTACTATTAGTTTGTTTATCATCTTTATAGTTGAGAAAACTTTTTTTAAATTTTTTTAAAAACTTTATCAGTTTCATGTGCATTGCAATGCATTTATCAAAAATCAAAGTGCTGTAAAAAGATAAAAACATTAAAAGTTATCTTTTTTCCACTTATGATCAATGGTAAATATGTATTTCATCAAGTACCACTCACCCAAAAAGTTATAGGAACGATTTTAAATGTTGGACCCTGTGGTAGGTTACTGGCCCCCTTTACTGTGTTTTCTGTCATTGTACCAAATAGGTATTTCATCTGATGGATCTGGCCTTGTCAAGAATTGGGTACATACTCATTATAGCAAAGACAATGATAGCAAACTTCTAAACCCACAAGATCTTTATCTTCGATTTGCAAAAGTAACCTCTCATCCTTCCGTTGGGCTGCTTCAAACAGTTGGCATGCAATCAAGGTTTGGCACTGTGAATACTTATCACAGTTTTTTTTCTCAATTTTTCTCGGTTTGCCAGGGAGGAACTCTGATGAAGACCACGGTTTTCTTCTCTGGGGTTCAGTGCTGCATTCTCACCGCTCAACCTCATCTTGACCTGAATATGTATGAAGAAAGAATGATAAATATTTAATAGAAATAGAGGAATAAGGGAGTAAGGGGAATGGGCATTGTAGACAGAAAGAGAGGGAAAATTAACAAAAGTACACACACAAGACAAGGTAAACAGACAGAAAGAAACGAAAAAGCATATAACTAGAAACAATTTTACTGCATACTAAGCTTGGGCGATAAACACGATAATATTTAATATCGCGATACTTAGTTTGTTATTCGATTACAATATCGAGAACCTTTTTAAGTTATCGGCATATCGGCGAATTGCGAATAAAAATATATCACGATAAAAAATAAATCGACATTGTGAGTCAAGTCAGAAATTCCATGGAAACAAAATCAGAACAGTCTTTTGAGCTTTTAGAAATGAGAAACAAAAGCACACTACTTCAGAAGTACATACATGCTCTGCAAATGAATTTGCAATTTATTGTGACATTTGTAGAGGGGTACATACCTGTGGTTATCGGCTCTAAAGCAATCATGCATGAAAATCGCGATATATGTTTGCCGATATATCGTGGATGAAAAAAAAATCGATGTCGCCCAAGCTTACTGCATACTTGAAACTTGATTGCATTTTTCAATATTTGCCTACATGTACCTTGATGTTTCTGTTTCTTCTCATTTCTTTTCTCAGCCCTGCAAATGGCATGGAAGCATTTGTACCACTCAGAGTGGTACCCATAAATCTGTAAATCAAATGTTAATTAATTTTAGTTATGTCGGCTATTCATCCAATCATACATACATGTAAACTAAAAAATAAATGGGTCAGCATCCATCTTCATTGTATACACTATGAACAATTAACGTAAGTTCCCCAAAACAAGCATCTTTTCCATGCTTATTCACACTGCCAAAGGTTGAATATTCTTGGCCCATGTACAAAGTTATGTTTGTGCAACTACATACAAGTATTACTTTTAAGTATGTATGTATCTGATAAAACTCCATTATAAAGATCCCATTTTTAAACAGTGCTGATTTTTTTTCCCAAAAAAGTGCCCCTTTGAGGATTTTGATGGATTTGGGGTGGTTAGGGTTATTTTATAGTTTATTTTGTTGGTCAAGGTTATTTTGTTGGTCAAGGTATTAACATGGTAACTATTGAAAATAATCACCATGAATGATCTTTTTTGAAAATGTCACTTCTAAAAAGTATGATAATATGTCAACAATAGACACGATATTGAGGGACAGACGAGAATGAGATATTACAGATGTTATATTGTCAAGGATATTTTTCATATAAGTCCAACTATTTTACCAAAAATATGTAGTCTGATTAGGTCCAGATATTTTTCAAATTCATTTAAAAATAATTCCTACGTTACCTGTAACAGAGATTCTGAGAGTTATTCGTTAGCGGCGACGTGTCGATCGCTTATATTATACATATGTTGTGTACGTTAGCTCCAGTCCTTGCTCCATGGTTAGACATGGTTTATTGGCAATATCACACTCAACCATACCATCTATTTCTTCCATCCACTTGCACATGAAAGAAACTTTGTCCAACTCATTTCCGAAAATGATAACAATTTGGATTCCATGCTAGACAAATGCATAATATATTTTCTGCGACGCATTTTCTGCAGACGGGCACAACAGGGAAGCCATTGTTGCTGCTGCATGCTGCGTATATGCATGGCGCGCTGGGTCATGACCTTACAAGTGTAACAGCTCTAGCTATAGGTTAATTTACCACCACTGTCGCTGTGTGGTAACTCTGTTGAAACGAACGTATTATATTCTAATTAGATACTGCAGTGAATGTATTTACGAGGCATATACACACACTGTAGGCCTATATATCTGTGTGTAAGAAAACGTCAAGGCCGAGTGTCATGTGGAGTGTCGTGGCCGAGCAGTCTAGCTTACCGGACTCAAGTTCTGGTGTTAGCAGCAGAATGTGGGTTGGAATCCCGGCCGTGACACTTGTGTCCTTGAGCAAGACACTTAACCATAATTGCTTCTCTCCACCCAGGGGTTAAATGGGTACCTGTGAGGGCAGAGTTGGTTGATTAGCCCTACATGTATATGCGCTGTAATGGCAGCAATTGAGCTGTATACTCCCCAGGGAGCTGAGATGGTTTCAGGAATGATTTATGAGCCTTATGAGCCTCATGAGCAGGGGTAATAATATAATGCGCCTTGAGCACCACTCAGTTGGTGGATACGTGCGCTATATAAGTCCACACATTATTATTATTATTAAGGCCGTTCACACAGTATGGCTGTATGGCTTAAACAGTGCTACTTCTGAAAAGTTGTTCATTTAAACTTCTGTTTTCGACCGGAAGGAGAGGTCAAATTGGGGTCATGTCTGTGTAAGAAATGTGACATAGTTCAAGGTCTTTAAGATGATGCAAAGATTGTGAAAATATTTTCTGTGGTTCATGAGATATGATTTTTTGAAATATTCAACTTCCGGTTTCGACCGGAAGGAGAGGTCGGATTGGGGTCACGTCTGTGTACGAAAAATCACATAATTAAAGATCTATAACATGGTGTAAAGATTGTGAAAATATCATTTGTGGTTCATGAGATATGATTTTTTGAAAATATTAAACTTTGATTTAGTGTAATTCGATATCTTAAGACCTCACTATGACGTCACAACTTAGTGTAAGACTACATGTTAAGGTCTAACTACAAAATGTATGTGTGAAGTTTTAAGGTTCTGTGAACTCTGCAACTATGTTTTTTTCTCTGGATAAGTCTTATTGAGAAGAAGAAGAAGAAGAAGAAGAAGAAGAAAAAAATAAAAAATAAAACGAACAATATCAAGAGGTGTTTGGGCACCAACCCAAACACCTAAATATGGGTGTTGTTCATGCAGCCGAACCGAACTGGTGAGCCGTTGGCCTCACAGAGTTGCACAAGAACACAGGCCGGCGACGACATCGATAAGAATGCTCCTTCACTGGCAGCCCACAACGATCGCCTCCACACTACAGACTGGTATATGTAATATCTCTGAATTTGTTTGTTACATTTTAGGTTAAATCTACAGTATGTAATATAATTGAGTTTGCTGTATGGTTTGTGTACCAACATAATGAAAATAAAATTCGGCCCATGTTTTACAGTACCTATACATGTTACAGTACCTATACATGGGACAAACTGGAGAATATAAATACAATTGTATGATTGATATTAAAATATTTATCGGGTTGTTTAGGCCCAATCCTGTTTTAATTATTTACACGGCTGGCAAATTCATAATTGTAAAAATGCTGGTAAAATATTTGTGCATTTTGAAATGTTTTGTTGTCTTTTATTTAAATGAAGCTGTTCTTGGGCAATTTAGTTATAATAGAGTTTATTGACAGTACTGCATGGATGTTGGGATGGATCTAGAAACATTGATCTGATGCCTAACCACAGGAACCCTAGAAACTGCAATATGGAGCCAGGGCTGTTGAGGGCTTATAACAAAATTAATTCAGCAATTTTATTTAAATTATGTGCATGAAACCACCATCCTATCCCAAACATTGCTGGATTGAGGAACAAAGATAATAATCAACATAAACCAGATAACTTAAAGATGAACTCTCTTAGTGCTTTTGTGAGCGATAATAAACACTAGGGGGCCTACATACATGTACTTGCATACTTGTACATCATTTTAGCTGATAATTTTACCCGACTGCATTAGTTTCTGATGGTAAGATCTCAGCCTAAAGAGCCAATAATAATTGTACTTGGACATAAAATGTTCTACAATGTGTTAAGCTCACAAAGCACATGAAACATTTAATGAATTCTGTAATAAATATTACAGAATGATGGCACTGAGGGCTTCAGATATCCAGACTTGGATGAATAATGTATTGAAACTCTAGTGTCAAAACATTCTATTAAAGGTACATATAGGAATTTGGAAATGTGCATGTACATGCACATTGATATCAACCATGTAGTTTTTGAAGAAATATATCATAAGACTAACATATAAAAAACATTACATGCTCATGTTTTGAACGACTAAAACCTAAGGAGAAAACACTTCAAGATGGAACAATTTCTCAGAATGATTGATACATGTACATGTACGTATACCAACTTTATACCAGGTACGGTCTTATAATTAGATAATAATTATTTTGATAATTTGTCAATTATCAATGTTGTTCAGGACTTATAAATTGCAGTACCTTTAAACCCTCTGATTTTATTGTTAATACATTACACAGTTTACAAGAGAGTATTTGTGTTTACATAAAACTGGTTCTTTATTTTTCACTATTGTTAATTGATCTGAAAATAAACTGGATATTATGTTGAACTTGCAAAGTGACTCCAATGACAGCATAAATAATTTATTTATTTATTTTAAAAATAGAATACATACTGGCATGGTATATACTTGGTACATTACCAGTTAGTGTACAACTCAATTGAAAAAAACCCCCTTAGAAAACAGTATTCCAAATCAGAGGTAACAGCGGTCATATATCTTGGGTTTTTTAATACACAAGTCTATAGGTGTCAAAATGAGGCTGATGTTCAAATAGACTGGTGACATTCGCATTGTGAACAATGTACATGGAGTTCATTTGATTAAGGGAATACATATCTGCAGAATCTGATATCTCACTGCAAAAATGAATCAAAGCACAAAAATAATAATATAATATGGTAGGTTGCAGGTTCAAATTTTAAGAAGGGTATTCTGTTTCCTCATGCAATCTTCATGCTTGAAGGTCATTGTTGGAGTAATTGAATAATCATATTTAAAGCCTCTGTTTATACATATGTACATTACACACTTTACATTCTATTTACATGAACATGTACAAATGTAACTGGTTCTTTAATTTTCACCATTGATAATTACTGTGACCTGAAAGAAACCCAGATATGTTAAACTTGTAAAGTGACTCCAATGACGCATCTGTTTAAACAAGTAAATTTTCAATTTAAAAAAAATTATTATTGATGGTTTATTAAAACAATTTGAACTTGTAGCCAAAGGCTAAATTGAGTCAAATTTAACATAAAATATCCAAAATAAAAACATTACAATTACAGTATAAAAATAGATATGATCATTTATATTTAAAGATTCAGTTATATAAGAGTATTGATATTGACTTTAATTAAAATATTAAATATTAAAATAAAATGAAGAATGGATAGAAAAACAGACAACCAATTATACAGTATATTGTGTACACATGCATATTTCACACAATACAGTTTGGAAACCATCAGTGGTCATTATAAAGGTCTATAAATGTCTTAGACATTGTGGTGTACCTTTGGGGGGATGACACCTGAGGCTCTATTATTATTATTATTATTACCATCATCTTCATTATCATTATCATCATTATCATTATCATGTTTATTAAAAAACACACCTTTTGCAGCCCAAAGGCTGAATTGCACAGTGCTTATAAATAAACAACTATAATAAATAGCAAAATCCATTAAGTTCGAATAACGATAAAAATAATAAAATGTAAATTACTTCATTTGTTAAGTAGTCTAGTGAGGTATGGCACAGGACTGTTCCTGAATCTGTTCGAGGTGAAAGAGTGCCCTTCAAGGACCCGATTTGATCTGAGGTTCATAGAGTGTGAAATTTTAGTTTTAGGGAACCATTTGCTAAATCTACTCGAGTTGTAAGTTTTAATGGCAAATTTGGTACAAACAGAGGTTCTTCTATCATGGAGGGGTGTCAGACCTAAAGTGGATAACGCTTCAACGTAATGGGTTTTTGTGCTGTTATGTTTCACATTAAACAAGTTTATTTTATATTTGGATTCTGTCGTATTTATTTTACAAACGGAATACTGGCATGGCATGTACATGTACATGTACAGTGTACATACATGTACATGTATGTACATTGACTAATCTATGAATATTTGTCTGGCATATAGATTGTGTATAAATTAGAAACAAAACTTATATTTCCTCATGCAATCTATATCATAGCTTGAAAGTCATTGTTTGAATAATTGAATAATCATATTTCAATAATTTATGCCTATTAAAGGCATTGTCACGATCAACAGGGCATGGAATCGGAGTGCATAATTTTAGATTAACCTGGTGACTGAAAATAATACCCCACATGATAAGGTCATTACCTTTGCTGCTGCATAAATGAGCCAGTAATTTACAGTCACTATGTTCATCTTTAACTAGGACAGTGATTCTATTCTCTGATCATGATGATCATCATGTTCAACCATTATCAGTCCACTGCTGGATGAAAGCCTCAGCATGCTGCCTCCACAAGTCTCTGTTTCTTGCTTCCTTGTACCAGTTGACACTGCCCAGTATTCCTGGAGTTCATCCCTCCATCTCTTTCGCTGTCTTCCTCTGTTTCTGTTTCCCTCCCATGGTGTCCATACAGTGAGTGCTGTGCTCCATCTCTCATCTGTTCTCCTACTAACATGTCCTGCCCAAGTCCATTTCCTATTTTTGATTGATTCCACGATGTCTTGAACTTTGGTTTGGTCCTTGATCCACTTATTTGTTTTCCTATCTTTGTACATGTTTGTCACATTAAGCATGCTTCGTTCCATGTTATGCTGTGCTGCAGCTAGTTTCTTCTCCATTTTGGCGGTGAGTGTCCATGTTTCACAGGCATATACTGTACATATATTACAGCTGGTAAAATGCACTGACGAGATTCCCTTTCATTATTGAGCTGTCTTCCAAATGCCTGCCACCCTGCCTTTATTCATTGTCTTGGTTCTTTTCTGTCAGGTTGAATCTTTGGCCCAGGTAAATGTACTCTTCTACTTGCTCTAATTGTACTCCATTCACTGTTATTGACTTACATGTATATGTACATGTAGGTGTAGTTGAGATCCCTGCCAGGATTTTTGTTTTTTCATGCTCCTTCGCTCATACGCATGAAAAACAGTTTCCTTCTAATAGATGACTTAAGAACGACATCAAACACAGTTGTTTGTTTCTGATATTTTATTATAACATGTGATTGTGGCGGCCAGTGGCCGATGAGTTACCTTTTAAACATTCGCATCGTATTACCTTTGCAGTTAGTACATGTACATAAACAATATAATGTTAGTATATTAGTATCCAACTCCGATCTTTTACAGGTTCCTATGTGGAACCATTGCCCTCTCGGCATTCAGGACATCTGTCCATTTCTTTACATTATGTACATGTACCACTTTAAATACATTCAAAAAATAATATTGTCCACATTACCATTCTCTAACAGTTATATTTATCAATACATGTATGTACTGTGAATAATAGTTGCAAAAAAATTGTTTTGATTATCTAAATTGAACATTCAATGTTCGATTTGTTTATTTATTTTGTTAATTAGGTGTTCGGGTATGTGCCCGAAACACCTTGTTTTTGTTCGTTTAAAAATTTTTTTTTTTACTTCTCCCCGACGTTTGTCCGCAAAAAAACACATACTTGCAAACTTCACATGAACTTGAAACTTGGCATGTACTTAGAACTTAACAAGTAGATGAAACACGAGTTGTGAGTGACCCCAATTTGACCTTACTTCCTGTCCAAACCGGAAGTCAAAATTTAACATTAAAAAAAATCATATCTCAACAACCACAAGAGGTAAATTCACAATTTTTGTACCATTGTACAGATCTTTAATTGTCAAAAAATATTTACAACTAGACGGCAGTGTTTGTGATATTACAAACACATAGGTGTTCGAGTTTTGTCAGGGCAGTGGTGATGACGTCAGAATGTTTTAAAAGAAACTTTGCATGATTATTTTTTAATATTAAACTTTGACTTCCGGTTTAGACAGGAAGTAAAGGTCAAATTGGGGTCACGTTTTTGTAAATATTTTTGACAGTTAACAATCTGTACAATGGTGCCAAAACTGAATTTACCTATTGTGGTTGTTGAGATATGATTTTTTTAAAATATTAAACTTTGACTTCCGGTTTGGACAGGAAGTAAGGTCAAATTGGGGTCACCTTTGTTTAAATATTTTTTTTACAATTAACAATCTGTACAATGGTGCAAAAACTGTGAATTTACCTGTTGTGGTTGTTGAGATATGATTTTTTTAAATATTAAATTTTGACTTCCGGTTTGGACAGGAAGTAAGGTCAAATTAGGGTCACCTTTGTGTAAATATTTTTCGACAATTAACGATCTGTACAATGGTACAAAAATTGTGAATTTACCTCTTGTGGTTGTTGAGATATGATTTTTTTAAATATTAAACTTTGATTTATCGTAATTCGATATCTGATGACCTAATCATGACGTCACAAATTTTGTTTCATCTACGTCTTAAGTTCTAAGTATATGCCAAGTTTGTGTTTTTTTGTAGACAATCGATGGGGAGAAGGAGAAGAAAAAGAAAAAAACCGAACAAAAACAATAGGTGTTTCGGGTACATACCCGAACACCTAAAAAAAAAAACTAGACTTACATTGTAAGTGTTTGTCATATGACAAACACATAGGTGTTCGGGTTTTGTCAGGGTAGTGATGAAAGTAATGATTATTGCAATTTGTTGTCATCAGTTTGGCATTATTGACATGACTACACTCACTGGCCATAAATATTGCAACATTGAAATTCACACCAAAGTTCAGTTATTTACACTACTTAAGACTTCTTGAAAGTGCCTGTGTTTTGAAGTCAATGTTCTTTTTTACTGTTCTTGCACGGAAATTATGTAATACACGATCAATGAAATTGGATTAAATGATCATCTCACCTGTTACTGTAAAGTGCTATTAATTTACCTCTTGTGGTTGATTTGAGATATGATTTTTTTTAAATATTAAACTTTGACTTCCGGTTTGGACAAGAAGTAAGGTCAAATTGGGGTCATCTTTGTGTAAATATTTCTTGACAATTAACGGTCTGCACAATGGTACAAAAATTGTGAATTTACCTCTTCTGGTTGTTGAGATATGATTTTTTAAAATAATAAACTTTGACTTCCGGTTTGGACAGGAAGTAAGGTCAAATTAGGGTCACCTCTGTGTAAATAATTTTCGACAATTAACGATCTGTACAATGGTGCAAAAAATTTCAATTTACCTCTTGTGGTTGTTGAGATATGATTTTTTTAAATATTAAACTTTGACTTCCGGTTTGGACAGGAAGTAAGGTCAAATTGGGGTCACCTTTTTGTAAATATTTTTTGACAATTAACGATCTGTACAATGGTACAAAAATTTTGAATTTCCCTCTTGTGGTTGTTGAGATATGATTTTTTTAAATATTAAACTTTCACTTCCGGTTTGGATAGGAAGTAAGGTCAAAATGGGGTCACCTTTTTGTAAATATTTTTTGACAATTAACGATCTGTACAATGGTACAAAAATTTTGAATTTACCTCTTGTGGTTGTTGAGATATGATTTTTTGAAGTATTAAATTTTGATTTATCGTAATTCGATATCTGATGACCTAATCATGACGTCACAAATTTTATTTCATCTACGTGTTAAGTTCTAAGTATATGCCAAGTTTCAAGTTCATGTGAAGTTTGCAATTATGTGTTTTTTTGTAGACAAACGATGGGGAGAAGAAGAAGAAAAAAAAACGAACAAAAACAATAGGTGTTTCGGGTACATACCCGAACACCTAATAACAATTTAAAAAACTAGAGATTGGTGTTTGTATTGACAAACACTAGGTGTTCGGGAGGAAGTAAAGGTCAAATTGGGGTCAACTTTGTATAAATATTTTTTGACAATTAACGATCTGTACAATGGTGTAAAGATTGTTAATTTACCTCTTGTGGATTATTTTTTTCTAATATTAAACTTTGACTTCCGGTTTGGACAGGAAGTAAGGTCAAATTGGGGTCATCTTTTTGTAAATATTTTTTGACAATTAACGGTCTGTACAATGGTACAAAAATTGTGAATTTACCTCTTGTGGATGTTGAGATATGATTTTTTTAATATTAAACTTTGACTTCCGGTTTGGACAGGAAGTAATGTCAAATTGGGGTCACCTTTTTGTAAATATTTTTTGACAATTAACGATCTGTACAATGGTACAAAAATTTTGAATTTACCTCTTGTGGTTGTTGAGACATGATTTTTTTAAATATTAAACTTTGACTTCCGGTTTGGACAGGAAGTAAGGTCAAATTGGGGTCACCTTTTTGTAAATATTTTTGGACAAGTAACGATCTGTACAATGGTACAAAAATTGTGAATTTACCTCTTGTGGTTGTTGAGATATGATTTTTTTAAATATTAAACTTTGATTTATCGTAATTCGACATCTGATGACGTAATCATGACGTCACAAATTTTGTTTCATCTACGTTTTAAGTTCTAAGTATACGCCAAGTTTCAAGTTCATGTGAAGTTTGCAAGTATGTGTTCTTTTGTAGACAATCTATGGGGAGAAGAAGACGAAGAAGAAGAAACTAGATATAAGTTTTTGTCACAACAAAAACTAGGTGTTCGGTTGAAGTTAAAATGATGACGTCATCAATTCGAAGTGTTGTAGAAAGTCAAATGTTAACGTCTGTTGAAGTTCTCGCGAGAAGTTTATTTGAATACAATACAATACTGAATTTAGAAATTATTTTAATATTAAACTTTGAATTATGGTTTGGACAGGAAGTAAAGGTCGAATTGGGATCATGTTTTTGTAAATACTTTTGACAATTAACTATCTGTGCAATGATGCAAAAACTGAATTTACCTCGTGGTTGTTGAGATATGATTTTTTTAACTATTAAACTTTGACTTCCGGTTTGGACAGGAAGTAAGGTCAAATTGGGGTCACCTTTGTGTAAATATGCTTCGACAATTAACAATCTATACAATGGTGCAAAAAATGTCAATTTACCTCTTGTGGTTGTTGAGATAGGATTTTTGTAAATATTAAACTTTGACTTCCGGTTTGGACAGGAAGTAAGGTCAAATTGGGGTCACCTTTTTGTAAATATGTTTTGACAATTAACGATCTCTACAATGGTACAAAAATTGTGAATTTACCCCTTGTGGTTGTTTAGATATGATTTTTTTAAATATTAAACTTTGATTTATCGTAATTCGATATCTGATGACCTCATCATGACGTCACAAATTCTGTTTCATCTACGTGTTAAGTTCTAAGTATATGCCAAGTTTCAAGTTCATGTAAAGTTTGCAAGTATGTTTTTTTTTTTAGACAATCTATCCGGAGAAGAAGAAGAAACTAGAGATTGGTGTTTTCGTCACAACAAAAACTAGGTGTTCGGTTGAAGTGAAAATGGTGACGCCATCAATTCAAGTGTTGGAGAAGTCAAATGTTAACGTCTGTTGAAGTTCTCATGAAGTTTATTTGAATACAATACAATACTGAATTTAGAAATTATTTTAATATTAAATTTTGACTTCCGGTTTGGACAGGAAGTAAAGGTCAAATTGGGGTCATGTTTTGTAAATATATTTAAACAATTAACTATCTGTACAATGGTGCAAAAACTGAATTTACCTCTTGTGGTTGTTGAGAAATATTTTTTAAATATTAAACTTTGACTTCCGGTTTGGACAGGAAGTAAGGTCAAATTGGGGTCACCTTTGTGTAAATATGTTTCAACAATTAACAATCTATACAATGGTGCAACAAATGTCAATTTACCTCTTGTGGTTGTTGAGATAGGATTTTTGTAAATATTAAACTTTGACTTCCGGTTTGGACAGGAAGTAAGGTCAAATTGGGGTCATCTTTTTGTAAATATTTTTTGACAATTAACGATCTGTACAATGGTACAAAAATTTTGAATTTACCTCTTGTGGTTGTTGAGATATGATTTTTTTTAAATATTAACTTTGACTTCCGGTTTGGACAGGAAGTAAGGTCAAATTAGGGTCACCTTTGTGTAAATATTTTTTGACAATTCACAAACTGTACAATGGTGCAAAAACTGAATTTACCTGTAGTGGTTGTTGAGATATGATTTTTTTAATATTAAACTTTGACTTCCGGTTTTGACAGGAAGTTAGGTCAAATTGAGGTCACCTTTGTGTAAACATTTTTCAACAATTAACAATCTACACACCGGTACAAAATATGCCAATGTACCTGTTGTGGTTGTTGAGATATGATTTTTTTAAATATTAAACTAGATTTTTTTTAAATATTAAACTTTGACTTCCGGTTTGGACAAGAAGTAAGGTCAAATATGGGTCATCTTTGTGTAAATATTTCTTGACAATTAACGGTCTGCACAATGGTACAAAAACTGTGAATTTACCTGTTGTGGTTGTTGATATATGATTTTTTTAAATATTAAACTTTGACTTCCGGTTTGGACAGGAAGTAAGGTCAAATTGGGGTCACCTTTTTGCAAATATTTTTTGACAAGGAACGATGTGTACAATGGTGCCAAAAATGTCAATTTACCTCTTGTGGTTGTTGAGATGATTTTTTTTAAATATTATCTTTGACTTCCGGTTTGGACAGGAAGTAAGGTCAAATTGGGGTCACCTTGTTGTAAATATTTTTTGACAATTAACGGTCTGCACAATGGTACAACAATTGTGAATTTACCTCTTCTGGTTGTTGAGATATGATTTTTTTAAATAATAAACTTTGACTTCCGGTTTCGACAGGAAGTAAGGTCAAATTAGGGTCACCTTTGTGTAAATATTTTTCGACAATTAACGATCTGTACAATGGTACAAAAAATTTCAAATTACCTCTTGTGGTTGTTGAGATATGATTTTTTAAAATATTAAACTTTGACTTCCGGTTTGGACAGGAAGTAAGGTCAAATTGGGGTCACCTTTTTGTAAATATTTTTTGACAATTAACGATCTGTACAATGGTACAAAAATTTTGAATTTCCCTCTTGTGGTTGTTGAGATATGATTTTTTTAAATATTAAACTTTCACTTCCGGTTTGGATAGGAAGTAAGGTCAAAATGGGGTCACCTTTTTGCAAATATTTTTTGACAAGGAACGATGTGTACAATGGTGCCAAAAATGTCAATTTACCTCTTGTGGTTGTTGAGATGATTTTTTTAAAATATTATCTTTGACTTCCGGTTTGGACAGGAAGTAAGGTCAAATTGGGGTCACCTTGTTGTAAATATTTTTTGACAATTAACGGTCTGCACAATGGTACAAAAATTGTGAATTTACCTCTTCTGGTTGTTGAGATATGATTTTTTTAAATAATAAACTTTGACTTCCGGTTTCGACAGGAAGTAAGGTCAAATTAGGGTCACCTTTGTGTAAATATTTTTCGACAATTAACGATCTGTACAATGGTGCAAAAAATTTCAAATTACCTCTTGTGGTTGTTGAGATATGATTTTTTAAAATATTAAACTTTGACTTCCGGTTTCGACAGGAAGTAAGGTCAAATTGGGGTCACCTTTTTGTAAATATTTTTTGACAATTAACGATCTGTACAATGGTACAAAAATTTTGAATTTCCCTCTTGTGGTTGTTGAGATATGATTTTTTTAAATATTAAACTTTCACTTCCGGTTTGGATAGGAAGTAAGGTCAAAATGGGGTCACCTTTTTGTAAATATTTTTTGACAATTAACGATCTGTACAATGGTACAAACATTTTGAATTTACCTCTTGTGGTTGTTGAAATATGATTTTTTTTAAATATTAAACTTTGATTTATCGTAATTCGATATCTGATGACCTAATCATGACGTCACAAATTTTGTTTCATCTACGTGTTAAGTTCTAAGTATATGCCAAGTTTCAAGTTCATGTGAAGTTTGCAATTATGTGTTTTTTTGTAGACAAACGATGGGGAGAAGAAGGAGAAGAAAAAAAAACGAACAAAAACAATAGGTGTTTCGGGTACATACCCGAACACCTAATAACAATTTAAAAAACTAGAGATTGGTGTTTGTATTGACAAACACTAGGTGTTCGGGAGGAAGTAAAGGTCAAATTGGGGTCAACTTTGTATAAATATTTTTTGACAATTAACGATCTGTACAATGGTGTAAAGATT
This sequence comes from Zoroaster sp. YZ-2022, assembly GCA_029582265.1. Lineage (NCBI taxonomy): Eukaryota > Metazoa > Echinodermata > Asteroidea > Forcipulatida > Zoroasteridae > Zoroaster > Zoroaster sp. YZ-2022. The sequence goes on from CM055819.1 coordinate 12,438,313, forward strand.
GTTAATTTACCTCTTGTGGATTATTTTTTTCTAATATTAAACTTTGACTTCCGGTTTGGACAGGAAGTAAGGTCAAATTGGGGTCATCTTTTTGTAAATATTTTTTGACAATTAACGGTCTGTACAATGGTACAAAATTGTGAATTTACCTCTTGTGGATGTTGAGATATGATTTTTTTAAATATTAAACTTTGACTTCCGGTTTGGAAAGGAAGTAATGTAAAATTTGGGTCACCTTTTTGTAAATATTTTATGACAATTAACGATCTGTACAATGGTACAAAAATTTTGAATTTACCTCTTGTGGTTGTTGAGACATGATTTTTTTAAATATTAAACTTTGACTTCCGGTTTGGACAGGAAGTAAGGTCAAATTGGGGTCACCTTTTTGTAAATATTTTTGGACAAGTAACGATCTGTACAATGGTACAAAAATTGTGAATTTACCTCTTGTGGTTGTTGAGATATGATTTTTTAAAATATTAAACTTTGATTTATCGTAATTCGACATCTGATGACGTAATCATGACGTCACAAATGTTGTTTCATCTACGTTTTAAGTTCTAAGTATACGCCAAGTTTCAAGTTCATGTGAAGTTTGCAAGTATGTGTTTTTTTGTAGACAATCTATGGGGAGAAGAAGACGAAGAAGAAGAAACTAGATATAAGTTTTTGTCACAACAAAAACTAGGTGTTCGGTTGAAGTTAAAATGATGACGTCATCAATTCGAAGTGTTGTAGAAAGTCAAATGTTAACGTCTGTTGAAGTTCTCGCGAGAAGTTTATTTGAATACAATACAATACTGAATTTAGAAATTATTTTAATATTAAACTTTGAATTATGGTTTGGACAGGAAGTAAAGGTCGAATTGGGATCATGTTTTTGTAAATACTTTTGACAATTAACTATCTGTGCAATGATGCAAAAACTGAATTTACCTCTTGTGGTTGTTGAGAAATAATTTTTTTAAATATTAAACTTTGACTTCCGGTTTGGACAGGAAGTAAGGTCAAATTGGGGTCACCTTTGTGTAAATATGTTTCGACAATTAACAATCTATACAATGGTGCAAAAAATGTCAATTTACCTCTTGTGGTTGTTGAGATAGGATTTTTGTAAATATTAAACTTTGACTTCCGGTTTGGACAGGAAGTAAGGTCAAATTGGGGTCATCTTTTTGTAAATATGTTTTGACAATTAACGATCTGTACAATGGTACAAAAATTGTGAATTTACCCCTTGTGGTTGTTTAGATATGATTTTTTTAAATATTAAACTTTGATTTATCGTAATTCGATATCTGATGACCTCATCATGACGTCACAAATTCTGTTTCATCTACGTGTTAAGTTCTAAGTATATGCCAAGTTTCAAGTTCATGTGAAGTTTGCAAGTATGTTTTTTTTTTTAGACAATCTATCCGGAGAAGAAGAAGAAACTAGAGATTGGTGTTTTCGTCACAACAAAAACTAGGTGTTCGGTTGAAGTGAAAATGGTGACGTCATCAATTCGAAGTGTTTGAGAAGTCAAATGTTAACGTCTGTTGAAGTTCTCGCGAGAAGTTTATTTGAATACAATACAATACTGAATTTAGAAATTATTTTAATATTAAATTTTGACTTCCGGTTTGGACAGGAAGTAAAGGTCAAATTGGGGTCATGTTTTTGTAAATATATTTAAACAATTAACTATCTGTACAATGGTGCAAAACTGAATTTACCTCTTGTGGTTGTTGAGAAATATTTTTTTTAAATATTAAACTTTGACTTCCGGTTTGGACAGGAAGTAAGGTCAAATTGGGGTCACCTTTGTGTAAATATGTTTCGACAATTAACAATCTATACAATGGTGCAAAAATGTCAATTTACCTCTTGTGGTTGTTGAGATAGCATTTTTGTAAATATTAAACTTTGACTTCCGGTTTGGACAGGAAGTAAGGTCAAATTGGGGTCATCTTTTTGTAAATATTTTTTGACAATTAACGATCTGTACAATGGTACAAAAATTGTGAATTTACCTCTTGTGGTTGTTGAGATATGATTTTTTTAAAATATTAATTTTGACTTCCGGTTTGGACAGGAAGTAAGGTCAAATTAGGTCACCTTTGTGTAAATATTTTTTGACAATTCACAAACTGTACAATGGTGCAAAAACTGAATTTACCTGTTGTGGTTGTTGAGATATGATTTTTTTAATATTAAACTTTGACTTCCGGTTTTGACAGGAAGTTAGGTCAAATTGGGGTCACCTTTGTGTAAACATTTTTCAACAATTAACAATCTACACACCGGTACAAAATATGCCAATGTACCTGTTGTGGTTGTTGAGATATGATTTTTTTAAATATTAAACTAGATTTTTTTTAAATATTAAACTTTGACTTCCGGTTTGGACAAGAAGTAAGGTCAAATATGGGTCATCTTTGTGTAAATATTTCTTGACAATTAACGGTCTGCACAATGGTACAAAAACTGTGAATTTACCTGTTGTGGTTGTTGATATATGATTTTTTTAAATATTAAACTTTGACTTCCGGTTTGGACAGGAAGTAAGGTCAAAATTTAGGTCACCTTTTGCAAATATTTTTGACAAGGAACGATGTGTACAATGGTGCCAAAAATGTCAATTTACCTCTTGTGGTTGTTGAGATGATTTTTTTAAATATTAAATCTTTGACTTTCCGGTTTGGACAGGAAGTAAGGTCAAATTGGGTCACCTTGTTGTAAATATTTTTGACAATTAACGGTCTGCACAATGGTACAAAAATTGTGAATTTACCTCTTCTGGTTGTTGAGATATGATTTTTTTAAATAATAAACTTTGACTTCCGGTTTCGACAGGAAGTAAGGTCAAATTAGGGTCACCTTTGTGTAAATATTTTTCGACAATTAACGATCTGTACAATGGTGCAAAAAATTTCAAATTACCTCTTGTGGTTGTTGAGATATGATATTTTAAAATATTAAACTTTGACTTCCGGTTTGGACAGGAAGTAAGATCAAATTGGGGTCACCTTTTTTAAAATATTTTTTGACAATTAACGATCTGTACAATGGTACAAAAATTTTGAATTTCCCTCTTGTGGTTGTTGAGATATGATTTGTTTAAATATTAAACTTTCACTTCCGGTTTGGATAGGAAGTAAGGTCAAAAGGGGTCACCTTTTTGTAAATATTTTTTGACAATTAACGATCTGTACAATGGTACAACATTTTTGAATTTACCTCTTGTGGTTGTTGAAATATGATTTTTTTTAAATATTAAACTTTGATTTATCGTAATTCGATATCTGATGACCTAATCATGACGTCACAAATTTTGTTTCATCTACGTGTTAAGTTCTAAGTATATGCCAAGTTTCAAGTTCATGTGAAGTTTGCAATTATGTGTTTTTTTGTAGACAAACGATGGGGAGAAGAAGGAGAAGAAAAAAAAAACGAACAAAAACAATAGGTGTTTCGGGTACATACCCGAACACCTAATAACAATTAAAAAAAACTAGAGATTGGTGTTTGTATTGACAAACACTAGGTGTTCGGGAGGAAGTAAAGGTCAAATTGGGGTCAACTTTGTTTAAATATTTTTTGACAATTAACGATCTGTACAATGGTGTAAAGATTGTTAATTTACCACTTGTGGTTGTTCAGATATGATTTTTTTAAATATTAAACTTTGACTTCCGGTTTGGACAGGAAGTAAGGTCAAATTGGGGTCATCTTTGTGTAAACATATTTCGACAATTAACAATCTATACAATGGCGCAAAAATTGTGAATTTACCTCTTGTGGTTGTTCAGATATGATTTTTTTTAATATTAAACTTTGACTTCCGGTTTGGACAGGAAGTAAGGTCAAATTGGGGTCATCTTTTAGTAAATATTTTTGACAATTAACGTTTTGTACAATGGTACAAAAATTGTGAATTTACCTCTTGTGGTTGTTCAGATATGATTTTTTAAATATTAAAATTTGACTTCCGGTTTGGACAGGAAGTAAGGTCAAATTGGGGTCATCTTTTTGTAAATATTTTTTGACAATTAATGATCTGTACAATGGTACAAAAATTGTGAATTTCCCTCTTGTGGTTGTTGAGATATGATTTTTTTAAATATTAAAATTTGACTTCCGGTTTGGACAGGAAGTAAGGTCAAATTAGGGTCACCTTTGTGTAAATATTTTTCGACAATTAACGATCTGTACAATGATGCAAAAATTGTGAATTTCCCTCTTGTGGTTGTTGAGATATGATTTTTTTTAAATATTAAACTTTGTCTTCTGGTTTGGACAGGAAGTAAGGTCAAATTTGGGTCACCTTTGTGTAAATATGTTTCGACAATTAACAATCTGTACAATGGTGCAAAAAATTTCAATTTACCTCTTGTGGTTGTTGAGATGGGATTTTTGTAAATATTAAACTTTGACTTCCGGTTTGGACAGGAAGTAAGGTCAAATTGGGGTCATCTTTCTGTAAATATTTTTTGACAATTAACGATCTGTACAATGGTACAAAAATTGTGAATTTCCCTCTTGTGGTTGTTGAGATATGATTTTTTTAAATATTAAAGTTTCACTTCCGGTTTGGACAGGAAGTATGGTCAAAATGGGGTCACCTTTTTGTAAATATTTTTTGACAATTAACGATCTGTACAATGGTACAAAATTTTTGAATATACCTCTTGTGGTTGTTGAGATATGATTTTTTTAATATTAAACTTTGACTTCCGGTTTGGACAGGAAGTAAGGTCAAATTTGGGTCACCTTTGTGTAAATATGTTTCGACAATTAACAATCTGTACAATGGTGCAAAAAATTTCAATTTACCTCTTGTGGTTGTTGAGATGGGATTTTTGTAAATATTAAACTTTGACTTCCGGTTTGGACAGGAAGTAAGGTCAAATTGGGGTCATCTTTCTGTAAATATTTTTTGACAATTAACGATCTGTACAATGGTACAAAATTGTGAATTTCCTCTTGTGGTTGTTGAGATATGATTTTTTTAAATATTAAAGTTTCACTTCCGGTTTGGACAGGAAGTATGGTCAAAATGGGGTCACCTTTTTGTAAATATTTTTTGACAATTAACGATCTGTACAATGGTACAACAATTGTGAATTTACCTCTTGTGGTTGTTGAGATATGATTTTTTTAAATATTAAACTTTGACTTCCGGTTTGGACAGGAAGTAATGTCAAATTGGGGTCACCTTTTGTAAATATTTTTGACAATTAACGATCTGTACAATGGTACAAAAATTTTTGAATTTACCTCTTGTGGTTGTTGAGACATGATTTTTTAAATATTAAACTTTGACTTCCGGTTTGGACAGGAAGTAAGGTCAAATTTAGGTCACCTTTTTGTAAATATTTTTGGACAAGTAACGATCTGTACAATGGTACAAAAATTGTGAATTTACCTCTTGTGGTTGTTGAGATATGATTTTTTAAAATATTAAACTTTGATTTATCGTAATTCGACATCTGATGACGTAATCATGACGTCACAAATGTTGTTTCATCTACGTTTTAAGTTCTAAGTATACGCCAAGTTTCAAGTTCATGTGAAGTTTGCAAGTATGTGTTTTTTTGTAGACAATCTATGGGGAGAAGAAGACGAAGAAGAAGAAACTAGATATAAGTTTTTGTCACAACAAAAACTAGGTGTTCGGTTGAAGTTAAAATGATGACGTCATCAATTCGAAGTGTTGTAGAAAGTCAAATGTTAACGTCTGTTGAAGTTCTCGCGAGAAGTTTATTTGAATACAATACAATACTGAATTTAGAAATTATTTTAATATTAAACTTTGAATTATGGTTTGGACAGGAAGTAAAGGTCGAATTGGGATCATGTTTTTGTAAATACTTTTGACAATTAACTATCTGTGCAATGATGCAAAAACTGAATTTACCTCTTGTGGTTGTTGAGAAATAATTTTTTTAAATATTAAACTTTGACTTCCGGTTTGGACAGGAAGTAAGGTCAAATTGGGGTCACCTTTGTGTAAATATGTTTCGACAATTAACAATCTATACAATGGTGCAAAAAATGTCAATTTACCTCTTGTGGTTGTTGAGATAGGATTTTTGTAAATATTAAACTTTGACTTCCGGTTTGGACAGGAAGTAAGGTCAAATTGGGGTCATCTTTTTGTAAATATGTTTTGACAATTAACGATCTGTACAATGGTACAAAAATTGTGAATTTACCCCTTGTGGTTGTTTAGATATGATTTTTTTAAATATTAAACTTTGATTTATCGTAATTCGATATCTGATGACCTCATCATGACGTCACAAATTCTGTTTCATCTACGTGTTAAGTTCTAAGTATATGCCAAGTTTCAAGTTCATGTGAAGTTTGCAAGTATGTTTTTTTTTTTAGACAATCTATCCGGAGAAGAAGAAGAAACTAGAGATTGGTGTTTTCGTCACAACAAAAACTAGGTGTTCGGTTGAAGTGAAAATGGTGACGTCATCAATTCGAAGTGTTGGAGAAGTCAAATGTTAACGTCTGTTGAAGTTCTCGCGAGAAGTTTATTTGAATACAATACAATACTGAATTTAGAAATTATTTTAATATTAAATTTTGACTTCCGGTTTGGACAGGAAGTAAAGGTCAAATTGGGGTCATGTTTTTGTAAATATATTTAAACAATTAACTATCTGTACAATGGTGCAAAAACTGAATTTACCTCTTGTGGTTGTTGAGAAATATTTTTTTTAAATATTAAACTTTGACTTCCGGTTTGGACAGGAAGTAAGGTCAAATTGGGGTCACCTTTGTGTAAATATGTTTCGACAATTAACAATCTATACAATGGTGCAAAAAATGTCAATTTACCTCTTGTGGTTGTTGAGATAGGATTTTTGTAAATATTAAACTTTGACTTCCGGTTTGGACAGGAAGTAAGGTCAAATTGGGGTCATCTTTTTGTAAATATTTTTTGACAATTAACGATCTGTACAATGGTACAAAAATTGTGAATTTACCTCTTGTGGTTGTTGAGATATGATTTTTTTAAAATATTAATTTTGACTTCCGGTTTGGACAGGAAGTAAGGTCAAATTAGGGTCACCTTTGTGTAAATATTTTTTGACAATTCACAAACTGTACAATGGTGCAAAAACTGAATTTACCTGTTGTGGTTGTTGAGATATGATTTTTTTAATATTAAACTTTGACTTCCGGTTTTGACAGGAAGTTAGGTCAAATTGGGGTCACCTTTGTGTAAACATTTTTCAACAATTAACAATCTACACACCGGTACAAAATATGCCAATGTACCTGTTGTGGTTGTTGAGATATGATTTTTTTAAATATTAAACTAGATTTTTTTTAAATATTAAACTTTGACTTCCGGTTTGGACAAGAAGTAAGGTCAAATATGGGTCATCTTTGTGTAAATATTTCTTGACAATTAACGGTCTGCACAATGGTACAAAAACTGTGAATTTACCTGTTGTGGTTGTTGATATATGATTTTTTTAAATATTAAACTTTGACTTCCGGTTTGGACAGGAAGTAAGGTCAAATTGGGGTCACCTTTTTGCAAATATTTTTTGACAAGGAACGATGTGTACAATGGTGCCAAAAATGTCAATTTACCTCTTGTGGTTGTTGAGATGATTTTTTTAAAATATTATCTTTGACTTCCGGTTTGGACAGGAAGTAAGGTCAAATTGGGGTCACCTTGTTGTAAATATTTTTTGACAATTAACGGTCTGCACAATGGTACAAAAATTGTGAATTTACCTCTTCTGGTTGTTGAGATATGATTTTTTTAAATAATAAACTTTGACTTCCGGTTTCGACAGGAAGTAAGGTCAAATTAGGGTCACCTTTGTGTAAATATTTTTCGACAATTAACGATCTGTACAATGGTGCAAAAAATTTCAAATTACCTCTTGTGGTTGTTGAGATATGATATTTTAAAATATTAAACTTTGACTTCCGGTTTGGACAGGAAGTAAGATCAAATTGGGGTCACCTTTTTTAAAATATTTTTTGACAATTAACGATCTGTACAATGGCAGAGCTGCCAACTCTTCCGGATTCTGCGGAAGACTTCCGTATTTGACGGTAATCTTCCGTCATTCCGTAAAGCAGTCAAAATCTTCCGGATCCCCAACCCTCTGAATGGAAAAATAAAAAGTAGCCTCTGTTCCAAGTCCTCAGTGTGTTTGTGTGTCTTATTTTTACAAACAGTAAATGCATGCGTAATACTCAACGTAATACTCATTATAGTCTATCTAATGCAATAGATGCGTGCGTAATAAAGGTTCTGGTCTGGGATTGAGTTGCGAAATTGACAATTGACAGCGTGGGAAAAAACAAAATGGCGTCACCGGAGAGAGTCTTGGCGACCGGGAAGCAGAAAAAGACGAATTATGTGCAAAGATACAGGGATGAATACCAAAAAGAATGGCCTTGTATTAGAAAATCAACGAAGGGACAAAATCATGCGTTGTGATATTAGTGTGAAATACGGCGGACGAAATGACATTGCGACACATCAAATCGGATAAACATTGCAACACTGCGAAAGCACGATCGAGCACGCCTGGAATTGTTGGATTTTTTAGAAAATCGGGCGCTGATGACTGTGTAATAAAGGCGGAAATGTTGTTCACAGGCTTTCTAGTCGAACATAACTTGAACATAGCATCGTCTGACCATGCCGGTCCCCTATTCAGGGATGAGATTCTTCCGACTTGTCGGAAATCCGACCTTACGATTTTGAAAATCCGACTTTAAATTTCAGTTCCGACTTTCCGCCTTGGCCGTTTTATTTTTAGAAATCTGTTCAGTAGGCGGGCGTATAGCACAAATGCACCCTGCAAACAGGCCTCCATTTACTTTTAAATCAGGAGAAACGGTAAACACTTTTTACATACCCGACCGCTATTTATTTAATGCCGAAAGCATTATTTCTGAGCTGAGATTCTCCGCCACAGGTATAATCCATAGAATTTAATTCCACGAAAACAAAACATGTCAAACATTTCTGAAGCTTTTCCGAGGTAAAAAATCACCAATTTGCTCTCAGTCAAATAAATAGATGTCACAATTCTGCTCCAACCAGTCATAATTTTTTTAAGTAGGTCTAGATTTATTGTTTTAAATTTTAGGCTTTGAAACAACTGATAAAAAGACGTATTTCTGCCGACAGTCCGATCACTCACTCGTGCAACTTAAGCCTTGGGAGAATGTATATATAGTTATATAGCTTGGAAACCAGCCAAGAACAAGGTCCTGGAGGTTAATGTCACCTGGTCTGGGAGTGTAAAACCACAACCTGTCAGTCATTGTCAAGTGAACAATAGCCCCAGCTCTTGTCTTGGCTCTAATCCCAAATTGATACATTCAACATTCCAAAGTCGGCAGACAGTTCTTTGATGTGAACTTGTGACCCAGAAATTGTGTCTTTTTGGTTGCTGGTTGTGTTGTTTCTTTTTTCTTTTAAAATACTTTGAAGAGACTCCAGCCAGGATAATTCTAAGGCCTCTTTACAGCTGGCCTATGTTTTTTACAAACTTCGTTCAGTTTTTTAAATTTATTTACGCAATAACTGTGGACTTAGAATATAGAGCTCTTACCTGCTGTCGAATAAAATACTTGATGAAACTATTTACCTGGGTGAAGCTTGCACTGCAGGGTTTCGTTTGTAAGAACCATTTTATTTATAGTTTTGTCAAGTTTAATTTAAAGTAGGCATAAGTCAAGGCATATATTGTAATGTATTGTATGGAATTTTTTTGATCATATCTGGCTTTGAATTATTGATAAAAACGATTAACGTTTCTCACACGTTTAATATGCTACACAATACAGCCGAGAAGGCATCCAAGTCACTACCAATAGCCATAGATGAACTTTTGATAGATATTTATTACTACCTAGATAAAAGTAGCAAAAGGTTGAAGAACTTAAAGTCATTGCAGATTTTGTGTGATATGGGCGTCGAAAAATCTTGAAGCATGGCGCTGCCCCCTGGACCCCCGCAGGGGCTTCGCCCCTGGACCCCACCCGTAAGGGCTTGCTCGCTGCGCTCGCTTCGATTGAGTCTTCCTGATTAGAAAATTAAATCTTCCTCATTTTCAAAATCATATGTTGGCAGCTCTGCAATGGTACAAAAATTTTGAATTTCCCTCTTGTGGTTGTTGAGATATGATTTGTTTAAATATTAAACTTTCACTTCCGGTTTGGATAGGAAGTAAGGTCAAAAGGGGTCACCTTTTTGTAAATATTTTTTGACAATTAACGATCTGTACAATGGTACAACATTTTTGAATTTACCTCTTGTGGTTGTTGAAATATGATTTTTTTTAAATATTAAACTTTGATTTATCGTAATTCGATATCTGATGACCTAATCATGACGTCACAAATTTTGTTTCATCTACGTGTTAAGTTCTAAGTATATGCCAAGTTTCAAGTTCATGTGAAGTTTGCAATTATGTGTTTTTGTAGACAAACGATGGGGAGAAGAAGGAGAAGAAAAAACGAACAAAAACAATAGGTGTTTCGGGTACATACCCGAACACCTAATAACAATTAAAAAAACTAGAGATTGGTGTTTGTATTGACAAACACTAGGTGTTCGGGAGGAAGTAAAGGTCAAATTGGGGTCAACTTTGTTTAAATATTTTTTGACAATTAACGATCTGTACAATGGTGTAAAAATTGTGAATTTACCTCTTCTGGTTGTTGAGATATGATTTTTTTAAATAATAAACTTTGACTTCCGGTTTGGACAGGAAGTAAGGTCAAATTGGGGTCATCTTTGTGTAAACATATTTCGACAATAAACAATCTATACAATGGCGCAAAAATTGTGAATTTACCTCTTGTGGTTGTTCAGATATGATTTTTTTAAATATTAAACTTTGACTTCCGGTTTGGACAGGAAGTAAGGTCAAATTGGGGTCATCTTTTAGTAAATATTTTTGACAATTAACGTTTTGTACAATGGTACAAAAATTGTGAATTTACCTCTTGTGGTTGTTCAGATATGATTTTTTTTAAATATTAAAATTTGACTTCCGGTTTGGACAGGAAGTAAGGTCAAATTGGGGTCATCTTTTTGTAAATATTTTTTGACAATTAATGATCTGTACAATGGTACAAAAATTGTGAATTTACCTCTTGTGGTTGTTGAGATATGATTTTTTTAAATATTAAAATTTGACTTCCGGTTTGGACAGGAAGTAAGGTCAAATTAGGGTCACCTTTGTGTAAATATTTTTCGACAATTAACGATCTGTACAATGATGCAAAAATTGTGAATTTCCCTCTTGTGGTTGTTGAGATATGATTTTTTTTAAATATTAAACTTTGTCTTCTGGTTTGGACAGGAAGTAAGGTCAAATTTGGGTCACCTTTGTGTAAATATGTTTCGACAATTAACAATCTGTACAATGGTGCAAAAATTTCAATTTACCTCTTGTGGTTGATTTGAGATGGGATTTTGTAAATATTAAACTTTGACTTCCGGTTTGGACAGGAAGTAAGGTCAAATTAGGGTCATCTTTCTGTAAATATTTTTTGACAATTAACGATCTGTACAATGGTACAAAAATTGTGAATTTCCCTCTTGTGGTTGTTGAGATATGATTTTTTTAAATATTAAAGTTTCACTTCCGGTTTGGACAGGAAGTATGGTCAAAATGGGGTCACCTTTTTGTAAATATTTTTTGACAATTAACGATCTGTACAATGGTACAAAATTTTTGAATATACCTCTTGTGGTTGTTGAGATATGATTTTTTTAATATTAAACTTTGACTTCCGGTTTGGACAGGAAGTAAGGTCAAATTTGGGTCACCTTTGTGTAAATATGTTTCGACAATTAACAATCTGTACAATGGTGCAAAAAATTTCAATTTACCTCTTGTGGTTGTTGAGATGGGATTTTTGTAAATATTAAACTTTGACTTCCGGTTTGGACAGGAAGTAAGGTCAAATTGGGGTCATCTTTCTGTAAATATTTTTTGACAATTAACGATCTGTACAATGGTACAAAAATTGTGAATTTCCCTCTTGTGGTTGTTGAGATATGATTTTTTTAAATATTAAAGTTTCACTTCCGGTTTGGACAGGAAGTATGGTCAAAATGGGGTCACCTTTTTGTAAATATTTTTTGACAATTAACGATCTGTACAATGGTACAAAAATTGTGAATTTACCTCTTGTGGTTGTTGAGATACGATTTTTTTAAATATTAAACTTTGATTTATCGTAATTCGATATCTGATGACCTAATCATGACGTCACAAATTTTGTTTCATCTACGTGTTAAGTTCTAAGTATATGCCAAGTTTCAAGTTCATGTGAAGTTTGCAAGTATGTGTTTTTTTGTAGACAATCGATGGGGAGAAGGAGAAGAAAAAGAAAAAAAACGAACAAAAACAATAGGTGTTTCGGGTACATACCCGAACACCTAAAAAAAAAACTAGACTTACATTGTAAGTGTTTGTCATATGACAAACACATAGGTGTTCGGGTTTTGTCAGGGTAGTGATGAAAGTAATGATTGTTGCAATTTGTTGTCATCAGTTTGGCATTATTGACATGACTACACTCACTGGCCATAAATATTGCAACATTGAAATTCACACCAAAGTTCAGTTATTTACTTAAGACTTCTTGAAAGTGCCTGTGTTTTGAAGTCAATGTTCTTTTTTACTGTTCTTGCACGGAAATTATGTAATACACGATCAATGAAATTGGATTAAATGATCATCTCACCTGTTACTGTAAAGTGCTATTAATTTACCTCTTGTGGTTGATTTGAGATATGATTTTTTTTAAATATTAAACTTTGACTTCCGGTTTGGACAAGAAGTAAGGTCAAATTGGGGTCATCTTTGTGTAAATATTTCTTGACAATTAACGGTCTGCACAATGGTACAAAAATTGTGAATTTACCTCTTCTGGTTGTTGAGATATGATTTTTTAAAATAATAAACTTTGACTTCCGGTTTGGACAGGAAGTAAGGTCAAATTGGGGTCATCTTTTTGTAAATATATTTTGACAATTAACGGTCTGTACAATGGTACAAAAATTGTGAATTTACCTTTTGTGAATGTTGAGATATGATTTTTTTAAATATTAAACTTTGACTTCCGGTTTGGACAGGAAGTAAGGTCAAATTGAGGTCACCTTTTTGTAAATATTTTTTGACAATTAAGGATCTGTACAATGGTACAAAAATTTTGAATTTACCTCTTGTGGTTGTTGAGACATGATTTTTTTAAATATTAAACTTTGACTTCCGGTTTGGACAGGAAGTAAGGACAAATTGGGGTCACCTTTTTGTAAATATTTTTGGACAAGTAACGATCTGTACAATGGTACAAAAATTTTGAAATTAGCTCTTGTGGTTGTTCAGATATGATTTTTTTAAATATTAAACTTTGATTTATCGTAATTCGATATCTGATGACGTAATCATGACGTCACAAATTTTGTTTCATCTACGTTTTAAGTTCTAAGTATATGCCAAGTTTCAAGTTCATGTGAAGTTTGCAAGTACGTGGTTTTTTGTAGACAAACGATGGGGAGAAGAAGGAGAAGAAAAAGAAAAAAAACGAACAAAAACAATAGGTGTTTCGGGTACATACCCGAACACCTAAAAAACTAGAGATTGGTGTTTGTATTGACAAACACTAGGTGTTCGGGAGGAAGTAAAGGTCAAATTGGGGTCAACTTTGTTTAAATATTTTTTGACAATTAACGATCTGTACAATGGTGTAAAGATTGTTAATTTACCTCTTGTGGATTATTTTTTTCTAATATTAAACTTTGACTTCCGGTTTGGACAGGAAGTAAGGTCAAATTGGGGTCATCTTTTTGTAAATATCTTTTGACAATTAACGGTCTGTACAATGGTACAAAAATTGTGAATTTACCTCTTGTGAATGTTGAGATATGATTTTTTTAAATATTAAACTTTGACTTCCGGTTTGGACAGGAAGTAAGGTCAAATTGGGGTCACCTTTTTGTAAATATTTTTTGACAATTAACGATCTGTACAATGGTACAAAAATTTTGAATTTACCTCTTGTGGTTGTTGAGACATGATTTTTTTAAATATTAAACTTTGACTTCCGGTTTGGACAGGAAGTAAGGTCAAATTGGGGTCACCTTTTTGTAAATATTTTTGGACAAGTAACGATCTGTACAATGGTACAACAATTTTGAAATTACCTCTTGTGGTTGTTGAGATATGATTTGTTTAAATATTAAACTTTGATTTATCGTAATTCGATATCTGATGACGTAATCATGACGTCACAAATTTTGTTTCATCTACGTTTTAAGTTCTAAGTATATGCCAAGTTTCAAGTTCATGTGAAGTTTGCAAGTATGTGTTTTTTTGTAGACAATCTATGGGGAGAAGAAGAAGAAGACGAAGAAGAAGAAACTAGATATAAGTTTTTGTCACAACAAAAACTAGGTGTTCGGTCGAAATTAAAATGATGACGTCATCAATTCGAAGTGTTGTAGAAAGTCAAATGTTAACGTCTGTTGAAGTTCTCGCGAGAAGTTTATTTGAATACAATACAATACTGAATTTAGAAATTATTTTAATATTAAACTTTGAATTACGGTTTGGACAGGAAGTAAAGGTCAAATTGGGATCATGTTTTTGTAAATATATTTAAACAATTAACAATCTATACAATGGTGCAAACAATGTCAATTTACCTCTTGTGGTTGTTGAGATAGGATTTTTGTAAATATTAAACTTTGACTTCCGGTTTGGACAGGAAGTAAGGTCAAATTGGGGTCATCTTTTAGTAAATATTTTTTGACAATTATCGATCTGTACAATGGTACAAAAATTGTGAATTTACCCCTTGTGGTTGTTGAGATATGATTTTTTTAAATATTAAAATTTGACTTCCGGTTTGGACAGGAAGTAAGGTCAAATTAGGGTCACCTTTGTGTAAATATTTTTCGACAATTAACGATCTGTACAATGATGCAAAAATTGTGAATTTCCCTCTTGTGGTTGTTGAGATATGATTTTTTTTAAATATTAAACTTTGTCTTCTGGTTTGGACAGGAAGTAAGGTCAAAATGGGGTCACCTTTTTGTAAATGTTTTTTGACAATTAACGATCTGTACAATAGTACAACATTTTTGAATATACCTCTTGTGGTTGTTGAGATATGATTTTTTAAATATTAAACTTTGACTTCCGGTTTGGACAGGAAGTAAGGTCAAATTTGGGTCACCTTTGTGTAAATATGTTTCGACAATTAACAATCTATACAATGGTGCAAAAAATGTCAATTTACCTCTTGTGGTTGTTGAGATAGGATTTTTGTAAATATTAAACTTTGACTTCCTGTTTGGACAGGAAGTAAGGTCAAATTGGGGTCATCTTTCTGTAAATATTTTTTGACAATTAACGATCTGTACAATGGTACAAAAATTGTGAATTTCTCTTGTGGTTGTTGAGATATGATTTTTTTAAATATTAAACTTTGATTTATCGTAATTCGATATCTGATGACCTAATCATGACGTCACAAATTTTGTTTCATCTACGTGTTAAGTTCTACATGTAAGTATATGCCAAGTTTCAAGTTCATGTGAAGTTTGCAAGTATGTGTTTTTTTTGTAGACAATCGATGGGGAGAAGAAGAAGAAGAAAAAAAAAAAGAAAAAAAACAATAGGTGTTTCGGGTACATACCCGAACACCTAACTAGAGATTCGAGTTTGTCTTGACACAAACTCTAGGTGTTCGGGAGATGTAAAGGTCAAATTGGGGTCACCTTTTTGTAAATATTTTTTGACAATTAACGATCAGTACAATGGTACAAAAATTGTGAATTTACCTCTTGTGGTTGTTGAAATATGATTTTTTTTAAATATTAAACTTTGATTTCCGGTTTGGACAGGAAGCAAGGTCAAATTGGGGTCACCTTTGTGTAAATATTTTTCGGCAATTAACAATCTATACAATGGTGCAAAAAATGTGAATTTACCTCTTGTGGTTGTTGAGATATGATTTTTTTTAAATATTAAACTTTGACTTCTGGTTTGGACAGGAAGTAAGGTCAAATTGGGGTCACCTTTGTGTAAATATTTTTCGACAATTAACAATCTATACAATAGTGCAAAAAATATGAATTTACCTCTTGTGGTTGTTGAGATATGATTTTTTTAAATATTGAACGTTGACTTCCGGTTTGGACAGGAAGTAAGGTCAAATTGGGGTCACTCACAACTCGTCTTTCATCTAGTTTGTTAAGTTCTAAGTACATGCCAAGTTTCAAGTTCATGTGAAGTTTGCAAGTATGTGTTTGTTACCGGAAAGTCGCGGGGAAGAAGTAGAAGAAGAACAAGAACAAGAACAAGAACAAGAACAAGAACAATAACAATAACAATAACAATAACAATAACAATAACAATAACAATAACAATAATAATAGGTGTTTCGGGTACATACCCGAACACCTAAAAAAAAACCGAACAAAAACAATAGGTGTTTCGGGCACATACCCGAACACCTAATAACCGAACAAAAACAATAGGTGTTTCGGGTACATACCGGAACACCTAAAAAGGTGACCCCAATTTGACCTTACTTCCTGTCCAAACCGGAAGTCAAAGTTTAATATTGAAAAATAATAATGCAAAGTTTCTTTAAAAAACATTCTGACGTCATCATCACTGCCCTGACAAAACTCGAACACCTACATGTATGTGTTTGTAATATCACAAACACTGCCGTCTAGTTTTACTTCTCACCGTGATTGTCTGCAAAAAAACACATACTTACAAACTTCACATGAACTTGGCATGTACTTAGAACTGAACAAGTAGATAACACATGAGTTGTGAGTGACCCCAATTTGACCTTACTTCCTGTCCAAACCGGAAGTCAAAGTTTAATATTTAAAAAATCATATCTCAACAACCACAAGAGGTAAATTCACAGTTTTTGCACCAACAGACGTTAACGTTTGACTTTCTCCAACACTTCGAATTGATGACGTCATCATTTTAACGTCAAACCCGAACACCTGCGTGTTTGTTTATCGACAAACACTGCACGTCTAGTTATATATTTACATGTACATGTAAGTATGTTCTACACTCCTAAAATCGTTCAAATTATTTTCCTCTATTATTGTTATTCTCAAGTTCTGGTTACAACGTACATTGTATAAAAAAATACCTGAAACGTTTGTCTCAAATTGACCAGTTAAACGATACTAATACGTAAACAATTTATTTATTTATTAATTTTTTTGGACGTTGATATCCAAATAAAGATTATGAAATACTCAACAGGCACATACAGTGTAACTTCTTGACCTGACCAATTCGTCTCAATTCTTTTAGATGTCCCTCTGTGGAACCATTGCCCTCTCGGCACTCAGGACATCTGTCCATTTCTTTACATTATGTACCACTTTAAATACAAAACTCATATCATTGTTCACATTTTTTATTTTAAATTCTGGTTAGTACACGTATGAAAATTATAGCTGAAATTCTTTTTAAATTGACCAGTTAAACGATACTAACAGATAAACAATTTCGGACGTTGGTAGGCAAATAATGATTATTATGAAATACTTTTATTAATTAACAGGCCTACAACGTCTTAACTAGACCGATTCATCTCAAATCTTTTAAAATGTTCGTCTTTGGAACCATTGCCCTCTCGGCATTCAGGACATCTGTCCATTTCTTTACATTATGTACCACTTTAAATACATTCTAAACTCAAATAATATTGTCCACAGTACCATTCTCTAACAGTAAATGTTTATTAATATGTACTATGAATAATAGTTGAAAAATGTGATTATCTGAATTGAACATTCATTGTTCGATTTGTTTATTTATTTTGTTAATTATACATGTACATTCGATAGCACTCTGGATGCTTGAAGTCGATGTTCTATACATCTCTTTTGACATATGTTTTTTGCTTTTGTCGTCTTTCACCTACCATGTTCCATAATTAGTTCCTCTTGAACCCCTTTATTAGCCAAATGAGAAGCGCCACCTGATCTCATACTATGGAGTCCATATATACTTTTGTATCTTCTACAGTATGTACTTCTATCTGCTTTAAGTGCGTCTAAAAACAGTTCCCTGCATCTAGTATACATGTACATGTAGCTGATGAGGGGTCTATTTAACAATGGTTTATATGATTTTGAGCTTGAGTGATAAGACAAGGCTGGAAATAGGAAAAGCATCCTGGCCGATTTGCAGGTTACATTTTGACATATACATGTATCTATGTAAAATTCTAACTGGAGAGTAATCATCTTGAACATCGGAAATAAAAGTGGTATTTCCCTCTCTGAATATATCCGTTTTAGATCAAGGAATGTAAATGCTTAAACCCTTATCTTCTGGTACAGTTGTCAGATATGGCTAGCTTTAAGCTGGGCCATTTTATTGTGTCTAAACAGAAGTGTAAACATGAGTGAGAGTAGCAAACTGTTCTCAACTGCATTAGGGAACTACTGTACATGTATCATGATTTCCGTATTTGTCGACTATAGCTTTAACAAGGTCTAAAGTTAGTGGTTCTTTTTGAGCAGGTGGTTTGTGCAATTTTTTTTAGCCAATAGAATTTGTTGTGCTATTGGTGAATCTACAGGATTGGGAATCGAGTTTACTAAAGAATACAGCCATTTCAAAGCTGATACCGTTGTAATGACACTCATATTTTGGCAATGAAAGCCGCAATTATTTTGTCTATTATGGGTAGCTTGATGGAAAATTTTAAGTCTTTGAGCCACGAGAAAAACTCTGCAGTTATAAAAATATCCTGTTACATGTAGTACCTTCTGCTTTGGCTGACAAAATGTCATGAAAAATACGTAACTTGAATCCTTCTAATCCGTTTGGAAACTCTGACCAAAATCTTTGGTTGTATATTATCTAATGCAATAAGAAAAAAAAAAGTAATTTAAGTACATCAATCTTATAAGAACTAATAGTTGGTACAATCAATATATTACACACACTGCACTATGTAACATGGCGGAACCCAAGAGCGAATTCTTATTTCTACCCAGTTGCAAAACATTTGATCCTTCTACGGAAATAAATTCTTTTATCCAAGTTTTATAACATGACCAAAGTACATGTAGTGGCCAAAATGGTGAGGATGTACACCAGGGTGCTCCTTTCCCTTTACACAAATAAATATGTTTGAGTACACTGGGTATTAAAACTACAGGAGGCACGAGAAGGCAGTTTTCGTTCGACTAATCTTGTGCAAAAGCGTCGACCTCGGATGTTCTCGGGTTCCAGAACCTTGAGAAAAATCGGGATAATTTAGCATTATAATAACGAGCAAAACAATCCACCATGAATGGACCACCATAAACCATCAAATTATCTTGAATAATTCAGATGAAATTCACCAGTCATCTGTGTCTATCAATCTACTGACAAAATCTACCTCCTCGTTATTGTTCCTTGGAATCCATTCCACCTCTAGTCGCACTTTATTTCTAAGACATGTATCAAAGATGTTTAATGCCAATTTTTGCAGATCTAGATTCATACTTCCAACTTCGACTATGCACGCTGCTGTTTGACTATCTGTATATATTTTCAGATGGGAATTGGAAACCATCGGCAAGAATGAAGAATTTGCAAATTGTATTGTATTTAATTCTCTCCATGTTGAGCTCTGTTTGTGAGCAGTGTGACGATCATTGCAAACTATCGCGCCTGAACGTACTGCACTAGCGTCGCAGCATACAATTTTATTTACTTTACTAATTTCAAATACATGTACGAACCGTATATATTTAATTTGGCTACATTATTCTGCCATAATTTACTCTCAGACATGCAATATTCATCTAGCTTGGTCAAGATGTCTTCATGGACCGCTTTAGCAATTTCTATTTGACAGTGTCTGGTCGTCAGTCTAGTTATATTACCACACACGGGACTTAATGAAATTATTTGCCCAACAAATTAATGTAATTTTCTAATGGTAATGATTTTTGACTGTATTATCTCACGTAATGTAATGTTGAATAAATGTTTTCAATACCGTACGTCTTTGTACAACTTGTAAAGTACCAGCTACTGTGTCCCAGGTCATACCCAGCCATTCAGTACGCAATGAAGGATCCCAATTGCTTTTGTCTATATTATAGACTAGTCCAGCTTGTAATAGATCAATTTTTATGTGTTTAGATATTTCTTTGGCTACTTTATAGTTTAAATCACTATTATTTGTTGCGTTAGGAATGACACAAAAACCGTCATCTAGATATAGTACGATAAGAATACCGGAAGCTCTCCAGTGTGTTACCAGAGGCTTCATCACTTTTGTGAACAGTAATGGGGCAGTTCATTAAATTTGAAATATCGGGTTACACTTTCAAATTTCCACGAGAAACCAAGATACTTCTGATATTCTATAGAAATCAATGTGGTGATACCCTGATTTTAAATCGAACTTGAGCAAGTGTGCATTTTTTGATAAGAACTGGAGGCGTACATTTTCCAATCGTCCAGTTTAAAGTGTGTTTTGGGGACAAACTTGTTTAGTTCGCTTAGGTCGAGAATTAATCTTCTTTTCCCCTGATGCTTGATAAGCAACGGACAAGGAACTTATTAAATATGGTCGTTTGTATTTCTCCGTTATTCTACCAGAATCTAGTAATTCGAGAATTTCACCTACAGGTGACAAATGAATATTCTTGTGTTGCAGATTTGTTATGGCAAAAAATTGGAGGGGGCGTTTCTGAGAAAGGGATTCTGTACTCTTCATTAATTACTGATAGTACCATCGCTAATTCCCTACCAAAATTTTAAATGATCCCTTAATCTTCCTTGAACCTTTACTTTTCGGACTCTTGATCTTTAACTGCACATGAATTGTAATTGCATTGTACCTCAATAACATCTTTGAACTTTTCTTCAAGATGCGTCACTTTAAGCGAGGCTGGGATTTGTGTTTGTGGTAGCGGACCCTGCTGGTCTGACGGTGCTTTCTGAGGTGGCAGGTAGGATGGTACTTCTCTCTGGGTGACTGGGACTTGCCAAGGGACATGAATGGAAGTAGCCAATGGCGGATGCAGCTTGTGCTCTGGGCTTAACTCTTGTAAACACTGATCCATAGAGGAAGGGACACTCTCGGGACCAATGTCCAAGCATCTTGCAGTTGAAACAGACATCAGCATTTGGCAAGCCTAAATGATGAAGAAGAAAAGAAGAAAACAGCCAACAAAAACAATTTTTTATTTTATTAATTTTTTTTGGAACTTCACGTAATAGATTGGTAACTCGACAGCGTGTGATGGCCTGAACTAATTGCATTTATGCTGCATGGCTGTTTTACACTACCCCGATGAGCATCAAGACTACAAATGTACCTCACAATAGAGAGCATTCGTGCATTGTACTAAGCCTCGGATAACACCCTATTACGGGATCCTTTCTACAAGGGGTACTACACCTTAAGCTGTCAAACCGAACAAAACCAAATTTTTCATATTCATTGTTAGCCCACATTTTCCACTTGCTGTGTTGAGTTCTTGAAGCATTGCCTCTATTTCATCAAAGTTGTCTGCTATCAGAACTATGTCATCAGCAAATCTAAGATAGCCTTTTTCCATTTACAATGTACATGTATATTGGTTACTTTGTTTGACTAGTCAAGAGTTTTGAAGATGCTCTCTAGACATGAAGTGAATAATTTGGGGGATATGGTGTCTCCTTGTCCGACTCCCTTCTTGATGTTTATTTTGTCACTATCTTTACACATGTACAGTGTAGTCTCACTGTTGTGGTACAACCAGAGTAAATGTCTCTTATCGGGTTGATGTACTTGCTGTTAATGCCTTGCTCCTGGAGTGCTCTTACTACAGCATGAGTTTCGACTGAATAAAACGCTTTTTTTGTAGTCCACAAAAGCAACACAGAGTGGAATGTTGAATTCCTGACATTTTTCTTTAAGTTAGTTGACTGAGTGAATGTGGTCCATTGTTGAAAAGTTTGTTCTAAACCCTTCTTGCTCTTTTGGTTGGTTATCTTGTCTACATGTATTTGTAATGATCTTTGTGAAGAGCTTATATATATGTTGGACAATAAGCTGATTGTTCTGTAATTTCGTAAGTCTCTTTTGTCTCCCTTTTTGTACAGAATTATCATGTTGGACTCTTTCCAATGAGGAACATTCACTCCCTTGTTG
Organism: Zoroaster sp. YZ-2022; assembly: GCA_029582265.1. NCBI lineage: Eukaryota > Metazoa > Echinodermata > Asteroidea > Forcipulatida > Zoroasteridae > Zoroaster > Zoroaster sp. YZ-2022. Next base: position 12,460,516 of record CM055819.1, read on the forward strand.
TATACAAGATGTGAATAACTTTGCTAGTTCTTTATTGATTATATCTCCCCCTTCCTTAAAGTTCTGCATCTATGAGCACATTGTCTGGACCTGGTGCTTTCCCTCTCTTCATGTGGTTTATGGCATGTTTAACCTCTCAGTGTGTAACGTCTGGTACTGCTGTTACAATGTTGCTACCATACAGTTGTGCATTATAAAACACATCAATCTGTTTTAGTACATGGTCTTGGTCAGTGATTTCTTGGCCACTGCTGTCAAGAAGGCTAGTTATTTTCTGTTTCCCATGAGCTAGTTTCTTGTTGGTTCTCTTTAGGCTTTTATTTTGTTTGATTGTTCTCTCGATCATCCTTGTGTTGTAGTTCCTGATATCTTCCCTTCCATTTTTTCCTGATTATTTTGCATGTTTCTGTATACTCTACATGTTGGATACCTACATTGTCCATTTTCATCTGTCTTCTCTTCTCCATCAGTTTTCTGGTGTTGTCTATTTTGTTTTCTTTTGCTTTTTTCTTCCTACCTGCTACTTTAAGCGCACTTTCTTGTATAGCTGGTACTAGGCCCGGGCTCCTCAGTAACATTAGGTGTAGAACTATATAGACGTCGTACTCATGTAGTCAACCCACCGTTGTCAAAACTGCTCCCTCTTTCACCTTAATCTGGATTGGATCCCCAGACTTCTTCTGCATTCGAACAGTTATCAACGGAATCGTCAGTAACATGGGCCGTACATATTGTTGATAACTCCCAACAGACAACAGAGTGAAATCTGAACCAGTGGAGTTCTCAAAACGAACATACGTTGAGTCACCACATTTTTGTGGAACTACACAAATATGTACAGATTTTTTACCCAATCGCGTGTGCAACCACCTACATGTATAACATAATATAGTGGCATTATACAAGGATGTGTAAATCTAATTTCGCATCTCCCAACTATGACGTGTCTGAGGTCAATGCATACATTATGACGTCACTACAGCATTTTTTTAAGCTTCTTGGCGGTGCTTCGAAACAAGTGTGGGTTTCCTTTTTCCCCCATGTAAAAAGCTACATCAAAGTGAAATGATTCTAAATTCGGAATCAGTGACATTTCCTTTATTAATAAAATTAACTTTGCTGAATACAATCCCCGTTCTAACTGGACTTTAAGGATGATCCTGCAATTTCTTAAGTACCAATAATATTGTCTTATTATTTGGTACGCACAGTACAATTATTAAATGCTAAGGAATGTTCAGGAATAGACTGGGACAAAACAGTTGCCTTTATTTGACCCTCCAATAGTTATCATATGTACTGGTACCCATTAGTGTGGAAAGATGTATATTGATTAAAATATTGATTAATCCTGATTAAACTGCAAGGGTCAAAATCAGTCAAAATATTGATATACTCACCAAGGTATATCTAGTGCACATAAAAGTCGAACATTGTCAAACCTTATGTGTAGTCAAATTTGACTATTAAAAGCGTTGTCTTGTATTATTGAGGGTGGTCAAAATGACAGTAAAAGCCAGTCAAAAATGCCCCTGTGTGCACATTTGGGTCAACAGTCAAAACAGACAGTTGACTGATTTTTGACTACTGTAGCTATTTGCCACTAAAGATCTCAGTTTAAAACAGATTTAAGCGTACTCACAGAAACAGTTATGTCAAATGCATCCCGCTCATAACATCCAATCCGTCAATGTATTGATTTCTTTCATAAAGGTTACCACAGCAACTTGTTAACAAATTGAAGTGCATGCTGACTGAAAAGGATTATGGGATATTGGCAGAGTTCAGAGGTCATATTTTGTGCAGTGCCATCTTGCAGGAGTATGCCCCTACAGAGCAGCTGGTCATTGACAACTTCAATCCACCAATTGACTTGAAACAAGTGGCATACATCTTGCCAGTCCTAATGAACCAGGTGAGTAATGTTTTGCTGTGTTAATTTGGGCAAGTGTAGGTCTGGTGTGGCTGCTCAGCTGCATTGTTCAATGTTAAAGATTTTTCTGTTAATTTAACAGCAATTTTCGCTATTTAATACGAAATTTAGTTTGTCATCGGAACATATTTTTTTTACATGAGGAAGTGAATACAAATTGTGTAAAAATAAATTTCAAAAAATTTGACTTTTTTACTGATAACTTTTGTGAAATATCTCAAAATCAAAGTTTTAATGAAGTTGTCAATGTGTCAATGAAAACTTAAATTTCCGGATATTGCCAGTAAAACACAAGCTTGGATGGTTTTCAATTTTTGGCTAGCTGGTTTACCACTGGGAAAATAACATGGTTTTTGGTTTTACTGTGATTATTTTTGATGAAAAACAATTTTAAAATCCTTACATGTACATAACTTGTTACTGATGTTATGGCCACTGGCGGTGGTACCGTCCGCTCACGCCGTAGTGATCATATAAACTGCACGAGTGAACATCATGTGTTCTACTTGTGTATTGGGGTGGCCTAATTGTCAATTGCTCCAATCCTCTGACTCAGGAAAATAAGAAAAAAGATGTGCGAATCTATAAAAAAACTGAGTGGGTGTTGCATGTTTTCTGGGATTTCGACCATTGTTCATTAGCAGAAAAAATATTGCATTCACATTGGATTTGGGGCATGGAAAACCTTACGGATTGTGGAAAGATAAAGTTGCATGCACCGTGTGTATGGGAATGTGGGACATTATGTAGCGAAATCAGCGTACAAAGTATTTCACATAAGGAGCATGCACACTAGTTAAAGCATGGTATCTTGGTATCTTGGGATTTCTCAACGTCATTTGATTGGTGCCTATTGGTACGGCAGAGCGAAAGTGCACATGCAACGAAATCGAAATTTAATGCACACAACAAGTACCAGTTGGCTTCAAACAGGACAAGCGCTACGTACATGTACATGTACATGAGTCTGGGTGCAAATCTGTTGGCACCTTGTGCAATTCCACAAATTGTCACATTTGCAAGTTGATGTCTCTTGATCACCGAATGCAATGTGCCTTGAAGTAAGTTTGCGATATGATCAAAGCAAATAAATTACACACCTGTTGTTCATT